>OX438763.1:16664346-16924864 GCA_949316455.1 Acleris holmiana
AAAAACCACTTAACGCATTTTTTAAACAGATAAACCCAGCAAGTTGAATATGAATTTAAGGAATAGAACTAGAAAGTCAACCATAAATCAATGCGCAGTCAAGAATAGAGTCGTCACGTGATTATATCTTAAACATATTTTACAGCACTATATACGCACATACACAAACACACACAACATTTAATATTTTAAAATTTGAAGGGGACATTTAATTAATTAATGTTATTCTACTTGTCCCATTTGCTCATCGAATTAGCAGCTCGAAGTGGCAGTGGGCCGGCCATTTGTGCCGCAGAAGCTATAATCGCTGGAATTATCGTATTCTTGAGTGGAGACCGCGATTAGACAAACGTAGTGTGACGTCCTCAGACTAGGTGGAGCGACGATTTTCGCAAGGTGGCTGCAAATTCTCCTCTAGCGTCCTAAGTCCGAGGTCGGCCCAATAGGGGCGCCCTTAGGCATGCTAGTGTAAAAACCCTTTACCGCGTGGGCAGTCCGCCCTCTCTTTGGCGAAGTAGTCAAAGCCATCAGAGGCTAACTACGTAGGTCCCTAAAAAAAAATGGCTGACAAGAGCTGGATGAGAATGCCCACGAATCGTGCTCGTTGGCGTGCAATGGGAGAGGCGTATGTCCAGCAGTGGACTAATACGGGCTGATGGTGATGATGATTCTACTTGTTACGTTATCCATATTGTCTAAACTTCGTCTTTATTCACATTAGAGTATTAACGGTAAAATTTACACTTGTTTCCATTAATAACGTAGATAATACTGTATTTTTGTCTAAATTAATACTTATATTTTGATTATTATTTAACTGGCTTACTGCCGGCGACTTCGTCCGTATTGACCATACCACGGAAAAAGGTATATTTCGGAAACTGTCTCTATTTCATCTAAATCAGTCAAACCGTTTTTGTATAAACATGATCACACACACACTCACAAACTTTCGCATTTAGATATGATAATAATGTGATTACCTACCTTAGAACTTCTATGATATGATATGATATGATATGATATGATATGATATGTTAGAAGACACAATTGTATTTCTATCTTTGATTCGTTTAGTACGAAAATATGTGCAAAATAACGGTCATTTAGTATAACCTGAAAACATACCAAGTATAATTAATTTTATTTGACGTTTTGATAAGCACGTATTCTATAGAAGAGCGAGATTTCCGCCATTGATGTGATAGATGTAAGCAGGAACATATGTCTATTTCTAATTGCAGCACTTAGTTAAATTTTTTTCTGTCCATGAAGACACGCTCACTACGTACGTAATTTTAAGTAGGTACATTGACGCAATCATGTACGTCTTTGTCGATTAAAGCACAACATAGGATTTATTAATGTAAGAAGATAATTGGTCAAGCCTGGCAGGATACACGCGTCCAGATTAAACGCATGTTAATGTAAATAATAAGGACCTCTGCTTATATATATAATGCTGCCACATTATTTTACGCGATTAACTCCCGTTTGAATATAAAAATATGTTGATTAAATACCTACACGTATACACCATAACAATATATGTTGTGGTTTTATTTTCAGTGTACAAACCCAAATCACCTTGCCGTTGGCGATATATTTGCTTACAAAATGAAGATCTTGACTCTTGTACACTCCTCACTGACTGTAACACGATACGATCAAAAGAATATTCCGGGGATTGTAAGTTATATAATTATTTGATTACATTACCTAAGTAGGTACCTAGTATTGTTGTTAGGTAGTTAATAGTTATTAGGTCACAGTACCTGGGCTTTTTCCCCCCAAACGGTTCTAGATCAAAAAAAAAAAAAACATGAATGTACAACAACAGCCCAGACCCCTAGTCCCCGGCGGCCCCGCTATTCCTGGCTCCGGTAGCGGCCATGGTAACGGTGGGGCAGGGGGTGCTTTAGGTAATCTCCGGCAGAGACCCGGCTACCAGAAACGACGACCTTTGGCCCTGGCAACATACAACTGCCGAACATTGCGGACCGACGAAAAGTTGCTGGAACTGGAGGAGGAATTGAGCAGGTTACGATGGGGAATCATAGGGTTGTCAGAAGTCCGTAGAGAGGGGGAGGACATGACAACCCTGGAGTCCGGTAACTTGCTCTATTTCCGGGAGGGCGACCACCAGTCCCAGGGAGGTATCGGGTTTATCGTCCACAAGTCCCTCGTGAACAACGTGGTGAAGATCGAGAGCGTGTCGAGCAGAGTAGCGTGCCTTGTGCTCAGAATGACCCAACGATATTCGTTGAAGGTCATACAGGTATATGCTCCGACCTCAACGCACTCCGACGATGAGGTGGAGGCTATGTATGAGGATGTTTCCAGAGCCATGCATAGCTCCAAAACTCACTTCACGGTTGTTATGGGGGACTTCAACGCAAAGCTGGGCAAACGAGACGGTGAAGAGCAGAGAGTGGGGAATTTTGGAGTGGGGCATAGGAATCACCGGGGCCACCTACTGGCCAGTTTTATGGAGAAGGAGGGACTCTATATGATGAACTCCTTCTTCAGAAAACGTGAGCATAGGAAGTGGACCTGGATGAGCCCTGATGGTGTAACGAGGAATGAGATAGACTTTATCATGTCGACGAAAAAGCACATATTCAATGATGTCTCCGTGATCAGTGCGGTTAAAACCGGTAGTGATCACCGTATGGTGCGAGGCTCATTGAATATCCAGTTCAAGCTTGAAAGGTCTAGACTGATAAAGTCTACGCTCCGCCCGGCACCCGCTCAGCTCCAAAACCCCGAAAGCTTTCAGCTCGAACTTCAAAACCGTTTCGAGTGCCTAGGTAGCGACGTGGACGATTACAACGACGGGTTTGTGGAAGCTGTCCAAACGGTCGGGTCGGGACGAGGCATCAACATCAATGGCGAGTACATTACTCACCTTCGATTTGCTGACGATATCGTAGTCATGGCTGAGACCATGGAGGAACTCAGTGCAATGCTCGCTGACCTCAGTAGAGTTTCCGACCAAGTTGGCCTGAGAATGAACATGGACAAGACGAAAGTCATGTCCAATGTCCATGTCGCGACAACTCCCGTGATGGTCGGAGGCTCTGCGCTCGAAGTTGTTGACGACTATGTTTACCTGGGACAAACGGTCCAGTTAGGTAAGTCCAACTTTGAGAAAGAGGTCACTCGTCGAATCCGACTCGGCTGGGCAGCGTTCGGGAAGCTTCGCAGCATCTTTTCGTCCAAATTACCGCAGTGTTTGAAGTCAAAAGTCTTTGACCAGTGTGTGTTGCCAGTGATGACTTACGGATCCGAGACGTGGGCGCTAACAATGGGCCTTATAAGGAAGCTCAAAGTCACTCAGAGGGCTATGGAGAGAGCTATGCTCGGGGTTTCTCTGCGTGATAGAATCAGAAATGATGATATCCGCAGTAGAACTAAGGTTACCGACATAGCCCGAAGAATAGCTAAACTTAAGTGGCAGTGGGCGGGGCACATTGCTCGCAGGACTGATGACCGATGGAGTCAGAAGGTTCTTGAGTGGCGTCCACGGACCGGGAGACGAGCTGTAGGTAGGCCTCCAACAAGATGGAGCGACGACCTTGTAAAAATCGCGGGAACGCGGTGGATGCGAAAAGCACAGGACCGGTCTGAATGGAGAGCCTTGGGGGAGGCCTATGTCCAGCAGTGGACGTCTTTCGGCTGATATGATGATGATGATGATGAGTACCTGGGCCTCTATTCTACTGCGTTATAACGATATCGCGTTTCACGTGTTTTAGAATCGTTCATGTTACTGTGGCCATTATTGTAAATGACATAAAGAGTGTTTTTTAAATCATAAGGAGAAGGCACACGAGCACTCAGGCCACCTGATGGTAAGTGGGATCTGAGACCCATAGGCATTTGAATTCTCGAATCAGTTATCAAAACGTTGACAATACGAAAACACGTCAAATACGATATCCCAGCCCAGGGCAAACCAGGGATTGCAAAACCGGTTTTATTGAATACCTGTATTTAAATTGTCAAATTATTACCGCTAAAAAAATAATACCTATATTCGAATTAGAGGTATTGTTGTCATTCCGCTTTTGTTTTTATCGCTATGTATACACTATTTACAATATTAAATACCGGTATTCAATACCGCTATTCAATGCACCTGATAAAAAAGACGTCAATTTGACATTATTACTAAAGCATACCAAGTGTAACAGGGTACGTCACGCGATGACATTATTGTGCATGGCTGGTTAACTAGTGTCTACTAGAACCTGGATAAGTAAATGGATTGTGTGTATTTTGATTTACATAATAGATTTAAAAACTTTTACGAAAACAAATAAACAAGTATATTGACACTGACAGGTATTACCGGTAATGCTTTTTATGGGTAAAGTATCAAATAGAGGTATTGTTGTCAGTTGCCTAAACCGATCATGTACTCGAATACCGGTATTGATTATACCGCTAATCAGAGCTTTAGCGGTAAAAATAGTGAAATGCCATTATAACCGGTTATACCTCATTTTAAACCGGTACTCAGAATACCGGTAACGATCCCTGGGGCAAACGAGCTCTACTCGGGTGTATGTAGACGACACTAATATGTCAAATACCTCGGAACCCGTTTTTTCGGCAGAACCCGAATTTTCCCGAAGATGACGACTTGACAGATCGATTTTATGACCCCAAAACCGTAATTTTTATTAAAATCGTTAGAGCCGTTTTCGAACACGTGATAAAAATATACAATTATTGCTCGTTTAATAGTATAGGATTCTGTTAAATGTGTTTAAGATATCGGCCCCACTGCAACACCGGATCGCGCAAAAGAATTGAATGCACTTCGTGAAATGAGTAAGTGAATACCTAAAGAGGCTGTAAGGATGTTTGTCTTCCAATCACATTTGAGGGGCTAATTAGATTTAATTGGAATTTGGCACTTAGATAGGCTATGTTCTGAATTTGTTTACTTGAAGCCAAAAAAAAAGGTCACGAGGCCATTAGGACAACGTCACATGCAAAGTATGAGCATAAAGGAATCATGGATCAAGCGATCAATACATGAATTTCATCAATTATCAGATCAATCAGACGTTGATCGCCGATTCATACTGATAACTTCAGCTGATCAACCAACCTCCGATCGATGTTTGATCGATTGCTGTGGTAACACCTTTACTCGTCTATCTATAGCCAACCTTTCTTCCTCCACAACAATTTATGTTTTTAAAGTGGTTTTTCAATCTTTAAGAATGATTAGTCTCAACATTGTTTGATCTTAAGAATCACATGTGTCTTTAATATACAGGAAATCATTATCAGTTTTGTTTTTATCGAAATGTTTTATTTACTATATTCGTATGTACAACAAATAAAACAACAACTGGTTTTTTAGTTAAAATTTTTGCCGTGGACGATGAAGTGAATAAAATTTGTAAGTACCTAATTACCTATATTATTGTATATACATATTTTGTAAGCATCACGCAATAAAGTGTAAAATAGTTCCTCAAACATTAATAATATTGAACAAATAAAATCCCTCAAAACAAAGGAAAAGCTGCAAATATGTTCATCATGTCATCAACGACATCTACCGCCTCCCCACTACGATCGGTCCTGTGCTACCCACGTCCTGCGGTTTCGGGCAATCCTTATTAGATTTATTTCATGTTAAGGAGACGGCAAACGAGCTCACAGGCTCACTTGTTAGGCCCAGTAGCCTGTGAGCTCGTTTGCCAGGATGTTTCCTGCCACGGGAACTATCGTGTCAAATATTATTATAATTATTAAAATCACAGCCACCCGGGGTTTAAGTTGCTTCGTAATAAAAGGATTCAAGTCGCACAAAACACACTTTTATTTAAATCTTAACACTTTATTCTTACGTTGGAATATGGAATAGACGAATTAAAGTCCCGAGCCTATGTCAAAATCTTTTCCAGTGTTAGGCTCACTGTGGGATCTGAGATCCACACATTTTGTATTCTCACGATCTCAAGCATGTCGTTCCTTCTTCTACTCCAAGGTAACTGGAAGAGTTCGCCTATGTACATTAGCTATATAGATGCAAACATGTCTTGTTTTGTTGTTTATGTGCAATAAAGAGTTTACATATACTTAAACAAAAGATCCTAAGACTGCAAATACATTGCCAACTAGTAATTTCACCGGTTGTCTTGTCCCCCCACCCGAACACGATAGTGTTGCTTGGCGGTAGGTTAAAGGATAAGGGATTGTTGATTGTAGAATTTCTCTGACTTGTCCTTAGTAAGTTTCGACTTCCCAATTGACAAATCCTTCTTAACTAAAGGCGTTGGAATAATAACACAGAAACCTAGTCCACGCACCACATAGTCTACTCAGCACATTATTTGTGCACTTGTTTGCGTCTCTTCTCGTGAGCGTACGAGAAGATTACGCCTAACATGCTTGCATTTGTGGTTTCATGTTTGACGCGTTGGCTGTGTGAAACTATTATTATATGTATGTGTGTGTGTGCATTCTAAGCTAAATTCATGATATTAAGCCATTTTTGTTATGCATAATAGTAAAACAATGTATTACTTTCTTTATTAACTTTTCTTTACAGTGGGAATCCGTGCATTTCAATTGAAAGGGCGTTTATCTGGTAAGTTGTAACAGAGGGGCGCACTGGTACCTACCTCAAATTGCAATAAAGACCTCTCTTTTAAGAGCAACTCTTCTCAAGGGTTTTTTTTCTCTTCTCATGATCTTACAGTTCATGTTTATGTTGGATGTAGACGACTTAACGGTTTTTTATGCTTCATTGAGCATATTCACGGCCGGAAGTTTTGTCTATCTTTATTAAATAGGCAGTTATAGAAGTAGGCAAGTTATCTATTAGATTATACAGGGTGTCCCTGAACTTGAAACATTACAAGTTTTACTTTGCAAGGTGTTATTTAGTTTAGACCTTCCTAAGGTTTTAATGATACAGCCAAAGAAACACTACCTTTCGGTACCCCTTTAGCTCCATGGTAAGAAATGGTTCTAATTTGTGATTTCTAATCCTCAACAATGCATAATTCCAAAATATCAACTCGTATGGATTAAATGTATATTTTGGAATTATGGTGTAGTTCAGAATATTGCTGCGTTGTTGAGGATTAGATATCAGCTATCCTGTCATCTACTAGGCCCACGATATTAGGAATTTAGGTAGTACAAGGGATAGTTTCTCTCTATTTTTTCACCGCCATATTTTTTTATTGTTTAGCTCGGATATTATGTACGATAAAAAAATATTAAAATCCCGTGGCAGAAGGATAAGGATTGAAAGAGGTATCTTCCATGGCAATCTGAGTCCTTGTGGTTTTAAGGACGCTATCCATAATCCGTCATTACTCGTCGATGTTACCATCCCACATGACGAGAACCTTGTGAAGGCTGAGAAGAATACAAGCTCAGCGAATACCTTGACTTAGCTCACGAGGTTACCGCCATGTTGGATTTTGATCGTAGATCGTTGTTCCGATAATTAAAAGACTCGCTAGATGGCTGGATCAAGGGCCAGATACAGAAAGCAGAACTCCTCGCCTCCCTCCCTTTCTCTGCAACCTTATCCACCGGTAGCTTTAGCCCTGCCGCGCTGCCCGTGGCACCCGTAGTTAGGTTTTTTATAATGTTTTTGTTTGTATCGGTATTGTTATTTTACTTTTATACTGAAATATTTATTATAAAAACCTAATTTACTGGTAATAAAATAAACGTTTTGCCGTCAATGGATTGGCAAATTTACATTTCACAACCAACGATTGGCAAAATGATGATTTGAAATAAATAAACAAAATATCACGGGACAGTGTAACACAAATTGACCTAGCCCCAAACTAAGCTCTAGGCTTGTACTATGGGTACTAGATGACGATAAACATATTATGAGCCATTTGTTTAACTTGTACTTGCATAACGTTCATATATGATACGATTATACGTTAGCCTAGTTGGGAGTGACTCTGCCTCCAAAGACAGCGGTCCCGGGTTCAAATCCCGGTAAGGGCAAATATTTGTGTATTGAGAACGAGTATTTTTTACCGAGTCTTGGATGTTTTCTATGTATTTAAGTATATATTTCTGTAAGTATATAAGTGTTTATCGTTGTCCAGTACCCGTCGTACAAGCCTAGAGCTTAGTTTGGGACTAGGTCAATTTGTGTGACATTGTACCGTGATATATTTATATTTTATTATACAAGCAAAGTCATGGGGTTGGCAGTTAAAATGTGTCCAAACAAGAATATGTCGAGAACGGAATGTGACGAAACAAGAATACGACGATTCAGGAATACGACGAAAAAGGAAGCAATCTGCTTTGTGTATTAACAGTAACCAAAACTTTTTATAAAGTGTACTATTTGCTATAACTATTATAAGTTATTAAACGGTTTATGTTAATGTGATAAATTTGTCAATATATTTGTGAAATTAATAGTATATGAAACGTTGGCTGTGAAATGAAAATTCGTGAATCAATTTTCGGTAAAACATTGCTGAACCAAAATAAACATCTAGAAAAAAAAAGGCAAAGAAAAATGACGGACCATCGCCCACTGGTACTTCTTGTGCAATCAGTCTCCGCCAGCCAGCAAGTAGCGAGCTGTTTGTTGTGTTTTGTGGTGAGACCTTACGAGGTTAATCCCTGTTCCTTACCTCCCTCTGGCTTGCCTGTATTGGCCGGTCAAAGTGAAATCGTAAGAGCCATATGCTCTAAGGACGGATGTGTTGCATAACCGTTGATTGTTCATGGGAGCATACTTCTATAGTGTAGGGACAATCGCCGCTTGGTGTTCCATCACTTCACTGATTGGAGTCTGTAACTTTCGACATATTGAAGCGCGCCGCGAAACATGTCACACGGAACGCGTTCGCAAAGCTTGGCCAACGCGGGCACGTATTGAAGCTGCCGCCCGCTTGCGGTGTGCCGGGTGCCGCCACGCTCACACCCAGCGACACAACGCGACGCTCGCGACACGCGTTTGGTGTGCTGAAGCCTTTAAGTTTTCGAGACATCCTGTATAATCGAAAAGTTAACCCTAGTCGAAACAAGTCGTAAGTGTAGGCAGATGGGCGAAACTGCTGTCCGTGCTCCGATAGTCTTTTATATCGGGTTGGTGCGGACTGCGGGCAAGGGGAAGCCTCCGCGCGCAAGCCTCACCTACACGAGCAAGGTTCTCCAAAGCAGTTACCGCCTTAACTATAGTATTAATAAATCAATCTGGTGTTAAGTCAACAAATTTTATATAGATAACAATATCAAAATCTAAATAAAGCATTATTTCAGAGAACAAAGTTGCAAACATTGAAAGCCTTGGGCAATACTTTAATAACGTCATGATGCAAAATTTGAAGCTCGGTAAGTTAACAAAATACTTGTAATGATTTTCAAAGTAAGTATCCAAGTAGGTAACTAGTAACTACATTTAAATCGCCACTACTGCTGAAAGCAAACAGAAAATACGAAATGTTGAGTTACATACATATTCTCACTCAACTTCGCGGATGATAAACATATTCACAATGAATGTACCTGACCTTATTTATGTGCCGGACTAGTTTTTAAGTAAAACTGAAATCCCGCCAAGTAACTAGAACGCTAGATATTTACGAGTATATACTTAGCTCATCAAAATTATGCAAACAGAACGTTATTATTACGTGTTATAATAAAGCTGTTCGTGTAAACGTATTGAAGATTAGATTAACATGGAATAAAAAATAAGTACCTAAATGTAATTAATATTATGCACAACGTTTTTTTAAGAGGCGACCACGCAGAGTCAAGGTTTTGGTACCGAGCCTATGCATAGAGAGGACGAAACTACAGAAATAAAAGATGTCACCGCCCTTGATAATGCTACTGTGAATCAAGATATTGATAATAAAAATAAACAAAATGATGCTGACAATGAAGACATTGAAAAACAAGTTGATATGGTGCCAGAAATCCTACCTATAAAAGATACACCAGTTGGCGTCCCGTCAGAGCAGGATGCCGAGGTATTGTGTGACAATAACAACTATAGCATTGTCAGAAACCCACTAAGTAGGCCACTTCGTGATTATTTAAAACCCAGGTTCACACATCAGAAAGTGAACTGAAGTGACGGAAGCTGTCCTAATCACCTTCTGTCACTTTTTGATTGGCGAGGGTAGAAAGTAACATTAAGTTTAATGTGTGAATGTGCAACTGGGTGTTGAGCAGCTCCGTCTGCGGAGGCGTCGTTTATCGCTACTCGCGGTAAAAAATATCCTGTCCTTCCTCAGAGTTTAAGATATCTCTATATCAAAATTAATCGAGTTTGGTTCAGCGGTTTAGCCGTGAAAGCGTAACACAGCAAACAAACCGACAGCCAAAGTTACTTCTACATTTATAATTAGTATTCGATAGTATGTTTTAATAAAGGTCGAGCCACACCGGTTGCATTTCCGGCACGAAAGCGTCGACGTAAGGGTAGACGTGTGCAGCACCACTGTCACATGCAGAGAGCTGCACACGCCACGCATCCACACGCTGCAGCTCCGTAGCGTACCCTGTGGCCATCTAGAATTTTACATACTATTATTTATCATTCTTGAATTCTCAGTAGGCTACGTTTTTACAATATTTACACTTAAAAGTAAAATAACAATACTTATACAAAAAATAAATATTGAAAAACCTAACCTACTGGTGGCTCTGGCAGCGGGGTAGGGCTCAAATTACCGGCGGTGGTTAGCACTGCTGAGAAAGGAACCTCCTCACAATACGTGCCGTGTGGAGGAATACTCGTACTGTTTTCTTTTCCCGGACTTTGATTCAGCCATCTAGCGAGTCTCTTAAGGTGTTGGTCGGGACTCTTTGTCATAAGATCTTGTCATAGTACTTATAAATACTTTGACCGTGCGCTGAAACAATCGTAACAATGATCGTCGAGACCACATTCCATATGGCGGTCACCTCGTGAGTCAAGTCAAGGTACTTACTGCGCTTGTCAGCCTTCACGAGCTTCTATTATTATTATTATTAAAGAGCTTACCTGGTACTCCAATTGATGCACCGATTTGTGCCCACCATTTTTTTTATAAGTTGCATTTTTATAATCTTTATGCCTTAGGTTGCTTATGCATTCATATGTTCGCACAATTTCAATAAGTCAGACTTTTAACGGACCGGCACAGTTGTAAATAAATATAAGAGAGCTGCGCAGATTCACGCGCAGTAGCGAGCTGTGCGTGCCCATACCTGTCCGGTTAGCCGTTTCAAAGCGAATGCCTATTAGATACAACTTCATTACTGCTCGCATCGAAGCGACGACGTTGCCGCTCCGTTCTCTGCACCCGTGCATGCAGCAGTCGCGGCACGCAGCCGATGTGCGTTACGCCCAAGTGCACGTGCAAGTCACAGTCAGTATTGTATGAGGATTCATACTATACAACGCAGTGAAACGCGCACGCGCGCGTACACGTCTACGCGCACTCATCCGGTGTGGCTCTGCCTTAAGGATCTTTGATTGCAACGTAATATAAAAAGCAAATCATATCTTTTTCAGGATGACGGCATAGTTGAACTTGATCATCAAAGGTGAAGCATGGAGAAACCCACTTAACTCTAGGCCAAATACCATAAAAAATTATAGATATTAAATTATAACCAAATTAGGATAGTTGTCTTATTACATCAAATCTACCTAATACCTATCATTACCAGTCTACCAACTCTATTACTCGTACTTCTGGAAGAAAACACTATTGCGTATGATTTTTTTCTCACTATTTAATTAATATGCCTATTGAATACTTTAAAGTTGTTGGGTATAAGTAATAATTCGGACGAGGTATAAACTGATATAAGTTTCAGCCGTGGGTACCGCTCATTCAAATGTAATTTAAGACCACACGAGAAGAGTGGTGTAAGTCACTCGATTCACATTATAAGATAGTGTGAATTGAATGCCAATGGCATCATAGTAACTACATCTCGGTTCATTGCGTTGAATTATAACTTATTAACTGTTTTATAATTTGAGCAGATTATTCTGGGAATTAATAGAAACACTAAGAACGGACGAACTCACAATAAAATTACGTAAAAAGTGACTAATACATTTGGAGAATTTCACTTTAATCCACACGATAAATGAATCTTATCTTACCAAGAAAACCCGGAGAAATGAGAAGAAAGTATTTGCAAGATTCGTCTTAAAATTTAAAGTGGATATTCAAATTTGTTTGCTCAATGCTGAAACACTTTTAAAAATAGCATGAATAACTAGAATTAAATTATTCTAAAAACTAAGGCACGCTTATAATTTGGCGTAACGGCTATAAACAGCATCGATCTCCTATAAAGGCCTTAAATCACGTCAATCTTATAAAGAACTGTCGGTGGACCTTGTTTTGCAGTCAAAGGTAAAAGGTTACACGTGCAGAGAGTCGGCCTCTTCCATCGAAGCCTATTGTGTCACTTACCTAGAAGTAGGACAGACATAAAGGGGCGCTAGATACTGACTGTTTTCATTATTCACGTTTTACAATGAAATTATATTGAAAATCTTTATTCAGTAAAAGATCGCTCGGAAACTTTACTACTACACTACATCAGCGAAAGAAGAATTTATCGACAACAATCTGAAATCCAACCATTTTTAATGATTGCGCTGTTTACTGTATTTTTTTTCTCCATTTCAAATTATAGATCGAAGAACAACAGTAACACGCGGTGACAGGTAGAACTAAGCAGCGATTGGGTAAAAAAATATAATATTACCATACCCTCCGAACAGCGCTTTAATTTTACCTAAACACCATAATTTTGCTAATGTTTATATTATTAAGTCACATTAATATACAGCAAAACTTACTTATTGCGTAAGTATATCTGAATAGTTTTTGTTTTATTTGCCGAATGGTTTTTGTTTTATTAGCAGTATTTGAGAAAAACACTATCCGCCTAGGCGCAGTGGACCTTTTAATGGACTCGTTCACTATTGAACCTCATTTTCCTACTCTTCGTTACAGTTCTCTATGACTCGTGCATAAACTGATTTATTATATGATTTATTTGATTATTGCATAGTTTATTGCGTATACTGTAATTCTATGGAACTTGCTAACTATGTAAACAAACAATATATTGAAATTGACATCTAATGTCATTTTTAGTATGGCGGCTTGTTTACATAGTTAGCAAGTTCCATAGAATGACACTTTATCAACAAATATCGTCCTACCAAATGTACAACCCACATTAGACTTGGGTCAACATGCTCTCGATTCGAGACCGTTGTGTTAATTGAACTAGTCTTCTTTTCCGATCTCCATATTTTGTGGTAAGCTTTCGTCTATTGAATTCTTTTATTACTGCGGCCCTATCCTTGCAAACCACGAAATAATTTAAAGTAATTTCATGGAGTTTGCATTTCTAATAATTAACATTTATGATTGCCACGGTCATAAATTTCTTCCAAAGATACTGTAGTAAGAAATGAGGAATCTTAGTGTTTTTTTTACAGTTTTATTTATTTTAGTAAGTTATTTCAGAATAATTTCATACCATCACCCAGTTATTTTTATCTATATAGATAGAAATGGAAGGTTTCGTGATCATGACGATTGAAACATCGTCGAAACTTCGGACACTCGTCCATTACGATTTATTCAGGCAGGACATAGGAGGGTTTGTAAGTGAAAACCATGTTGTAGTCAATGAATGGTTGCAGTAGGAATGGGCTAACTAGGACTAACTTCTTACGGATCTTCGACTCGTTGATCGTAATTCATGAGGGATGAGTAATCTTTTCTCAGCTACTGTATTCAAATTCAATTTATTGCATATAATATTGATTTCTCTTTTATGAAGTTCAAATCTGACTACGGCGGTATGAGGAATACTGGCATCTGCTTTATGTAATTGTGTATTCGACAAGGTCTAAGTGTATAAAGAGAACTCTCTGATCATGGTTAAAAGAATATAAGAGATAAAATATCAGAAATAACAAAAAAATAGGTAATCCTTTTAACATAATATTGTACTTAACGCTGTCCTTGTTTATATAGGAATATGCAGCTGAAACATTTCCTGGAATCCGTAAGTGCTAATGCTAACCAGCCGTTTACATCTCATGAGAAATTAGTCTTGCGTGTCTGCTAATTTATATTTTTAATCAAAATCAGAAGCAAGCAATCCTAGTTCGAAAACTCAGCCGATTATTGGAAACATCCAAAAACATCTTAGGGTCCCAAGTGATCCTACCGACGCTCAAGACAAACTAGATAAGAAAAACGTTGGCCTACCTGTTGGTAGAAAACCTACTAATGCAACGACTATTGATGTAATGTTTATTGGTAAAACCCAACTAAATTTAACTAATGCATCCAAAGCGGGCGATATCAAAATGCCTCAAGAAAAAAAAGTTTCCAGTAAAACTTCTTTACCAAAACATCATAATGACCAAAACCGTGATGCTAAAAAACCTTTTGCTGAAATCCCACCCAATTTTGGTCAATCATCTGATAGAGACGGCACAAAAAAGATTGTCAGTGACAACTCCACTGAGGACGGAGACGAGGGACCATCAGAAGAAGTTAAAAAAAAGCTTTCGATTTCACTTAAAAGTAAGTATAGCGTGTATGTGTACAGCACAGGGTCTCGTTAGGCAGCCAACCATCTTATACTTCTATATTGAGCCAATCCCATATGGGGTATACATACATAATAATTTTCAGTAAAAAAAGTCATTATTGAGAACACGCTTTTGTTGCCAGAATGCCAGATCAGTTCCTAAAGTCGTCTAGAAAATATGGCTGTATAATGAATGATAAAACCGGTTGTTACGTACTTCTTCTCTACATTGAATTTTCTACATTATTTCTTCGTATTATTGTATCATTTTATTTTCTATTTAGGCAGCCCCATCAAAACGGAAAAACGTGCACTTCAGATTGGTAATTAATTTAGGAATTTATTGTTTCCTGTACATATCGGCAGTGATGCGCTTTATAATAGCGTTATCTTTAAATTTTCAGGGGATATCTTTACTTCATACGATTTACTACCCGTAGCCGAGAAATTGATAGAGAAAGGTTTGTGTATAATGGCTATACTTGGTGCATTCTCTTTTAATGCAACCTTTAATTGAATGCGTCTTATTATTTGCTGTTTTTAACACAACATTAATTTACAGTGGAAAAACCCGGAGGTAAGGTTATCGTAAAGACAGTTTGGAGATATTAAAAATTATAAAATATTGTAATAGAAATAAATCGTGATTTATTAACCACGCGTCTTAAAATGTTGGTAGCGTGCGTAAAAGTATGTTTACTCGTGTTCCTTTTCCTAGTTATCTTAAGTTGATTAACCATAGTAGAGCAAAAGTAAAATAAAAACAATATAGCCCGGCGACTTCATCTGCGTACCTGCGTTCACATAGTTTTAATAAATTCCATTAGAATCACGTGTTCGTGATTTCATTTGATTGTACAATGACTTAGGAATATGAGCAGTTAGAAAGTGTCTAATTAGGAATATGACCAATTTGACGAATCAGGAACAAATAATAATAGCGTGAAAGAGATTTGGGGCAAAAAAGGTAACGTAAGTCCAAAAAGCTAAACCAGTTTTTCAAGGCCACTTTTCAAACAACGGGAATACTGAATGATGGCTATAAGTAGCTGTTTTTTTTAAGTACCTACATGATCTTTGTAGCAGTTGACCTACACGTGTGCCGAAATTCACCCCTACAGATGGAGGGACGGACAGGCAATGATAAGGTTTGTCAATTCAAGACAAGTTTGACTACGGTAAAGTAGTTGACGTTTGACCTGTTTAGGCCATTGATTGACTGGTGAAGAATGCCTTAAGGCAATGAGACAGCTGTGTGTACCTTATTCGCGTACAATCAGCCAATTTGGTTCCTAGATCATACCTAATCCTAAGAAGTTTCTTACGGTTTGGTTGACAATGTCACTTTAAAATAGTGTCTATACAGTAGACTGTACAGTGCTAAGAAGTTCAAATACAATTAAATACAATGTATAAAATTCAACAATCTTTGCCTTTATGCCTTGGTTTTAGAGGGAGTCGGCATCGTGAGCTCAGCGAAGAGTTCCTATGAGCTAGCAGATGCTTTGTATGAAGCCTACTGTATGTTACGAACCTTTTATTTTGTTAATTTATTTACTTTGTTCTCACAAGCGTAATAATACGATAATACAAACTATTTGAATTTATTCAGTTTTAGGAGGAAGGCGAATTCATATTTTACGAGGTAAAGTTATTATTAATTATGAAAAATAATTGTTGTTTTGTTAAAGATTTTGACCATTAATTTATTATAATTATTAATATTTATAATTCAGATTATCATATAGCGGGTCTCGACGCTTTTCAGGCGTTAGCTCTTAGCGGAGACGGTAATAATTTGTTTTTTTTTAATAATATTATTTATTTTCCTAGCAGTATTTATGTTTTATTTATTTAACTCTATCTACTTACAGAAGTCCCAATTCATGCAGAAGACACAACAGAATTCGGCACCCTCCTTAGTCAAAATGGTAGTTATAAGAAATGCATTTAAAATTCTTAGTACATTCTTCAAAATTGCTTCAGAAAAGTTGATAATTTCTGAAATTGGTTGTTTTAGACGAATTTACCACAGACTTAACTTTAACCTGGAAGTGCAAGTTTATGCGTAAGTCCTCCGAATATTTTAATTCCGAAGTTATTTGTTGTTATTTTATTACGTTGAACTGTTTTTTTGTAGTGTTGTACAAGACGCCATTAACAAAAAATAAAAATAAACAATATTTGAAAAACGCTCAAAGTAATTCAAAAGGTAATAATACTAATATCTGGAGAATACTATTCCATCTCCGACGCAAAACATTGATTTTAGTTCTTTATTTACCAGCTTTGCTAATAAAAAGACTGCAAAAGAAACGTGACTTGGTAGTCGACCCAGCCCGTAAAAACTACATACGTACAAATAGTAAGAAGACAAAGCATTTTGCTAAGAAAAACGAATCACACAGTGAGTACTAACTACTGCTGGGGCCTTTCATTGTTTTTGCACCTATTATCATCCTTTATTTTAAAGTGTATAAAATAAATGGTGTAATCGACAGTAATTGCAGCCGAGTTTAAAACAATACGATGACATGGGGGTAAAACCAAAGTAGAATAAGGCCCCAGGACTAATTCATTAATGTTTGCGACTTTTCGCCTATACAGTCCAGGAGAAGCGGTCAACCTTACAAGGCTGATTATAGCTCAGCTCAGAGGGGTTATTATGGCATAGCTATGCAGTTCAGTTTACGCTCAGTGAAAATGACGGGCTATATAACTGATATAGCTCTGTCCTTTACGTCCGCCGTATTTAACTGCATATTCATATCATGTCATAATACTGGAGTTCAAAATATGATAAATCATATTGAGTAAAAGTCGCACGGAAAACGGGATATCTCAACTTTTGAAAACTCCTCTTGGTGTAGGAATGCATAACTGATATATGTATCTTTTTCTGAATTAACAGAAAAACACAACCAGTCGGATATGCGTTTTTGGAAAAAAAGTCACAAATTTATATCAGAGGCAGATGACGGTGGTTTGAACCCAGCTACTGCGCGACCAAGGACCGAGTCTTTACGTGATTATATCTTTTTACCTACATATTATAATTAATTAAAATAAAATCGTTAACTTATTTTAAATTTACCTCCTCTATAATGCTGAATACAGAAAAGAAAGAAATGGTTCATTCGATGCTAAAATAAAAAAATATAAAATAACAAAAAAAATGAAAAATTAGAGACGAATAATACAAAATTGGAGTTTAATCTAAATCGAATGCTGGTATAAGCATAATTTACTACAAAAATATATTTCATTAAAATAATTTATTGGTCGTGTATATTATTTTCAGTGTATTCACCCGAATCACATTGTCGTTGGAGATATTTCTGCGAACAACCCAGTTCACTCGAAGGTTGTACAGTCCAAGCTTACTGCAACAGGCACACGCTAAGAACAAAAGGGCCCCCCGAAATGTGTAAGGCTTCTCGTTACGTAACGAACTTTAATATAATTGACTGAACAGTAAAGTGATATTCTAATTATTTTAAAATTCTGTTTAATTGTTCTCAATTTCTTAAAGATATTGCTGGTGCCCTGGATATGAAAGCGTGCAAATTCCGTGAACTATGTGAGTTTAAACTGTGACGTGCTGCCTCAAAGCTGGGGGTTTAGTCTACTCGGTAAAAATATATTGCTTTTGTCATATTATCGTATTGTCAACGTTACGATAGCTCTTATTTGCTTGACATTATTGACAGCCAGGTTAAAAGCAATACGGCCTACTTACTGAATAAAGTTTTTATCTTTTATCTTTTAGGGTTTTAAACACGGGACCCTATTACTAAGACTCCACTGTCCATCTGTCTGTCACCAGGCTGTATCTCGTTAACCGTGATAGGTAGACAGTTGATTTTCAGATGATGTATATTTTCTGTTGCCTCTATAACAGAAAGTACTCAAAACAGAATCAAATAAATATAAAATATATAAGTGGGGCTCCCATACAACGAACGTGTTTCTTTTCCGTTTTTTGCTTGATACCTATTATAACGGCAACAGGTAGACACCAGAAACATTCACAAAATATTTAGTTGTATATTCACTTTAAAAACAAATTTATATTTAAAGGGGGCTCCCGTGCAACCAACTTTTTTTTCCGTTTTTGCAAGATTTGGGTTTAGACACCGGAACAGGTGAAACTGAATAAAAAGGTTATAATATAGTATCCAATGTTGTATAGATAATGGTACGGAACCCTTCGTGCGCGAGTCTGACTCGCACTTGACCGATTTTATTTATCTTTTATACGATAACATGTCAAACGCAAAATGGGTTTACCGAGTAGAATGGAGCTCCTAGCAACCTCGAAATCGGTACAATAATTAATATACGTACATACATAACATCACGCCTTAATTCCCAGAGTGGGGTAGGCAGAGCTACAGAAATACCAACAAATCTAAAAAGACATGTTGATAATTCTGTAACCACATTTTGCAGAAGTAGGCTAAGATGTTTACCAGTGTATTAGTGACAGGTTGCAAGCCCATCGCCTAACAGCACTACAAGCCCTTATTCCCTGAGTCGCCTCTTACGACATCCACGGGAAGACATGGAGTGGCGCTATTCTAACCCGGCAACCACACGGGCTAATAATTAATATTACGAACGAAAAACGTTGCTGGCACCTACCTACACGTTAATGTTGAACGATAATGAGTAACGAGTTTTAGAATTGATGGACTTGATCAGGGGGCTTATTATTATGACCGTGTTTATCGCGTGATTAAACGTGGATAAAACATCAGTCACTTTCTGACAAGTACAGTGCGAGAGAGATGCTTCATCCACCGCGATAAACGCGACCATAGCACGGGCCCTGTAGTTTGAGACAGGGGAATAAAAATATAGCAAACGTCCGAGACAAAAAGACTACCCGTACAATAGCCTCTTAGCTCTCTGACTCTCTGAGTGTGTGCAATAAGTAAATACGTCCGGTTAGGATATCCAGCTATCATAAGAGCGCTTGATGAGAGCGAGCGAGAATCAAACCCAGGAGGCCGAGGTTCAAGACATTTATAACTAAGATATGATTATTTATTATAAAAGATAGTATTTAATAATATGTTTAAATACCTAATCCAAAAACTCTTTCCGGATTCAGTTAAACTATCAGCAGTCGACGAGGAAGTAGAAAAAATATGCAAGTACCTAATTAATTATAATTATTAATCGTTCATGCTCGAAAACTATTCATTATATCGGTTTTTTTATGTATTTTAGTGGAATTACATCACTTAAGAATGAGAATGGTTACACGTCCACCTGGTGAGTCATAATGTTAAAATAAATATAATATTTACGTACTTACACCACGTCAATACAACGAAGTAGTTTGAAAACCATTATATAATGATATTTTACATAATATTTTACCCGGGTTACCTACCCTATCCGGAGTATCATCATTTTATCTAAATTCGCTAATTACACTGCCAACGTTCCTCAAAAAAGCGAGTTGAAAACACTATTAAAGACTATGATGTGATGATTAATGATTATCATACGGGATCTCAGTGCATAAATAACGTACGAGTAAAAGAGATCAAACAGACGGATTTTTAGCAAATAGTCGCTAATGTTAAAAAAATGTGACCGTCAAAATCAAACTCAGCGCATTGTGCTTGGGGTTTACGCTGTTCTAATTGTTGTTGCATTATTTGTATAATAACAATGATTAATACAACTTAACCACCTGACCACCAGCCTCAAAGAGGTACCTTTTGATTTAGTCTGCCATTCGTATATACATTCTTCCAACAGTCGCTGAAAATATTCAAAGTCTTGGGCAATACTTTGATATCGTTATGAAACAAGAACTGCAGAAGCATGGTGAGTTAACTGAATCTAAAGATGACCAGCACGACGCTTAAAGTGTGAGCTTTATTTTGTATTACATAGGTACATTATATTATTTATGTAATTACTCAACTGATTTGCATAAAGAGCAAAGAAGGATTAATCTATTATCAATTAATTAAATACTTAAACTTACCTTTTACCTACCTATAGGTACCTACAGAAAATGATTCATGATTATAACTTGGGAAATTGGTTTATTTATATTATTAATTCTACAATAAATGTTTATCGGAGATATTGTTGGGTACAACATCTTGGGCTGATTGTGCAAAATGTGGTTACCGAAATATCCACAAGTCTTTTTAGAGTTGTTGGTATTTCTGTAGCTCTGCCTACCCCACCCACTCTGAGAATGAAGGCATGATGTTATATTTGTATATTGTTGGGCTTCTTCAATCTTAATGTTTCTTGTTGAAACGCAAACTTGACAAGAGACCCGTGATAATTACATTCTTCGTTCTTCGATGCGTAAAGAAGGCATATGGCTCCTTCTTATTTATACTTACCCACTAATAATATATTTTTGATTCTCGATAAACCGCTGTACTGATAAGCCGTATAGTTTTAGACGTTAATTCATCACATGGATGTGAAAAAATCCGAATTTAGAATATTCTACAATTCTAATTCTGTTAGATGGCAATGTTGGAATAGCAATAAATCATTACTGCTGGTTATTATTTCGTTTCTTTTTGTTTTGTTTTGTTTAGTATTAATTTTGTTTGTGTTTTTTGTTTTGTTTAGTTATAATTATGGTTTGTTTTTTTTTTGATTTTCGGTGAAACCATCAGATTTTGCAGAAAGATTCGCTGCCCTTGGGAATGCTCCTGTAGAGCAAGCTGGCGTTAATAATAGGTGAGTAATACAACCTACCTACGTAGTTATAACAATAAAAAAAAATTATAACATAAGTCCTTTTTGTACATTTTTGCTATAACATTAGGTTGATATAATGAACAAAACGTACAACTATGTAATAAATATATAATAACTTTTAGTATAACTATTTCCGTGTGGTTGCCGGGTTAGAATAGTGCCACTCCATGTCTTCCCATGGATGTCGTAAGAGGCGACTAAGGGAATAAGGGCTTGTAGTATTTTTAGGCGATGGGCTTGCAACCTGTCACTAATACACTAGTAAACTTCTTGGCCTGATTGTGCAAAATGTGGTTACAGAATTATCAACAAGTCTTTTTAGAGTTGTTGGTATTTCTGTAGCTCTGCCTACCCCACTCTGGGAATGAAGGCGTGATGCTATGTATGTATGTATGTATTAAATGATACAGTATTATCTAATAACATTCCTAAATACCTTGAATCGTACAACGACCAAACATAACGCTCGGCCTGCTTAATACGCTCGCTCTGCTCGCGTGCTAACTTAACCTATTGAAGCAAGAGAAATCTAAAATAGTCCACAGAGGCCGAAGGAAGTGAGCCGTAATTCATGTCAAGCTTCATCATTGCATTTTGGTTCCGAATCATGTTGTGTCCACTACTGGACAACGGCCACCTCCCTGGGTTTCCAAGACTATCTGTCCATTGCAATTCATCCTCTACCTGACCAACATATCTAATATTATACATATGATAATTATTCCTTATTTGGGCATGTATTATAATTATTATATCTAATGTATGTTAATATAATTATGTATTTTTCTAATATAGAATAGAAGTTTAATCGTTACTAACCAATTCTATATTTTAGTTATCTGAATTTAAAACCATACGATATAAACAGGCATTACGTATAGTAATTAGACGTTATGCCAAATGAAATTGATCTTGCGAATATTTTTAGTTAATATGACTTTCTAACTAACAAATATCATATTTTTTGAGACACACCCGTTAATAATATAAAACAATATGATACATATGACATGTGAAAAGAGAATCGCCAGGTGAGCTCTCAGCTTACCCAGATAAGCAGGTATGGAATGGTACTAACAATGTAGGTACATTTTGTCGAAGGCCATTTCGAAAATAGCAAGCTGATTTCATACTTATTTTCTAATATGGTACATGGCACTGCCTTCGGCTTCATAATTTATGTAATGTAACTATCATTGGTTGCATTACCTGATACAAAAATGTACAATTACAAACCATTTTTTTCCAGAGTGACTGTGCCTCGTTGAACTTGATCCCGAAACGCAAAGAAAACTTTAGGGAAAGGCACATTATCCCCAACCACAATAGGCCGATCTTAATAAGTAATTACATAATATTAAATTAGGTTACTTTTCTTTATTTCATCCATCCTGTCCTTTGATTTATTACTATACTCTCGAATTTTATACTTTTAGTCATCAAATAATTATATACCTAGTATTACTTAAAAAATATTAAGTGACACATATTTTTGAACTTTAATTAAAACACTTACTCACTTACATATAAGTAAAACCATTCGGAGGGTAACTCATTCTAAAAATGCGTATGGTATTTTTTTTTCATAATACAGGTATTTAATCAGTTAACTTGTAATCTAGGCATTGACAACTTTATCGTAAAATATGGTATTTTAAGCAACATATTTTTTGAATTCCTTAGAATAAAGTGCGTTTTAGACATTTAAAGCACGAATTCGTTAGTGCTTTCTTGCGAAAAAAGGTATCCAATGCGTATATAATATATATGATGTTCTACTTCCTTAAGAGGAAATAACTGATCATGACTGTATTGAATCTCTATCTTTAAAAGAACCGTCAGTAGAGCAGTGTTCTCAGATAAAGGTAAAAAGTTACACGTACCGCTCGGACCCTTTCATCGGAGCCCATTGTGTTACTTGGAAGTAGGACAGGGACAGAGGGGTTCTATGAGAAACAGATGGATTTCACCTCGGTCTCTCAGATAATTAATCTTACCTATCACCATATCGTTTTTATACCAATATTTTTTCTAAAAAAATATACACTCATTTGATCATTTCACTGTTTGAGTTCATGATACATGTATAATTATAAGTATTTAGTATATATTTATTAAATTATTTACTTCATGTATTTATATTTAGTCTATATATAAATAGTTTTAATTTCAAAATTAAAATAATTTAATTGTTTCTTGTAGTTATTTAGTTTGAGTTCTAAACGAATTAGTTTACACCGCCTGCCATGAATTTGTGTCCTCAGTTATTTCTCTTACAAGGTTGTCTGGAAGAGATCCCTATTTAGCGGTAAGACCGCCTGTTGTATACCTATGACTAAATGTACTGTTCCGTGTTCTGCTTTATTTTTTTAATTTTTGGTGTTCAATATAGAGTATTTGTATTGTATTGTATTGATACTGTTTAAACAATATAGGGGCTTAAGGGATTTTAAATAGTAAATTTGGCTGCCCGTCCTTATTTTTCGGAAAAATGTTTTAAAATATGACCTTTTATAATACTTTTCAAACTACTAGGGTAAAATGTTGTTTAATATCTTACCTATATATGAAAGTTCATAAAGAATGAGAAAGCGATGAAGACCTCTTCTGAATTTCAAATGAATGGACATTATTCATATTTCGGTTGAGGGAAAGACTCGCTGTGGGCGAAGGATTATGAAGGAAATTCCAATTTTGAGAGAAGCTGACGGTATCTGTTAGTGTTGAGTAATCGGCTCTCGTCCAAGTTGCATTTAATTACGTCGGCACGGTAGGTAGGACGGCGTCAGAATGTTAACTTGATTTTCGCCTAGTCCATTAAGAACACGTTCCGGCTAGAGTCGCTCCTGATTTAAGGAAATTACTGTCAATCTCAGCTAATGCATCTGCGCACTGCGCAGTGACAAGCGCTGTGCTAAATCAGCTGTTTAAAAGCTCTATGGTAAATCTTTAATTTTTTACTTGATCTTTGCCTAAACTAACTTCTACTAGGTTAATTATAGTTGAAGGAAGTCTTTTTAGGTAACATAATTAATCGATATTTAGGTACTATATACTTTGGTGCGCACACTTAATTGATCTTTGCTCCGCACACTTAGACATCGACAATGACGTGTCGCTTTAAATGCACAAATGATGCGTTTTAAAGAAATGCCACAAGAAACTGAAATTATTCATTACTACTACTTTGAGTTAAAACAAGTTTTCGTTTTCATGGAAATCTGATAATTTATTATCTACTAGCTGTTGCCCGCGACTCCGTCCGCGTAGAAAAATAAAACAGCCTATTTTAATCTGGAATAATGGAGCAATCAAATAGTGAAAGAATTTATGAAATCGGCCCTGTAGTTTTTATATTTATGATACAGTTTAGTTTTTTTTTTATGTGTGTGTTTTGTTGAAATAAATTTGTACCATCCTAGAACGCATGAGTCGAAATGCAACGTCGTTCGACTCGCAACAGAATAACACCTTAAAGTTAATGTCAGTTTATTCGTTATATACACAAATACATACAAATCATTCCTCTTTATAATATTAGTATGGTCTTGTTTATCATTTTTTATATAGCACGTAACTTAGAACGTACTTTCTTTAATGAGATTAAATTCCCTATGAATTTCTTCAGGTATAATTTATTTACAAACACTACTAAGTAGAGAAAGTTTAAATAAACAGCTCTAACGGCCTGTTTTTTATCATTATTTAAACTTAACTAATTGGTGAAAATCGTAACTAATGGTTAAATTTTAAGAAAATGTGCCAATTTTCGATTCTTTCTTGAATTTTAACCATTAGTTCAGTTAATTACTGATCAAACAACTCGGCCTTAATAATTAAGGTAACTAACTATCCCTTAACGCATTAAGCTATGCTACGACCATATGTCTAAAAAACAAATCTTTCGCATAGCTCCGTTAGGATCCAGTTAACGTGACGTGAAAGAATATGCCGGTCGGAGATGGCATGTTCGCCCTCAGTGGACGGTATTTAATAATACTTAACACATTTTGAAACAACCATGCCCTATTATTTCTAAATATTAAATCAACTGTTTACCACTCAAATAGGTAACAATTAAATTCAGTTAAAAGGCATGTTTTAGTAAGTAACTTATGAATAAACATTGTCAGTTAACGTTGTCAAAGGTTGTGTCGTCATGAGCAAATATCGAATACAATAGGTTACGAAGTACGCCCGTTGTTTTTGGGAGAGTGACGTTTCAATTTGACTTTGTTTCGGCTTATTGGTAGGTACCCTCGCAGAAAGCGACCTCGATCTCCAAGCAATGCATGTGACAGTTACAATAGCTACCTGGAACCAAAACGTATACAAACGAATTTCCTGCAAAATCACGCCCCAGATTATAATTAAACTTAAACAATTGTTTTAAAGTAAAACTTTTTATGAAAATAAAACACTTCAAGCAAACTTCTTCTTTCCTACTGCTGAGTTTAAAAGGAAAACTGTATTTGTTAGATACTTAGGTACATAGCATATTATTCTTATTTTGAATGTTCCAAATTATTGTATTATTATACCGTAACATGAGCTTACGAGGCATTAACTTCAAAGTCTTCAAACAGTTTTATATCTATAAGCCAAGAGAAACAAATACACCTATTTATATTTTTAAACAATTTTAGACCTACTTAGTCATAACAACAACAGAATAACGTTGGTTCCGTTTAACGTCGGAGAATAAATATTGTAATCAAGCCAGGATCGTACAGAGAGGTCGCCCACGAGCAGCCCCGCTGGATTTATTACACGGAACTTCTATTTTGTTACGCGACGATGCTATCCCAATTTTCTACTTGGTAAATTGAAAATTTTCGGCCGGTGGAAGCTGGCGCTTAATCCGCAATTTATTTTAGTAGCTGTCTATTAGAAGAACAATTATCTCTGCGGCATTATTTGTCTAAATGGAAACATTTCGGACCGCAGAAACTCGAAGCTGAGTCGGAAACATGAAACCAATGTTTGTAGACGTACATTCCTCGTATTACCAGATTTCCAGTAGCCCTAACGTTATGTGAACAAAATGAAACGCAACTCCGACGCCATTATTTGACATTGTCTTAACGATATTTTTACCGATGACTACCTAGTTTTTCTATCTCATACCTATTAGTAAAACATGTATGTAGAAGTAGATCGGGGAAAACACCGGAAATGGACGTTGATAGTTTAAAACATCAGATTTAGTGCATAACGGCTTATACTATAAATACGAGTAGTACTACGGCTGCTGCAAGCACTTTCCGTGTTTATAGAGGATACATAGTAGTAATTAAACCAATCTATAAAATTATATACAAATACAAAAGAGCAAGAGAAAATCGAATTACCCAGTACCGTAGTGCCTGAAGTATATGTCTCGCTAAAACTATTAGAATACACCGTCCTAACCGTAAGCAACATTTTATTACATTACGTGAAGCTTGTTTGAAACTGTAATTCCTATTAAGCTTGCAGCAAGTAGCAAGCACGGCAGGTGAAGCTCCCAATTATTGCTCGGTTCGATCAGACTGCGCCGGCGGCGGTGCACCGCCGAGCGTGCGGTCGCCCTAACCGGATTATTGAATTTATTGATCAACCAGTCCCGGGCTGTCAAGAAAGTCTTAAACTCCTTTTTTCACACGTTGTTTTACAATATTTTGTATAAAACTGTAAACACAGCATAAGCCGTGAGACGATTAGACAGAAAAAACCGCTGCACTCATATATACTATTTGCGTGACTCGTTTCGCACTAGATCCATAATTTGATCCCGTTATCAATTTATCATAAATATCATCGTACATGATTACGGTCCGTATCTTTACTGGCCCAGATTAGATGCAGGGTGTAACAAATCTAAGTATCTCACCCCTTAAGTTATCGAAAGTTGAGGTGCTGCGGGTTTCAAATTGCCGACGGAATGCTTATTTATTTCAATATTTATCTAGCTCCATTAAAATTAGCTGCATCACTTTTCATTACGGCAACATTAGGATGTCAAGCAAAAGTAATTGTCTATTAAGTTATTTTATCAAAGTTTAGACAGTACAAGGCGTAGTGGACCTTTGTTTGATTAACGTCCAGGTGATAAAAAAGTAAAGCTTACAAAAATAAGTCATAATTGGTACTCGTACGTAACAAACAAAATGCAAATATTTAATATTACTGACACCTCTCTCTAGCCTTACCTTAAGTTCTAAATAATAATTTGAATAGTAAAAGTTGGGTGGGAACAATGTTGCCGGTATTTGGAACAAAGCGATGAACATAGCTGGCTCTGAACGCAGCTCGGAGACGGAAGGAAAACGAATAGAAAAAGCTTGTTACGGATGTAGCAGAGTTCACAAAAAATCAACCACTGACGCGGAAACTGATAACAGGTAGACAGACAGAAATGCACCAATACACCGGCAGTTTTATCGAACGAAGCAAATTGAATTAAATGAAAATGTTATACTGATGTTTTCGGTAGGGATGTTTTAATTTAATTATAAACGGAATTCGATATTAACCCGTCAGTAATCATTATTATTTCATTATATTTTTTTTCTAAATTGAACGGTATTATTTAGCTGCTGCCTAATGGAAGAGTTATGTCGACGATCAAGTGTAGCTTTGGAAGATTCCACTAAAAAGGTTATTGTTAAGGCCGCGGATGAATTGCGCCGCCTTTGCATCAACAGGATCTTAACCGGTTTGCTATATGCAGTGTCGATAGAAAAGTTATCGTTGTTATTGTTAACAGCTGCCATCATCGAACCCGTGTTTACTTGCCCTACATTTAAAGGGTACAAAACGAGATTGGACTGAAACTAAATAACACATTTATTATTGTAGCAGTTATTAAATAAACCGCTCCCAATAATATTGAAACACGTTCGGTCCCAGCTTGTTTGTAAATGATACGAGTAACGGGTGAAATGTTTTGGGGTACGAGTAAGAAAGGATAAAATAAAAGATATCTCTTAAGTTCACTTTCTTTGGAATCCTGCCTTTTTTTATGTTAAGGAGAAGGCACACGAGCACTCAGGCCACCTATGATGGTAAGTGGCATCTGAGACCCATAGACATTTGAATTCTCAAGGCTGTAATCCTAAGACCTCAAATGCTTTGCCAACCCTGAGGACTAAGATGGAATGCCTCTATGCTAGTAATTTCACCGGTTGTCTTATCCCCACACAGGACACATCAATGCGAACACTGCCTTAGCTATATCTTAGTAAAACTAAACATTAACTCGTTATTTATGAATGCAGTGTAATGTGTTATGCACCTTTCTCTCTCACTCTTTTAACCCAAGCGCACAATTTTTCTTTAAGTAACCAAATAAATGGATAATAAATAAAACAAAAAAGAATTTAATTCTACACAATTATAAAAGCGTATTTATCTACTTTGTTTCGATCAGTTCAATAATATTGTTTGAGAACTTTTTTTAATAAGTATAATAACCATGAATGGCTCGTTTTCTTTACTAAGAGTACTAGGTATTGTTAACTATGATGATATCATGGAACAATTTAATCTTAGACATTAAATCCGAACTGATTTGCAGACGCTAAGAAACGTTCGGAAAAAATAACATCCATAAATATTTTGAACGAAAAGTCAGAAATGCAGGGACCGAGTTTAATTAAAAACTGAATCAAATATAAAGTGCAAACGCTATTCATTCGGACGTGGAAATTCCATTCGTCCATTATGAAACGCGATCTGGTTATTTACTTAACCTGTTTCAGCGGAGACAAAGCGCACTCATTCGACGTTGATAGCTAGTAGGGCGCACACGACAAAGAGAATACCTTATAAATGAATAGCCGCAGAGCGAAATAGAAAACTGCCAGATC
This sequence comes from Acleris holmiana, assembly GCA_949316455.1. Lineage (NCBI taxonomy): Eukaryota > Metazoa > Arthropoda > Insecta > Lepidoptera > Tortricidae > Acleris > Acleris holmiana. The sequence continues at coordinate 16,693,554 of OX438763.1, forward strand.
ACAATGGACAATTTCCGCTCTATATTTCTTTTTATTCGTGTTAATAGTTGAAGTGGATCGCCGTCGAATCCATTAATTCCCATTCCAATTATCAGAGATGCGTCTTTCAAAAGGACTGGCTTGTCAGAACTGCGGGGCGTAAACAAAGCCTGTGCCATGCAGGGACAGATAATCTAGCCGCCTAAGTATAGCTTTTGTGCTGCGCTATCAGTTCGGCATATTATATTAGTATTACAGCACCTGAAATGAACTCGCACCGCAGTTTGCTTTGCAGTGAATTGGCTTTCGTTTTAAGTATTAAGATTTGACTTTATATTTTAAACTTACGTTTGTTATTGCTAATACATAAAAAATAAGAGAAAGAGAGAAATAGTATTTTCAATAGACTGATTAGATCTAAGAAGTACGTTTTTAAAAGGTATAAAAATGTTACACAGAAAAACACATGTTGTCTTGAGTCGTAACGCTTATAATTCCGGAGTGAACTCTTATTAGCGTAGATAGTATGTGAAGCGATTGTCTGGAAGTCATATAAAGGGACGAAGCTTAGTGAAGTTGCGCTCCTTGTGAAATATTCAAATCTCGAGGGTGTCTCCCCGTGCTCCCGTAAAATGCAAAACAAGAGAAGTTTCCCCCTAAATCAGCGCCGCACCGCGGCGCCCGCGCGCTACGGTTGTTGTCCAACCAACAAACTTTCATTTAACTTCGGTGGTGGTCCTCTGGTAGAGATCATGACGAAAATATGCCTCTTTGTTTACAAAAGTTAGCCGATTGATCAACATTATAAGCCTAAATAAAAAGTCTTACGTGCATTACTTGCATCATCATCACGCTGCGCGCGCAAGCTGACTTTAGCTTTCACACAATATTTTATTCATATGTCACCATAATATGATTTTGAACACCTTTAGTTTATGAGTATTATTTCTAGCGAGATTGTAAACTGTCGATAAATTGTGAACTTGTACCATACATGCTTACAATATATTTTTTTCCATATTAAAATCTATCCATGTCAAACCGTCAAACTGCGAACGAACCTGCACTTACCGTCAGGGTTCACAGACTATCAGATTTTATTAGTATGCTACAGTTCACATTTCATTGAAGGTTTAGAATCTCGCGAGATAGATTATAAACTTACGGTGTTTACAATTATACGGTGACACGTGGACACAGAACTGGCTACCGCCAAGACCGCCCGATCAGGGACAGTTAGCAATATAAAGAGTAATAAAATTAAGTCGGTAAGTGCAGGTTTGTTCCCTTACATTGTAAGCAGTATATGCAGTTTACAATCTCGCGAGATAATATATTATACACCATGGATGGTCAAAATCATACTGTGACGTACACATGGTACAGTCACGAACCGGGATCGTTGAGCCACTTGCCATTGTTCGTAATTTAGCCGTGTATTCAATAACCGATGTCACCGTCTGGCTGACAGCTATTCGATTTGCATTACACGGCCAAATTAGAAACATGGGTAAGTGGCTCAACAATCCCGGTTCGCGACTGTACATAACAGACGTATAAAGGCTAATTGCCACGTCTGACTGTTAAAAAAGGCCTTCTGTTACGATGAAACGAACAGAACAACAGTCCTCGCGCATTTCTTGTAGAAATAGGAAAATAACAAAATACAATCTAAAATACAAATGGTATATACAAAGGCAAAAGCATCGGTTCGATAAAAAACTTTATACTAAAGTTCTAAAAACGAATTAGAGATAGGTAAAGCCGAACTAATACGTAACCGCGCAGTAAACATGCGCTACATTATTAAGAATCAACGAACGGCAAGGTTACTTTTTGCTTTATCTCACCTGCATTGTAAGCTAACTGAGATAAAAGGCTAAACACTCTACCTATAAAAACTGTAAGTTTTCCAATATGATAACCTAGCTAGAACAACAAGCGGCGGCCGGAGGATGCAAACAACAATGGACGGGAACAAACGCGACGTCAGCCATTATCTCGCTCTAACCTAGTTCTGTCCGGGAAGGTGCCTCGCCACACTGGAAAAGCGAAACGAGGCTAAATTGCCAACGAGTTGTAAATAAACAAATGAACTGAACTTGTGAAAAAATACTCAAGGCCGTTCACGCTGAAAGTGCGATAGAGCGCTCTCCTGCCCCGAGACAATGGCCGCGGCGGCGTGCCCCGGCCGCGGCTTTGTCGCCGGGCACTAGCCTAAACATGGTCCTGGTTTATCTAAGGAACTATATCAAAGTATAAATAACAACGATCGGGTCAAAAATATTACCTTAGTTGTGGTTTTAATGATGACCTGTAACAAAAAACAAAACTCATTTAATTACAATTCTCGATAAGATATTCTCACTTGAATAGATTTTAGTCAGCAATTGCAAAAAAATATACAAAATATTGGTATGTAATAAATAATAATAATTAAATTAGTTTCTGTTTATTATCTTAACATCATCCCTCCTATTACTTATGCTTAAAATATGCTTTGTCCTAATCTGTCATTAATGTCATTATGAAATTTTAATTTGACAGAAAGTGACACAGAGTACGCTACCTAAAGTAGGTTTAATTTGCGTTTATGAATAACGGGGTTCATAAATAGGTACCTACTCGTATATGCCGCTTTTAAAGTACAGCTCTTTAAAAGCGACACATAATATACTCAGTTATTACATTATTTCTTATTAAATAATTTAATTATATATATGGTTAGTGATAGAAATTATGATAGTTAACTAGTCTAGTAACAAAGCTTAGCTTACAATAAAGACATCACTTCTCATTTAACGAACAAATGTAACAAATATTAAAAAAGACTAGCAACACAATTGGTAAAACATGTGTTCGTGTATTGTGTTATATACACAACGCAAAGACATACATGTATATCATGTATGTCTTAACTACTCAGTGCATGTGTATCAACTCTTTGTAGGTAATAGGTATTGTAAAATAAACAAAACTCGAGCATTTACGGAAACAGACAGGTGGAAAGGCGAATTTAACCCTTGGAGGGATTAGGTAAAATTTAATATGTTTTAACAACTGATAATATAGATAGAAGAATAGACTAAGTTGATTGTGAATTAATATAGAATATCAAATACGCCACTGATGAAATAAAATAACATTTGGGAAAGTCAATGTAAAAAAGTAAGTTCGTGTCATAGACGCTGCTTCGCGCGTGCATGTAGTACCGCCGCGCGGCGCGCTCGGCTGTTCCGGGCCGCGCTTCGACACCTGCGATGTTCGCTCGCATTTTCCCCATTTTGACTCGCTAGCCGTTTCCTCGCGACAATATCCTGCGTAGACCCATTGTATCCCGTGTTCGAGAGTTATGCCGCTTCAGATGACGTTAATTGTCTCATTGTTACCGTCCTCTTCCAGATTATTTCGTGTTCGCGGCTCTGAGGGTCGAAATTTTCGCTGACATCGAGAGGCCTTCGAGGAAACGAGATAACTTGAAAGTTAAACAATGCTGTAAAATGTGCGCAGATTTCTTCCGCCAGGGCAAGTTGTTGGAATTGTACTAAACGCAAGTTCATAAAAATATTGTTCTTCAAATCCGTTAAGGGGACAGAAAGTTAGAAAGTTACGCCCATTAATTTTGATCATATTATCGTCGACTTGTCTTTATGAGGCTGTCACATAAATAAAACTCCCAGGCCATTAGCTTCGGCTGTGGTGCGTATGCCTTACAAATATTGGGAGGGAGGCTGAGGGCGCGAGCTGGACCTCATCAATATCTGTCATCAGTCACCGACCGGCGAAATTATTATGAATGTGGCATGACGTGGAAGTTCTGTGTCCACTCCAATAGTACATTAGGTGACCTAATTCGTATAACTGACGACATAATCTTATAGGAGACCCAATCTTTTTACGCGGTTCACAATATCTTTTACCTTGATTGTAGCACGAAGCAAGTTTTATTTATAAGATCGTTTTAGTGTTTACGCGGTCCCGTATTTATGTTTAATAGCCTGTGTGCGGTGCGAACTCGCGCCTGGAGTTTACAACTGTGTCAAGGATGATAAGCGGAAAATTTCCTTTGAGAACGCAGAATACGCCACGTTAAGCCCGGCCGGGTGAGCAGACCAACTACCTCCCGCTTAACGCGAACAAATTCCCGGGTGGCATTTCAAATTCATATTTTAACGACAAAACATTTCTTGAATTAAAATTAAAAGTAAGATACCCGAATCCGTTAGGGGAGGAAGCTGGGTTGTGTGGGATTCACCGCTGTATGATTATATGATTAGATACTCACTATCGTAACTACAACTCCTTTGGCCTCGGTGCATTTTGCCCAGTTCTGGAACCTTCAATAGCTCATCACTGGCTTGCCAAACCTAATTTGCCCTGTGTAGCGACATAGGACTAGACCAGCGTGGAGATGTATTATATCACTTGACTTAGTGCGTGTCTGTCTATCACTCAGTTTGACAAAAAAGCCGCAGACAACTTATGTTAGCCGTCCAGGACAGGATGATACCTTTTAGAAGTTCATTGCGAATACGTTCCTATTATTTAAATAAAAATAAAGATTGAAATAAAATAAATACATAAATATCAGGGGACAATCTCACACAAATTGACCTAGTCCCAAACTAAGATCTAGGCTTGCACTATGATTACTAGACAACGATAAACTTACTTATATAGAGAAATGAAAAATTAAATGCATAGAAAACATCCAAGACTCAGGAAAAAATACTCGTGCTCATCACACAAATATGCCCTTATCGGGAACCCGGGACCACTAGCTTCTAAGGAAGGGTCACTACCAACTAGGTACGTTCGACGGACGTCGGTACGTAGGACGTGTAGTCAATATTAATAATAATAATATTGGTAAAACAAATACAACACTAAAATAAAGCACTCAAAACTCTTTTGTTAAGTGCATTTTGTCCAAAACTCATCTTGGTCATGGCAAATTGCTAGCTATTTTACAGACGCTCGAATTATATTAGATATTGTTCTTTACATTGCCAAGTAGAGAAGTTTAATAAGCCAAGCAATAACTCTCCAGAAGTCCCAGTTCGCAACAGTTTCATTATTCGATGGCATGGGGCCAGTAGCTTATAAAATGAGGCTATTGGTAGCATGCGCCTGCACATGGCCGCTAATTTAACGGGATTTATAAACGCCGACCAGCTACCAATTAAGAAAATATTGCGTAGTCTGATGACTCGCTACGTCAGCCCATAAAAAATTCCTTACAAAAACTGATGTTTATATCTTACAACCGCAACTCGTCTGGATAAATACCTTATAATGGCTAAATAAGACAAGTGACTAGCGTAGGGGTTAATATTAAGAAGACAGTGGTTGGCATGGTAACGGTGCACCCCTTTCTGTGAACATTGTTTGCTTGCTTTCCTATGTAAAGCTGATACGAGTGATACGATGGAGAGCTAGTCAACGAAGTCTAAAGACTCACGCCTCAAGTCAAATAATAACAACAGTTTTTATTTAACAGCGTGTTAAACTAAACATGTGACGTCAGTGTTCGTAGTTGCATGACATCACACATGGCGGAAGCTGTGGTCATATCTAACAAAAAGTCTGGCATTATCGATATAGGTCACACATATTATAAGTATTTAGCATAGAATACAGTTACGAATAAAAGTGAAAGCGTACACATAATTTATTAAAAGATCTTGGTATATTTAGCGTATACCAGGAAACTTTCCGGCCGCGACACAGCGCGCGCACATTAAAACGTTCACCGCCTCCAAATAGCGATAGTATGCAGTTTGAACACGCCGGGCATGTCACCGGCCCTAAACGTGTAACCTAATATTTTGTTTAGCCATCTTTATTTGACCGATTCATGGTTGAGCAATGATTTTTATCATATTTCTGCAATCGAATGTTTATTGTTTCATTGAATGTTATGTTTACTATCTAAAGGTGCATAAGTACCTATTTAAAGAACCGAATGAGTTGACAGTTACTATAATGCAAGATATTTTTTACCTTCTACTGAACCGGTCAGTGTTTCCCACTATTCATAAACGCACTATACCTAAAGTGTATTTAAAAATATGCTTTGTCGTTGTCCTTCATTGTGACTTTTGAATTTGACAGAAAGAGGCAATGAATAGTTAACAAAAATAGGATTACTGTGTTTAAAAATGTCTTTTTTTCAAATCATAGATACTATTAACATAATACTATAATGTCTATATTACATGTACATAAGTAATTTAAAAAAAAACAATCGAGATAAGTAGGTATGTAGGTATATACGAGTAGTAGAAGTAATAGTGTTCGGACTCCCCATCGGCAAATAACCTTTTTTAGGTTAAATGGGATTTGACAGAAGCGCATGGAGCTTACTGGGTGCAGACCCACCGTACCCCTAAACCGTACCACTGACCCAAAATTTGTATCATAAATATGAGGTAGGTTTAGGTCATGTTACTTCTTCAGCAGGCCCGGAGGGCCAAACTACCCAGAAATAGGAGCTCTGCTCTTGCAGAGCTCCGTCGACAACGTTAAATTCGATTTTAATAGTAATAATTGGTCAATGTACCAGCAGTGGTACGGCCGGGGGGTACGGTGGGTCTGGAAGGGAGCTTACTCCACGTGCTTCTGTTTAGTCCACCAGAGTAGATACTCTTTAACCGAACAGTAAAATTGTCCCCGCGTGCGATATCCACGTACATATTTCTTTAATAAGTTTATGACTCTTGTTTAAAACTCGACATTGGTGAAATACACCTTATTATAAAGGAATCAAGGAGTAAAACTAAACTAATTAAGAAAAATGAAAAACCTAAATTATTTACTTCAGGTTGCCCATACAATATTAAGTAAAATTCCTTATTAGCAATGTTATGCTATCACTCAGTATCTTTCTTCTGTTCTTTGTCTTAGACTTTTCCACAAATTTTTAGACTTGTATTAGGAGAAGAAACTGCGAAATATCCACAAACCATAAGTGGAATACTTAGTAGAACGGATGTTTCCATTTATACCTACGTGTGAAAGAAAACATCCCAATAAAAGTTTTGAAACGCGAGATAGCTGCACCACTTTGTTAAAGGAAATGACACTATTATAGCGCTTCCTGGCACCTATTTGTATATTTCTGGTGAAAAACAGCTACCATGTGGCGTAATTTTTACTGCTTATGATAAAACTAACTTGTACAGGTGAAAAACTTAAATAAAGGGCCTGTTTGTTGTATGGAGTTGTGTACAAAAGTAATATGGAGGTTTCGTCAAATTTCAAATAATGTCGATCGGTCTATACAATGTGTTTGGGATCATAGCCTATCAAACCACCACCCAAGGAGGCGCCCCCTACGGATAGATCCTGAACTAACCACATATGCACCCGGAATTGTCACCCAATAAGAATGCTCATAAATGACGTGATATCGAGTACTGAGTGTCGTACTGTTTAGTGATTGGCTCATTGTTCCCTCACCCTTTTTCCTTTTTTTTTTTGTATAAACTTTTGTAATTACATCGCACTTTTTTTGGCTGAGACAACTGGCTAACACCTCGTGTTTGATTTATACTAATCAACCTTTAGAACTTAACAATAAAAATTACAGTAGCTGGATCACGCCGCTACATATTGGTCCTTCGAGCCGGATATTGAACCGCAAACTTGGATTTTGGAAAATCTGTAAACGTGCTTACGTAATCCAAGTCAGTTGGGTGAGTGTTGCTTATTACATGGATGTGAAGTACAGCTGAGTGCCGCTGCTAGCATAAGCTGTTCTTTATTCGCAGTTACTTACACGTAAGTACCACCTTCTTTTACAAGCCATCAAAATGTCTTTGTCAGTTAATCCGGGTAGCACTAGCAATAAACCTCGCGATAAGTCTCCTAACAAGCCCAGTAACGAGAACGACGACGATATCATTCGCGATCTGGTAAGGAAACGAGGTATTATCAAAGGTAGATTAACTAAATTTTTTAACCACTTAAGTACTATCAGTAGTACAACCCTTACAAGTGAATCCAGAATAGATTTAAAATTACGCATACAGGGCGCAGGTAGCTTGTTATCTGAATTTAATGAGATTCAATCTAAAATTGAAGAACTTGTTTCCGATCATGATATAGAAGACCAGTTAGATCGGCGGCAACACTTCGAAGACAGCTACTATAGCACTGTGGCTCGAGCTGAGTCAATTCTTAGCAATGGTGCAGAGGTCCCTAACAGTTCCAATACTTGCCAACATGGCACCAAATTATCTTCAGTAAAGTTACCTACCATTTCACTGCCAACATTTGACGGTTTTTATGAAAACTGGCTACAGTATAGGGATACCTTTCTATCGTTAGTCCATAATTCAACTGAAATAAGCGAAGTGCAAAAATTTCACTATCTTATATCATCACTCAAAGGCAGTGCCGAACTAGTTATAGCCTCACTCGAAATCTCGTCGTCTAACTACGCAGTTGCATGGGAGCTTTTGCTTCACCGATACGATAACGCTAGATTATTGGTACATAGTCACGTAAAAGCACTGTTTTCAATGCAAGCACTATCTAAGGAATCGCCTACGCTCATTAGGAAACTCATTGACATAATAATAAATAACTTACGTGCTTTAAAAACACTCGGTGAGCCTACAGACTCGTGGGATACGCTAGTTATTTATATTGTTGTGTCTAAGCTAGATAAAACTACTGAGCGGGAATGGGAGCAACAGAAAGGGGTATTGTTGTCTAGTGCGGACTCTAAAATCACGTTAAAGGTCGATCATTTACTTAAGTTCCTTAAAGACAGGGCAGACTTGTTGGAAACCTTAGTTTTATCACACAGCAAAGAATACGGAACCGTTGATCATAAAAAATGTAGTGCGCCCAATAAAAATAGCTTATTACAATGCAATGTTTCCACTAATAAGCCACCGCAGCGCCCTACGCACAAGCAATGTTTTATGTGCAAAGGCAAACATCCAGTTTATTCATGCCTTGATTTTATTAACACTGATTTAAAAACTAAATTAAAATTAGTTAGTGATCACAAGTTGTGCGAAAATTGCTTGCGTTCAGGGCACCCTGTAGAAAGCTGTCGTTTTGGACCGTGCAGACAATGCAACAAGAAGCACAATACACTTATTCATCCCAATGAATTAGATCCTAGCACAAGTGTCAACACCGTAACGTTGTCATGTTTGACTAAATCATTGCATTCGACTGACGGCGGCGGCTTGCCCCGTCCCGCGCCCGCGTCATCTATCCTACATAGTAACGGTAACAACCAGTCCAAACGAGGTGTTTATACGAATCTGCATACAGATGCACAATGCGTAAGTGTGCAGCCAGTACTTCTTTCTACTGCGTTAGTCGAGATATCCGATAAACATATCATCACTCAAAGGCAGTGCCGAACTAGTTATAGCCTCACTCGAAATCTCGTCGTCTAACTACGCAGTTGCATGGGAGCTTTTGCTTCACCGATACGATAACGCTAGATTATTGGTACATAGTCACGTAAAAGCACTGTTTTCAATGCAAGCACTATCTAAGGAATCGCCTACGCTCATTAGGAAACTCATTGACATAATAATAAATAACTTACGTGCTTTAAAAACACTCGGCGAGCCTACAGACTCGTGGGATACGCTAGTTATTTATATTGTTGTGTCTAAGCTAGATAAAACTACTGAGCGGGAATGGGAGCAACAGAAAGGGGTATTGTTGTCTAGTGCGGACTCTAAAATCACGTTAAAGGTCGATCATTTACTTAAGTTCCTTAAAGACAGGGCAGACTTGTTGGAAACCTTAGTTTTATCACACAGCAAAGAATACGGAACCGTTGATCATAAAAAATGTAGTGCGCCCAATAAAAATAGCTTATTACAATGCAATGTTTCCACTAATAAGCCACCGCAGCGCCCTACGCACAAGCAATGTTTTATGTGCAAAGGCAAACATCCAGTTTATTCATGCCTTGATTTTATTAACACTGATTTAAAAACTAAATTAAAATTAGTTAGTGATCACAAGTTGTGCGAAAATTGCTTGCGTTCAGGGCACCCTGTAGAAAGCTGTCGTTTTGGACCGTGCAGACAATGCAACAAGAAGCACAATACACTTATTCATCCCAATGAATTAGATCCTAGCACAAGTGTCAACACCGTAACGTTGTCATGTTTGACTAAATCATTGCATTCGACTGACGGCGGCGGCTTGCCCCGTCCCGCGCCCGCGTCATCTATCCTACATAGTAACGGTAACAACCAGTCCAAACGAGGTGTTTATACGAATCTGCATACAGATGCACAATGCGTAAGTGTGCAGCCAGTACTTCTTTCTACTGCGTTAGTCGAGATATCCGATAAACATAATAAATATCACACGGTATGCGCATTACTCGATAGCGGTAGTCAAAGTTGTTTTATTACGCAATCACTATGCGAGTTGTTAACTATTCCTTTAATACAGTCCACTCACGAAATACGGGGAGTAGGTAATTCAGTATCACAGTCAATGCAAACTTGTAATATTGAAATAAAATCGCGCATCAATACCTACTCAACGCGCATTAAGTGTTTCGTAATACCAGAAATTACGTCTACGTTGCCGGCGGTACAAGTACAACGCGCGCAGTTCAGGATCCCTGACCACGTACAGCTGGCAAATTCGGAATTTTTAGGTCCACAAAATATAGATATTTTAATAGGTGCGGATCGATTTTGGGACTTGCTTATAGAAGGCAAGATGCGTTTACCAAGTGGTCCATTCCTACAAAATACAAAATTCGGTTGGATCATATCGGGTACCATTAAAAATCCGCATATTAATGGGCCCATCTTATGTAACTTCACTCATTCTATAGATTTGCAGTTACGTAAATTTTGGGAGCTAGACGAGTTACCTAAAGCGCGGGATATGCACACCGATGACGAGCGGGTATGTGAGCATTCTTTCATCAACACTACTACGCGCAACGATGATGGTAGATTTGTTGTAAACATACCGCTAAAGGAATCGGCCGACGTATTAGGTGAATCACTGTCCCAAGCAAAACGTCGTTTTCTATACTTGGAGAAAAAATTATCGCGCGCTCCTCCCAGTTATAAACAGCTTTATATAGATTTTATGCGAGAATATATTGACTTAGGTCATATGTCTCCAGTTAATGCTTACGCGCAGCCTCACTACTTCATGCCGCATCATGGTGTTTTTAGAGAACACAGTACGACTACTAAACTTCGTGTCGTCTTTGACGCCAGCGCTGCAACAAGTAGCGGGAAATCGTTTAACAGTATACAACTCGTAGGGCCTCCCATTCAAGGAGATTTGTTAGCTATATTGTTGCGATTCAGACAGTTTAAGTATACGGCTATCGCCGATTGTGAAAAAATGTATAGACAAGTACTTGTGTCTCCTATTCAACGTGACTTGCAACTTATCCTCTGGCGAGACGATCCGTCGTTACCGCTTCAAGTTTATCAGCTTAACACAGTCACATATGGGCAGGCTTGCTCGCCCTTTCTCAGTGTACGATGCTTGAAACAGTTGGCGGACGACTGTACGGATCCTCACGTTAAAAGGGTTATTAGAGATGATTTTTATGTAGACGACCTTTTGACGTCATGTGACGATAAACAGGAGTTATTACACATTTGCAAAAGCACCGCAGATGTTTTAAAATCAGGTTGCTTTCCACTTCGCAAGTGGATGTTCAATTTTCAGCTCGATGACTCATCCGATTCCATCAATGAAGCCACATTTAGAGACCTAAATTTAGGCGAATATAATCAATGTAAAACCTTAGGCTTAGGTTGGTGTAACGACACAGATAATTTTAATTTTAATACTCAATTTCAAAACAATAATCAGTCTGTCACCAAGCGGTTATTGTTATCCATGGTTTCGCAAATATATGATCCTTTAGGATTATTAAGTCCAACTGTTATGATCGGTAAAGTTTTATTGCAAAAACTGTGGCTATTGAAATTAGACTGGGACGATCCATTACCTACTGAAGTCGTGCAAGCGTGGAACCGATTCACAAATAACTTAGGGTTACTTAACACAATAAAGGTGCCGCGGCATGTCTTTTAAAGCAATCCAATGCGCACAGAGTTACATATTTTCACAGACGCTTCCCAGATTGCATATGGCGCTTGTTTGTATGTTCGTACTATTTATAACAATAAAATAGTAGTTAGACTACTAATATCCAAAGGTAAAGTCGCTCCTTTAAAACCCGTCAGCATACCGCGTTTAGAATTGTGCGGCGCGCTGTTGGGCGCTAGACTTTATGATAAGGTTCGTTGTTCACTCACCCACACTGTCGATGACGTCATGTTTTGGAGCGACTCCACGATTGTTCTTGGCTGGCTACGCATGGCTCCTTCTTTGTTAAAAACTTTTGTACAAAACAGAGTCGCTGAAATACACGAGTTGACTAGTAAGTTTACATGGAGGCATGTGAGTGGCAAGGTCAACCCTGCAGACCTAGTTTCACGTGGGGTCGGTTTGGATGAGTTGTCTAGCTCGAAATTGTGGTGGGAAGGTCCTGGGCCTTTGCATGACCTTGGTTTTAATGCTGATTTAATGGCGCGTTCGGCAAAAAATTGCAACAACGAAATTTCAATTAATGAGTTACCGGAAATTAAACCTAATGCCCATAAATCATTATTAATAAGGCAGGAAACCAGTTCTTTCTCATTCAATCGGTTTTCTCAATTCAACCGCATGAGTTGCGCCGCTGCTTACGTACTTCGATTTATTCATAAAACGCGTAACAAAACAAATCGCCTATCGGGTGCGATCACTGTTGATGAGTTGAGAAATGCCGTGAATGCACTCGCTAGATTGTCACAACTAGAATTATTTCCAGACACCTATAAGTTGCTTTCAACTGGAAAATATATTAAAAGCAAAGACAAGCTTTCCAGTTTAAATTTATTTTTTGACGAACAACGTTTAATACGAGTAGGAGGACGAATTAAAAATGCGCCTGATTTCGACTATGATAAAAAACATCCCATACTCTTATCAAGTAGACATCATTTCACCGTCCTATTGTTTAGATACGAGCATGCTCAGTCGCTGCACGCCGCGCCGCAGGCGCTGTTGTACCGGGTGCGCGAGACATGGTGGCCGTTGGCGGGCAGGAGTCTAGCTCGAAAGGTGACTCACCAATGCGTAACTTGTTCACGCGTCAAGGGTAAAACTTTAACCCCGCTAATGGGTAATTTACCGAAAGAACGCATAACTGCGAGTTACCCTTTTCTGCGAGTAGGAGTGGATTATGCAGGGCCGGTATTAATTCTAAACCGAAAGGGGAGAGGCGCTAAAATGGTAAAGGGTTATATCTGCTTATTTATCTGCTTCGTTACAAAAGCGATGCACTTAGAACTTGTTAGTGACCTCTCTACTAGTGCTTATTTACTTGCTCTAAAGCGGTTTATTTCTAGACGGGGAAAGCCGTCAGAAATATACTCGGACAATGGTCGGAACTTTTTAGGTTTAAAAAATGAATTTGCTCAATTTTTATCAACTTGCAGTCCGGATATTATAGAATATGCAAATAGTCAGGCAATTAAATTTTCTTTTATACCTCCATATTCTCCTCATTTTGGTGGCTTGTGGGAAGCTGGGGTGAAGTCGTGTAAGTATCACTTGCGCCGCGTGATAGGCAATGCTCATCTCACTTTCGAGGAATATACTACAGTACTAGCGCAGATCGAAGCCGTACTAAACTCTCGGCCACTAGTACCGCTGTCGTCGGACCCGAGGGACTACCTGCCACTCAGCCCTGGTCATTTCCTGGTCGGCCGCCCTCTCACTGCTCCCGTCTGCCATGGCGACCTGCGAGACACACCTGTCCATCGACTCTCTCGCTATCAGAGGATGGAGCAAATACGTCAGCAGTTCTGGTCACGCTGGGCTAAAGAGTACATATCGGAACTACAGACCAGGACTAAATGGAGGGAGAATACAACAGACTTGAAACCGGACACGCTCGTGATAATCAAAGACAGCAATCTGCCGCCACTTAAATGGCAACTTGGTCGTATCCTGAAGACCATACCGGGCAACGATGGGATCTCAAGAGTTGCTGATATCCAGACGGCGTCAGGCATTATGAGACGCTCATACTCGAAAATCTGTCCCCTCATGGACAACTAGTACGATGTAAACTGGTTGCAAGCTCATGCTTTCAAGGCCGCGGGCATGTTTGGGATCATAGCCTAACAAACCACCACCCAAGGAGGCGCCCCCTACGGATAGATCCTGAACTAACCACATATGCACCCGGAATTGTCACCCAATAAGAATGCTCATAAATGACGTGATATCGAGTACTGAGTGTCGTACTGTTTAGTGATTGGCTCATTGTTCCCTCACCCTTTTTCCTTTTTTTTTTTGTATAAACTTTTGTAATTACATCGCACTTTTTTTGGCTGAGACAACTGGCTAACACCTCGTGTTTGATTTATACTAATCAACCTTTAGAACTTAACAATAAAAATTACAGTAGCTGGATCACGCCGCTACACAATGTTTAAACTAAGTACATACAACAGGGCTAGGATTCTACACGGTAATAACGATATCGTCTTTGGCGTGTTTCTGTATTGTTAACATTTTGATAACTCTTAATGTCATTGACATAATGGCGGCCGAGTCATAAACGATTCTAAAACACGTCAAACGCGATATTGTTATGTAGAGTTGAATAGAGGCCCAGGTCAGTTAAGTTAAGTTATCGCTATACCATGATAGCGTGAGATGGTTTATCTATTTTATGCGTGTGTAGGCACATTATTTTATTGAGGCCAATTTTAACCAATTACCACGTAGCCTTTTACTCTGGTTTTAAGTCTTTATCACATTAATTAGGCAAGTAATCAATTACAGCAAAGAAATAGTAAAGTAGTTTTTGTCTATTTTACTGATACAATGCTAGGGGAGGCTAACCTTGTTAGTGTTACATGTATTTGCCAGCCGCCAAACAGTTAGGGCATGGACGGGACGTGGCATTCCCGGTCTTGATTGTCTGCATCATAAAAACTCGTCACGTCTTGCCCTCGACCCGGCGGGAACCCTCCCCCAATACAGTTATTCTGCTTATATCGGAGGTGAGTAAATCGCGGGGACACGTTGTGCGTACAATTACATAATACATATATGTAAGTTTGTACCATTTTATGATATTTCTTTTAGATTATGCTCGCCTGCCTTCAGGTTGTATCCTAATTTGGGATACACCGTACTTTTATAATGTACGGTATACAAAAACCATTTCATTAAATTCGATTGACAAAATTAACAATTTACCTATGCCTTTGTCTTATTTTTGACCTCTAAGATTCTCAAACCAAAAGACATCAACGGGCACAACATCGTTAATTATTTAAGATTTAAAATAAAATGCAACGCATATTAGACGAAATTAGTGTAATAAAATGACCAATTATTATTCAATGTTTTCAATAAAAAATATTATGTTTTTGGTTTACTCCCATTGGATTTTTATGCGAAAGGCATGCAGTTCCAGCTGGCGAATACAATAAGATTTTAAGACAACCGGTGAAATTACTAGCATAGAGGCATTCCATCTTAGTCCTTAGGGTTGGCAACGCATTTGAGGTCTTAGGATTATAGTCTTGAGAATTCAAATGTCTATGGGTCTCAGATTCCACTTACCATCAGGTGGCCTGAGTGCTCGGGTGCTTTCTCCTTAACATAAAAAAAAAAAAAAAATGTTAACCTACTTCTGATTGCGACATTGCGCTAGAATTCTGATTATGTTAGAACATATTTCACTTGCTTTGAAATAGAAGGGGTTAAATAAACCCTATTCGCTACTGTTAGAATGTAATAAATAAAGTGTAAAGGATATCAACAACTGCGACAGTGGACCCACGTCGGCCTGTCGGCTCGGCGGCGGCACGCCCTGTACGCGCTCGGTGTAATTCCTTAACTCTCTTAGCTTAAGCAGGCCATACACGTTAGGGTGTACCTGAGAGGTTTGCCTGTACAGGTACACCTGTCAGGTAAACCTGAGCTGCGTAGAGGACATACACGTAGCGGTAAACCTGTACAAACTCTCAGTCGAAGCCATGGCCCCGACAGCGGTGCTTGATATCGACGCCACTGACACTAACTGACACCTGAGCGCGTGACCGCCACACACGCTCAGTTTTGCCTGCACAGTTGAACTGCACAGGTATACCCACAGGCAAAAAATATCAAAATTAATATTTTTTGAGTTGCCTGTACAGGCGTGGAAACCTGCACAGTTGTGCAACATACACGCTCAGGTTTACCTGTGCAGTTGAACTGTGCAGGCAAACCTCTCAGGTACACCCTAACGTGTATGGCCTGCTTTAGGTAATCCGAGGCAACGCCAAACCAACGTTACGGACACGAATCGTTGCATGAAGGGGTCAAATAAAACTAGGTCCATTGAGTAAGCTCCCTGCGTCAGAGAATAACACCAGTGCTTGATATATGGCGCAGCCAGTTCCCAAAACAGCGGGGACAGATCACACACGATTTATGTGTGTTTTGCTTCTCAGTTAAGGTAAGCTTGTTCGAATATTCCAAGTCCTATTTAGATTTGCATAAGTGATAAATCTCTGAATGGGCGGGCCAGTTTGTTTAGGCCTCGACGAGCCACCCAAAATAAAGGCAGCTTTGTGCAGTATGCTAGTCACTGACGCATTAGCTGCTTCTTTTGTTTACGAGCTGTCGAACGGTGACCTTCATGAAATAGATCAGAGTGTGCTCTAAAAGATGGCTCTCAGACTAAATTAGTTAAGCATAAGATTCAATACGTTTTGACGTAGTGTTTTCGATACATACCGCGCGACCACACTCAAATTAACGTAGCACGGTTGCGTCAATGGTAAAATCAAATTGTGTCGCGCGACTGTATTATGTTAATAAAATACTATACCCGGTACCTATTCCGCCATCAAACTAGCATTAACACAGACATAGTCATTATTTTTAGTGAATAATTATTAAGTATTACAGTAGTACTGTGCATAAAACAATTCATTTTACGCAAGTCTCATTTAACAACAGCTTAACTGAGCGAAACGTACTGCTTGAACATGCATGCGACATGAAAGACACCAGCTATTGCTCGTAATGTGTTTGAACTACGATAAAATATAGTGAATGCGTTCTTTCGCAAATAAAAACAAGCCCTTGAATTCAAAATGGAAATTCTTATTTGTCACGAATTCATTTGTATATATCTCCGCGTCACTCACCCGGTAGTAACTAAGTTGGAAGTGGCTTTTCAAATTTAGGTAGCGCCTGGGCCGAGCATTAATGACCTGCTCCGCCATTTTGAAGGGCTGCTTTAAGGAAAACTTCTCACTCGCCCTCGGAGGGGAAGTAATGCATTTTCCTTTATCACCGCGCGGACAGTTCGCGCACTCCTCGACAAGGGGAGGGCTTTTACGATTATTGTGCTCGCGATGTAACATGCGCCGTGCAATGAAAAAACTATGCCTTCAATCGCCCGCCGCAAACGGCCGAGGGGCATTGCCGCCACGATCCACGATACTTTATGGGTCCGTTATGTACAGTCAGCGTAATCTTTTTATGGACTACTGGACTATTACAAACAGACGTCGGTATGAAATAAGTGTAGCTGGTCCTAGCATTCATTAACTAAAAATATTTTCTATTTTAACACCATTTTGTTTTGTTCGAATTAAAGTTTTATTATGTACAGTGTTTAAAGAGTCAGATACAGATACAGATACAGATCTTTATTGGTAAAAGTACATTTTACAAGTCATAATTTGCAATTACAATTAACTTAAATTAAATTAGGTACACAAGTAACACATTAGGGTGCCAGATCCTTCTGAGTGTGCAAAAACTCGTCAATTGAGTAACATGCCTGTTCCATAAGCAATGATTTAAGCTTGCTCTTAAATATACTATTGCTGGTTGAGTT
Organism: Acleris holmiana; assembly: GCA_949316455.1. Lineage (NCBI taxonomy): Eukaryota > Metazoa > Arthropoda > Insecta > Lepidoptera > Tortricidae > Acleris > Acleris holmiana. The sequence goes on from OX438763.1 coordinate 16,711,474, forward strand.
TTTTATATTAGTCGGGAGCACGTTGTATAGGGTGGGCCCCATGATGCTGAGTGACCTACGCGACTTAGCCAGCCGGCGGCTCGGAATGATCAGTCGTCACATTCATTATTGTTTTAACTTTACGGCACATTTAAGCTTACAGATTTAGATTTCTATAAAAGGCCCAGGTTAGGTTACACTATAAGCAAGGTTGCGCCACGCGCCAGTCGCGCCACGAGCGCGGCGCGGCGCAGCATTTCAAAGCAGTGACGCAAAATGCGGTGCAAGCTAAAAATGTCAAAATCGTGCTTCGCCTAACGGCGGCGGGGAACGTGCACCGGAAAAATATCGGTCATTGAGCGTGAAATAATGCGCCACATGTTGTACAACACAAGTAATTTATTATATCGGGCGAAAGCGCAAGTGTTCTCATGCGAGTAGGGCGCAAAAACCTTATTAAATAAACCATGCAAGAGTAGTTACTGCAGTAATGAGAGGCCAACAACACATAATTACACATGGAGGATGCGTCCCGGCCCCCGATCGAGGCGCGGGTTGACTGCGCGTCAGATGCATTCACATGTGCGTGCAACCGGCTTTCAAGTGCACCTACCTATTCCCCGAAAGACGCAGACCGAGACAACACTGCGTCGGTGCACGTATCATCAAGATTCGGCATGACTATTTCTAATTCTCAACTATAAGGTTAACGACCTCGATAGATCTGGTTATCTTTCAAGATAAAACTGTCCCCGGGGCGTCACCCGAATCCAATAACAAACACCGCTTCTCTTTCGGCCACGTTTAGATCGTGCGACGTCCAACTCGATAAATTTACACGTGTCTCCGTTTCCTGGGATTATTTTTATATAAATTGTCTCCTAACTTATTACATCCTTTATTTTATTTTTTTCTCTATATGGATTCTTTAAAAAGGTAACGAAAGTTTAGTCTGAAGAATAAAGTTTTGAAAATATTATTTCTTTTTGTCTAATTCCTCGTTAGTAAGAGTAATAGATGATAGCAACTATCATTAATTTCTAATTGTGATGAAAGCTTGATTTGCCTTAGTTTCGAAGGTGTAAAATAGGGCGATCGTGCACTAGAAAGTGCGCCGGCGCAGTCGTGACGGCGCAGGGACGCTGCCGGTGCGCGGTTGTTATCGACACCCTGCCGGAACAAAGGCCGCCGGATCACCTAGGCCGGGTGGACCGGCGATATATTAAAATGTTTGGTAGGCCTAGCCAAGCTGCATTACTTATATCTAGCGGAACGGCACATAGGTATTAAGAGATTAAGCCGAAAATGTACGGGGTTGCCATAAGCCATTTGGAACTCAATGGCCTATGATATCAATTTAATACACGTTTTCCATGTTCAGTTTAGGTTTTGTTTTCTCGTGAATGTGGGTTCAAAACTCTGCCAAATTCGCTCTGATGATATTTCGCCATCTCCATGATCACCATATTTCTATGACTGTGAGTATTAAACCATTCCTTCATCTTCGTTTTAGTAAGATAATTAAGTCAATTCGATAAAATATCAATAAATATTTTCCACAATATATTTTTTAATTACAAAATGAAGATCGATGTTGTTTTAAATAAAAGCCAGCATGTATAAAAGTACGCCAAATAAAAGTATAATATTTATTTTGCACGTTGCCGAGTGTCGAATTACTTGTTCGGACAGCAAGTAGTCCAGGAGAATTTCACTAGAAAGTGTAACCAGACGCCTCCGGACGCCTCTTGAAGCTGTAAGTCTCCTCTATGAGAAACTGGACGCTTTCCAATAGAATAAAACATAAAAAACAGGACACTTGAATTTAAAGAGTACCTATTTATTAAACTTTCAAGGCTAATCAATTAGGACAAATATTTCCGCGTTTACACATTACTCAAAACCGTGACGTTATTTTTAAATCAATCCTCATTCGCATATCAAGCGGCAATTACGAATATGGCGAACAAATGTGTACCAATAAGTCGTAGCATTCAATTTTATGTAAGTAGGTTTGAATAGGAGAGATTCAAGATCATCACGTTTCACTGATGTAGTTTTAAACGATGCGTTAAAAATACGCATATTCTTAAAATAGTGACGATTACGGAGCTTAATGGTAACTATCAGTATCTCAAAAGGAAACAAGAAACACAAAGTGAACGGAATGAAATATCCGGTGGAGAAGGCAATAAACAATCGAACCCATCGTTGCACCAAGATAATTACTGGCCGGTTTTTGTTCCCTTTGTACCTCAACGAGCGCAGACGAAGATGAAGTGCCGGCCGCAAAACGCCACACCTACAGTAGAGATATCAATACTATTCTTGCCAACCAAGACCCGACTACTTCTAATGCCTTTACATGTACAGTCACCCAGTAAAAATGTTAAGCATACTTAGAACCTTGTCATTGTCATGCTTGTCGTTTGATATAAACTTCGAAGTTTACTTTACTATGACAATGCCCTAAAGTGCTTAACCTTTTCGCCGTCATTGACTTGACACAAAAGTTGTCCTCACACTCCAATAACAGCTGCATACCACAGCTAATTTCAACCTTACGTCACAAAAACTCGGGTCTATTTGTCACTGTATCTGTGACAACCATAAGCGTCGATGGCGGGCACGACATTACACGACGCCTTTAGGTGTTCTTGGCGTTCAAAGGGTTAACGTTTTCGCTGGGGTACTACCAACTATTTTTATGTATAGTATAATACCATTTATATTTATTCCTTATAATTATGAAAAAACTACTCGATTCAGGTGTAAGCAGCAATAGCGATTTCTAAACCCAGCTTTAAATTGCAGCGAAACCAAATTTTTGTTTAAATTCATGAACCACCTGCAGCACTCGATTAACCTTACTTGCGTTGCATTACAAAATACTTTCCCTCTCAATATTCATGATAAGCCGGTATAATTAGTGATTTAATTCGAATTTAATTCAGCGGTGAACCGGTGACTTTCATTGGAAACGAGTGGCGCTTACAGGACTGCAGCATAATATGCCGTGGTAAATTAGACTTCATACCGTTGTGGTATGGTCCAAGTTTGGGATTTGTGCAGTGAGTTGCAATGGGTTCGGTTTAGAGCTGGTGCGCGAGGCGGCCGGTGGACGTGACCTCCGCGTCACGTGCACAACGGGATCCTTCATTATTCAGCCCGCGAACGCATGCCCTTATGTGCTCGCAATTTCATTCCATTTCATATCTCGCATCAACTTAGCTGCCGTCTCCCGGGAGTGGATGTACTTGTGCGGCCCCGGCGGTGCTGCGAGTGTGCGCCTGCTAAGCTCTGTATGCTACGGATGTAATGAAAGAACGTTGCGTTCTATGTGTATTTTTCTTCATTTTCTTTTTGTGAATAATTAGTCAAGTCTATCATGTGCTCATTTAACGTTAATTAGATAACGTTAACTGTGATCAAAACTGTCCAACTTTGCAGACTCATTAACCGTGCAACTATCCTCGACACCAATTATAGTGTGAAATTTAGTTATAACCGTCATTGGACTAAATCACGCTAGGCTCGTCATTGAGATTTAAACACTGCAGAGAAAATACTTTAAACGGTTCCATACTTTAAGTATAAATCAATTATTCGGACACCTGAAATATCGCTTTTTCCATGCAGTGTCCATCGTGAAAGAGCCAACGGTAACTTTTATTTTCTCATGACAGTTTTTCCGCACGAGCGATCACGATTCTTTAGTGCAAGTGCTATTAAAATTATTAGCACACAGCAAATCAATTCCAACAGAGCAGTTTTCAATGGACGAAGTTAAGATATCAAAGAATTGTTGCAAAGTTGAATAGTTTTGGTGAAGTCCGCACAACTCAACTCATTTTTAGGGTTCCGTAACGATTTGTAACTTTTTGATTTATAGTGTAGTAATAATGTTCAAAAAAATGACCATCCCTCCGAAGTTTATGGACCAAACAATCTGTAAAATTCCTAGCCTATTATTTTTACTTTATACGAAAAATGAAATGAGGTCAATATTTACAAATTTGGAAAAAAATACAGTAAAATTTATTAAACTTAGGCTAGTCAAAATGAACATTATTGCATAGAATATACACATTTTGTTATTAACTAAATACGGAACGCTCTGTGCGCGAGTCTGACTCGCACATTGACTTTTTTTTTAAATTAATTATAGAACAAAAAGTATTGGTCCTGTTATTATTGACGTTAGTCTAGTTCAATAGTTGATGAAAGATCAAACAAAAAAAACTAGTGTACCACAATTTTTATAACCACAATCTTTTCAAATGGCTTTTGGTTAATAAAAATTGAGGGTCGCCGACTTCAGCTCAACTGATCTGACCATTTGAAAAGTAATTATTTTTGGGTTTTTGAAGGCGGATTATTGTTTTTACAACTTTTAATTTCTATTTTGTACTTTTGAGTGATCATAACCCCACTGAACTCCCACTTCAAAATAAATAAGAACCGCAGGATATTTCTCGCTCGCCGCAAGTAACGCCGCGGGAAATTCATTGTGCATAATTATGTTTAAACCATTCAAATGTGCTTCGTGATCGTCATAGGTAGTCGCTTAACTATCTAAATCGAGATATCTTAGCACTACCCTTGAAATAGATACCATTGTGGAGGTCTGGTGTCCATAAGTGATTTTCATCATCAGTTTCACTTCACCAAATGATACTTGCATAATGCATACCAAATGCATGCAAATGCTAGACTTGTTAAGAAAATAGGTATTGTGAATAAGATAGGTATGATGTATGCCTATAATATTTGAGGAGTTATCTTATTTCCTCACGAATCGCTCGGGAGAACACCCAATAATACAAAAAAAACATTTTCAAATCGATCTACAATTGACGGAGAATCGCGTAACAAAAACCAAAAAAAAAAACCGGGTTTAGAAATTGGAGTGCGTGATACTAGTCCCCAGTTGGGCTTTAGTTGATTTTTTTAATTATTGATGCAGGATCCAACTAAGTTATATATGTATAATCCAAACTAGAACAATATCGAGTAAAGGCCTTGAAGCCCAAGCATCACAAAGAACGAGGGCACAACGCAGTTGGTGTATATTAGGTTGTAAAGAGTAATTGACGTAAATATATTGTGGACTTTTTATCTATAATTAATGATTACGCAACTTAAGTAACGTATGAAAAAATGGAATGTTTTAGTAATTTTATAATCGTAAATTAAAAATAAGTAGAGTTGTATTAGTAATGGGGCCGTGGGGTTCTCACGCTGCCCTTTGTTGCGCATGCACCGATGCGCGGACGAGAGTCGTTTGAGAACGAGTGACTACTCGGCCGTGCATGCTTTTATTGTTTTGCAGTTCACATTATAAATTACCATAACCAGCTTTGTCACTGTTTCTTTTCCAATAGCTACCACGAAGTGCTAGTGTAGGAATCGTCAAAAACAATACACACGTCAACAATAAATGTAATTAATTGACTTAAACCAGGTTAATCAAAACAAGAATCATTGTAGTACTTTTACAATGCAGAATGTGGAGGTCAAGTCTTGCAATAGCTCGAATCAAGGTAACCTTGAGCTCTGCCACACGTCTACCTACTGCTCAGGCCCTGTAACGGACGGGTAGGCACGCGTGTAGAATGTCGTCCTGACCCTACTAAGTGCTATTCGGCTGGTTACACATGAAAAATGTAAAAAGGTGTCTTAGAATCGCACCGGCAGGTCGGGGTTAATCATTGTTGGCGCGGCGGGCACCGGCGAGCGGCAATTTGTCAATCACTGCGTGAATGGCCCATGCCGTCGAACGCTTTCAATAAACGCTTACTCCTAACCCATGTAATAACAAAAACCATTAATTTCGGACACAATGCGGGGCGCGAATATCGGTAACCATTACATCCATTAACTGCTAATGACAGGGTGAAACATTTAATTAAAACGTGCTAGTAACGCGTAAAAAACAATCTTTTTCCCTTCAAATAAATATTGACATGTATGGTTCATATGCAATTTTCTTGCGTTACAAAATAGTAGATACCTCCCCAGCGATTGGTTGCACTGTACGCATTCATACAAATGTAGCGGAATAAAATAAAATCCCAATCTAATCGATCGTTTTTATCGTGCAGCCGTAAACCCAGAACCGCATTACCTGTAGTCATTTACTTTCATCAATATTTATTGTAAATGCTTTCCGATTTATTGATGCAGTAAAAATTGGTATGGATTGCACGTCAGGCTAATAATGTTCATAAAAAAAAAACATTTACTTTTAGCGAAACCTTGGTCATAACATAAGTCACAAAAATAACACGAGACATGTCTGCTTCACAACCTTAAACTGACAACACTGTTATTTATTACCTAGGTAAGGTATGTAGTTTAACATAATTTCTTCTCGTTGAGGTTCATTAGTCGCCGAACCGATATTAAATTATATACGTAGACATATACTCGTCTAATAAAGCTAATAGTAGGTACATCACACGTTTCCACATTGACAATACGCGGTTGATTGGGTTACGGCTGCCGTCAGCATGATATCATTCGGTAGAACTGCGACCTTGCCGCGCCTTCTACAGTTTGTTGACAGAACGAAATTTACAGATTTTAAGACAACTTAGTACACACTTTGTCACGTTGCTCATCGTAAGATCTTAAAATAGTACCGAATACTGATGATCTCATGTAGCATTGATGTTTTCTCGCTTTAAAGAAAAACCACGATCAGTAGCCGTTTATGGTTTTAAACAAACTTTGTAACTCGTTATTGGATTTGTTAGTAACTAGTCGACTAAAACTTCCTGCCTCTTGGATTTTTACCTTAATTTAGGTATTACAAATTTCAAACATACAACCATGTTTTAAAACAGAATTAAGATAGAAAATAGATTCCTTTCCACGTCTGCCGCACCCTACTTAATCCTACATTTGTCATTTCGTCCAAGGAAAGCAATGAGACCGAGATCTTAATTCCGTCTTAATTAGTCACGGCTCTAATTACAAGTCTTTCATGGAGACGTTTCAGGAGAGTGACAAAAGTAATCCATCCGATGGAGATATCGCATGTCTCCGATCGATTTTAATTAAAACGTCCAAACAATGCCGGCATTATTCGCTCGGCCGAAGCCGCCACAAGGCCCGATTATTTCTGCGCTCCACGCACCCGCCGCGGTCTCACGTATCTTATTGCTATGGTTCTTGTCGACGTTCATGCCCATGCCCTTTCATTTCACCAAACATGCAATTAACTTTTTGTTTAAATGCCCTCTGCGATGCGAACCGACTGTGGAGCAACGATTAATAGCTAATGTTGTTTATTGATGCAAGCATGCGCAAAGGTTAAGTACCTTGGTACCTACAGCTGTACAAGGCTTTATTAAAATTGACTGACTCTTGTACTGTACCTACTTGTAAAATTAAGAAAGGATTCTTAGCTAAAAAGTTAAAAGAAACCAAACTGTTACTGTTACAGCTGGCACCTGAATATCGTGATTGCAATGGGGTTGTTGTAGCCACATTAACAATTCAATATCTGAACAAATCACGAAATGTCAGAGGCACCATTTACAGGCATGCAACACAATAGGGGAAAGTACGTAACAGCATTATTTAATCACATCAGTATGCTCTCGTAATAAATGATAGCTTGTTGAGGCGCATTACAGAGCTAATAAGTGTATCGCAGCCCGGTCACGATAATCCGTAGCACGACACGTGGAGAACGCACTCCCGTTAGTTCAACGGCCCAAATAACGCGATTGCTATTACATACGTGAAACTTTTACTGCTAGCTTCTAATGCATCGGCGTACTGATCGAGGTGCAAAGCAAGTAAAACTACGTGCGTAACAGCGGATAATGTTACCGCGTCGATACTTATTGTTACCCGAACGACAGTAATGGCGCAAACAATTTCCTTCAAGTATTTCTCACGGTCGACATAGGTTCCATGTAAGCAACTATTACGTCGAGGTAATATGAGTTGCAGGTATAATCCGGTTCCTTTATTTTATGCTTGAAGTTTTTATTTACTTAGACGCTTGTTGAAAAGTGTTTAATTAGATTAAACACGCTGTGCTGTGGCCTGTGGCGCAGTGAAAATGAAATCCTAAAATGATCTTGATCCTAGAATGACTTTAAATTTTGCACTGATAAAATTAATTATTTCTGGGAGCTAATGAATGATTTATGTTTAACTCTTATGTTAATAACGAAACCTACACCGCCGAGTGAGTCACGACACATCTGTCGGTTATGCAAGCCGCAGCATATAAACACCCGCCACCGAACAAACGGCTTGCTTATCACTGATCTTATCAAACTATATCGACTAGCACTCCAGACAAAATGATGTAGAAAATCCGAAAAAATAGAATGTTTCCACTAATGCCACACACGTTTGTTTTAATATCATTGCTATGACAGCAACTTTACAATCTTTACTGAACAAACTTGCGCAAGGATTTTCCAGATAAATTGTATTTGGGTTGATAGAAACTTATAAGATGCTATACCTATATTTTTCCTTAGTTATGTTTGTTATATTTTGATCGAGTGTTATGATCCGTATAAGATCGACCACGTAGCATAGCGACTAAGTGAGCTTACTCGTTGCGATTGGCGACGAGCGTGAAATGTGGGGCGGCGCAGCTGAGGCGTTCACCAGATCGATACCTAATACGCATCGCACTTCGCCGCGATCCGATTCAGCCATTTATCCATGACAAGTTTTCTTTTTCATCCCAGAACAGCCACGACTTAGATATCTAGTTTCCAGAGAACTCGCACTAGAATAGCATGTCCCCCTTCCACAAGCCGTATAGGGAATTGGTTGAGTGAAGTGGTATTTGTTCCCTTTCGCGCGCTGAGTCATTTCCTACTAGTGACATTTAGAATTGATTTAAATTGCTCTGTTGCTGTTTACAGTTTGTTCTTGTTTGCAAAATAACTCGTAATTTGTTTTATCTTAAAAATAAAGATAAAGCGACAGTAAGATTTCCAAACTATATTCAACGGCAATTTCCTTGTTAGTACAGAAACTTTATAAGTATTAACTTAAGTATGCTGTTAACAACCTGCAAATGATGATATAAAAATATTTTATACTTCATGTTACGGTGCATGAGTATTATATTTCTACTATGAAGATCAATTCCTAAGAAAGTAATAGTTATCAAGTTGCAGGACGCCCGATCTGAGTCAATCTCATTATCACGTCGGCTCGGCGGGCAGCCTCCGCCGCGTGCACTGGATTCGATGCACGTCGACGACACTTTCACTTTCTAAAATCGTCTTCAGTCTACACTATATTTGGAAAATGTCACACTTCACACTTTAACTCTCGAGATTACGAGAACACAGGAAGTAGTTGATTTTGTATAAGATTCGAATCGCATGTTACACTGTAATTTGCTGTTCTCTTTTTTCCGAGTAAATAACTCTTATTTGTATTGCTTCAAGTGTTAACTAAAGTAAACATGATTTAAAAAGTTTTTACAAGGTCTAGGAGAAATCATGCTGCGACCATCCAGTCACGCGACTATTTATGAGTGCATACGATGTTGAACTATTTTAGCTTACTATAGACGACTCCAAGATCAATTCTGTTGAAGCTATTGGTTTTTATATTGTGCCGAAGAATAAGTTGCGATTTGGGTAAATAAATGTGTTTGATGAGGCGTAACAGTCGAGTGCACCGCGGCCGGCGCGGCGCTCCACATCACAGTAACGGGGCTGCAGCTGCGGCGAAGCGACTGCTAGCCGGTGCCCGCGCCCACACGCAACATCACTTCTATAATACATCTTCTAATCAATCACAATTGGTAATTAGGTACATCAATAGGTTTTTGTTAAAATATCACATCTTAGGGAAACCTTGCCGAAATCATACCGACCATACCGTATCGGCTTATTATACCTACCTCTTACAGTTTAAATTGGTAATGTTGTTGATTAGTAATATAATGAACATTATTTTCTATAAATTAAACCTTTTTTTGCCTGACTACGGCGAAGCAAAAAGGAGGGTTATGATTTTGACCGGTATGTATGTATGCATGTATGTATATATGTTCATCCGTTCCCTCATAACTTCTAAAATAGGGTATCGTGGGAAGCTTTATGATCAGTGATCGGAATAGGTAGTGCAATTTCACGGGATTTCGGTGCGTAAGCTTAGTATGGATATAACTTATAATCCCGGATTTTCACTTTGAAAAGTTTTAAAGTTTGTGTTTGGTTTAAAATAAATATCAGGGGACATTACACAGTTTGACCTCATCACTCTGTCTTATTTTGTGGTAACTACTTTCACCTAAACAACGAAATATGTAGTTTTCATTTTAAATAAATGATGTAATTACAATGACATAAAGTCTTATTTTATCCCATATACTTCAATTAATTTCATGTCAGGCAAATATTCTGTGAAAAAATACGAATCCCGGAATCCCGGATCTTATCCATGTTCTTTATAATGTTTGAGGTCATTCACCTGAAATTGCACTACCTATTCCGATCACTGGTTATGATGGTCCGCTGGTATTGAATATAGCGCCCTCTAGAGGACATAGGTAGTCATGAATTATAAAAAAAATCATGCAGTGTGGGGTGTCAAATGACAGGGCATCATTTGCACATTTCAAACATATTATACATGTGTATAGATATATATTGTTAGCTGCCTATCTGAGTATCCTTACAATTACATTTAATACGGTTTTGAGTTTTTTTTAGTAGTCGGGTTTTAGTTTTTCAACTTTTTATAATTCCATACTTTTAACGCCTGCTTGTTCCCCTACTTAACTGAATTCAGAGGTAAATAAAAAATACTCCTTCGCTAACTAAATTTCAGTCTGTTTCTAAGATGTCCCGCGAGTTCCGGAAAATGATGAAGGTTAAATTCCTTTCGTTATTGTGTCCCAAGTCGGTGTTTAAAAGATGATTTCTTTTCTGATTAGAGGTTTGCAAATAGTTCTGTATAATATATGCATCGTTATGCTTATGAATCATGTCTTGTTGTTTAGTAGAATTATTTAAGCGTGTGCGACCTTGAGCGCAGCGCGCCTCACTGCGCTCCGCATTTCCGGTCTGTCTCGGTCCAAATAATTGTATTACTGAAGATGTGTTCATTCGAATTACTTAAATTCATAACAATTAGAAGTAATGCAATCGCAATGCAATTAATTACTTCATATTATTTTTATGTCCGTACGTAGGTATTTCGTATGTAAGTATTGGTAATTACTGAAGTAGGTAGCTAAATACTCATAGAAATCACAATACATGTTCTTGTTATTTTAAATATACTTATAGGAGTTTACAATATGTTAATTAAATTAAACCAAGACTAAATCGGTAAGGTTTAGTTACGTGGAATACTAGTACACGGGCAACTTTTAACGGCAATTTATAGCCGACAACAATATCAGTCTTACTCTAATCTTGTATCATGAATATAATGAAACGTCCGTACTTCTGACAGGCAATAGATATTTTAATTGCTCAAAAAGCTGACCGTGTAACTGCACTTTTAGAAAATATGATCTACCTAGGTATACATATAGGTAAGTAACGCTAAAATAACAAATACTGCAACAGCGTTACAATAAATAACAAAAGTGGAGGGTCTTCTTTGTACGTTCATTTCTGAGAATTGTTTGTTCTTAATGTACTTAGGTATAAGAGAACAACGGAAATAGTCGAACATTTTGTATTTGACTAAATCCGAGGTAAAAATGTAACGTAGATTTAAAAAAAAACATTTTCAATTAAACCTGGATGTTCCTGGCAAACACAAAACTGGGCCTCTATTCTACTGGATAATAATTATATTGCCTTAAGACTCGTTATCGTATTGTCAATATTTTGATAGCTTTCTTGACAGTAATGGCGGCCGAATTAAAAACATTACCATAACACGTCAAAAGTACCTACTATGGTTTTACCCTGTTGAATAGAGAGCTAGATTTATTTATATAATGTCAGAAATACCCACTTGTTTTCGCACTGCAGGTTGATTAGTTGTAGCAACTTGTTCGACCTCGAACCCCTTGTTAATTTTATCCTGGTTTTGCCCCTATCTGTGAAGTGGAACTTTTTGACCTCTTCATCTAAACCTAACCTTTTGTCTGATCTGATTAAACTTCATGAGTGCTAGGAGGACTAATAGGGTATTTTGAAACAAACATGTTTACAATCTACCAGAAGTTCAAAGCCTATATTGGCTTTAGGGATCTTAAAATACGGAAAAGCAAAAATATCCAGCAAGGTGAAAGGTATATTCCCTTCGAGGAAGATAGCGGAAGAGAGACCCTTTGAGCCATAAATAATGAGATTTGGCAAGCGGCGGTCATCGCTTTATCCCGTAACTTATGGTGCTGAAATCGGAGTGTTCACTTATTTTGTTACAGTTATTCGCACTGTAGCAAAATAAGGGAAGACTCCGATTTCAGCAACTAAAAAGTCACAACAAATATCGCACTTTGAGAGGAGTAATTATTAAGAATGATTTGTTTCTAGAGGCTTGGCAAACGTAAAGTTTAAAGTGATGACAAGTGAACGACAATATTTTCAAGTGCACCACATAAACTACAACTTGCTACAACTTGCTACAACAATTGGGTAAAAATGAGGTTGTTCCCAAAATGTTTTTACTGAGCTACCTTTATGTTTAAAATATACTCTACTTTAAGTACTTTCTACTTTCCAACTGCAAAGCATTTATTCACAATTAAAATGTTTGTCCGTAGACGTAATCTTGTTTGGACCCCTACCCCAGAACGCAAGGGTGATCCGCCTAAAACTATTGATTTCATCTATTATCTTCCAAGAACGCTTATTATTAACAAATCGCTTAAACCTTTCGTAAATAGCATTCATTGCCAAGATTAAGGGACAAGCAAGTGTCCGTATCATGTTGGGTTGGTTAAGTTCTTTCAAATCTTATAATATACAGAAGCTTCCCACAATATCTAGTGAGTGGTGACGTCAACTGAGCGCGAGTGTGTTCGACATACTCTACGTATAGCTGGGTAGCAGGAAGCGTAGGGAGTAGTGTTGTTTTGTCCTTTGGGAGCTGTAATGTGGGACGTTAGTAGTCTTTGCATTCCGCGCACATTAGCCGGGGCGGGACGCCCGCTGACGTGGCGTGGACGCCGTATGGAATTAATTTCGGCAGTGCAATGTTATTAATATGAACCGTTAATAACTAAATCGTTCAATAGTAATAACAATTTCATCATTGCGATAATTATTTTATGCTTCCGTATTTTGTCTCGCTGAGGTATTCTAGGCGATGCCATCATTTAACCTACAGATCCAGAACCATGACTCACTAGGTACTCAAAACTCATTACATCAGTTGCCGGCTGCGTTTGTTTACAAATAAGTAGGTATATGCACAAAGTATAAGTGTACATAGGTAGAAACTGTCCTATTTGCAGTTAGGTCATTGGGTCTTGGCAATCTAAGTTCTGTTTTACATCTAAAAGTCTATTATTTTTTGCATTGTTTATATTAACATTAGCATTAGAATTCAACAAAGTAGACTCGTGCTATATATTCATGTACAACATAATTCCTTTTAATTTCCCTCGGGTATAATGATGCTCTGGAGAGCTATTTTGGTTCCGACTGTGGTGTCTATCTTAAGACGTGAACACTTATGGTTTGCTTTATACATTGCCATGTATTTTATTGTTTTTATCATGTTCTCCATCAATGAACCTCTTACGTTCGAGTATTATGAAATTACTACTTATTCCTCTGAAACCTTTATTTATTATTATTAAAAGAGCAGTTTAACTAGCGACCCAATAGCTGTTTTTATTGAAGGCATAGAGAGACATTATCTAATAGGTTCATATCACACGACGCAAATCCTGTATGAAAGAGATCGTGAAGCCACTCTAGCCCAGTTGGTGGACGTTAAATCACGTCTCCCTAAAATTCCAAGTGCTTTTGGCTCATAACATATCTCCCGAAAGCTTTTACGAATTCTAGTCCTAACTTTCTGAGTAAAGATTGACTAATAAGTTTGATCTAGTCTTTGTTTGAGACAGGTGTAAGCAATGACTTCATGTAGTCTAGCATTTTTCATATCGTTAATGTATCTTTTTAGTAAGGAAAAATATATCTGTCAATCCATAAGTACGTAGGTATATAGATACGTATAAAAAGCTTGTCAGACTGCGCTCGTCCGCCGACCTCATCGCGCCGCCATTGTAGCTCGACTGTTGCTCATGAAATATGGACTGACTGTCTGAAAGAAAAAGCCGCTTTCGTAGAACAAGTCTGCTACTAGCTTTGTGCATTTCTTATCAGCCAATCTCTAAACATGATGGTTCTTGTGTGTTCCAATGTTGCCAATATATAAATTGGAAAAGCTCCACGAGTAATAGCAAAAGATATGCCACATTTTAGCGACCTATTACAAAAAATATGTTTTGATTGTGGATCAAAAGCTTTAAGTTCACATTTCTCACGTTCCTCTGAAACCGGTTTGCATTGCAAGTCTACGGATTCTGCATCCACAAATTTCACACAGTCATGCAGGTGAAATACAAGTTTTAAACCTGTAACATCCCCGGGCGCTTTGTATTCTGATACTATAGTCTGTATCAAAGGATTTATAATATTATTAACTTACACAACAAACCAAAGAAGATTGGAAACGTCGGTAGGCAACATCCCCTTTGCGTTTGGGATATTTTCCGTTAACTTAATTACGGCGAAATCTACTTAACTTCTCTTTGATTTCGACTTGCATCAGCATAGGTGCCGACAAACTGCTCTGTAGTTTGGCACGATTATAGAATAAGAAAACATGTAATGCTTAAAGTAAATAAATATATTTCAATTTCAATCAAAGCAAAGCACACTGAACTATTTTACTTAACATACCCAGCCTGTGGTTCATCTATAGTGACAATGGTGTGATCCTTTCAACACGTCTTCTAAATTATGCCTCATTTTTGGTTCACTGGCAGTACCTACCTATTTACTTTTTACGTAATTTCTTCTCGAGGCTAAAAATGTGCCGATATCTTCTTCCTATATGATTCTTGTGCAAATAGGTAGGTACTCGTAACAAAGAAAGAGGGCAGGCAGGTACAGTTAAACCTTGTATAATTGCTCACTATTGGATTTTTTTTGCACTAAGCTCACTCTTATTACAAAGTACACCAACCTACGCACAAATACCTAGTTGTTGTAAGCTAGCTAGGTATTTACGCTACCCAGTGCCCTTTCTTTCCCTAGGCACTACTGCGTGGCACAACTGACCAATGATTTCTATTTCAAAATCAAATTTAATAGAGTCGACGGAGCTCTGCTATCGCAGAGCTCCTATTTCTGGGTAGTTTGGCCCTCCGGGCCTGCTGAAGAACTAACATAACCTAAACCTACCTCATATTTATGATACAGATTTTGGTCAGTTGTGCCGTTTAGTTGTGCCATTGGGAAGTCGCTCCCAGTGCCAGTGGGGTAATAAATAAGTCTACACGTTTTTGTTTTGTAAATATTAATTGCGTCTTTTTTTTTCAAATTATTTAGAGATCGGTATGAATGACTTTGGCCAAGAACAGCTCTATCCCATAAAACTTTACAGGTCCACTATGACCAATTTGTAGGTAGGTACGGTTTCCATTGGACTAGTTAACAATTTAGTCAACGCTTGTAATTTTTATAGCAGAGAATAGGCTAGTAATTAGGCTGTAGACACTATAGTGAGAAAAGGTTCCTAAACTCAGCAGTGTAACATTAGTAAAAAAGCGGCCAAGTGCGAGTCGGACTCGCCCATGAAGGGTTCCGTAGCAGCAAGTAACATAATATAAAAGTTCGTTGTAGCTTTGATCAATGTTTTTATGACGTATTAAAAAAAAACTACTTACTAGATCTCGTTCAAACCAATTTTCGGTGGAAGTTTGCATGGTAATGTACATCATATATTATTTTTACATTTATCATTCCCTTATTTTAGAAGTTACGGGGGGGGGGACACACATTTTTCCACTTTGGAAGCGTCTCTCGCGCAAACTATTCAGTTTAGAAAAAAATTATAATAGAAACCTCAATATCATTTTTGAATACCTATCCATAGATACCCCACACGTATGAGTTTGATGAAAAAAAAATTTTTGAGTTTCAGTTCTAAGTATTTTTTTTTTTCTATTTTTGTATGAAAATCTTAATGCGGTTCACCGAATACATCTACTTACCAAGTTTCCACAGTATAGCTCTTATAGTTACGGAATAAAGTGGCTGTGACATACGGACGGACAGACGGACAGACATGACGAATCTATAAGGGTTCCGTTTTTTGCCATTTGGCTACGGAACCCTAAAAACCGGGCAGGAGCATGTCGGACTATGCTCGGTGTAGGGTTCCGAAGCCGTTAAGTACTACAAACAAAAATCAACGAGTTCTAACTATGTTTCTACTTAAAGTCAATTGTTTTTGGGTGCGGGGGGGGGGGGGGACACTTGAGTCTATTTCATAAACTTTTTATTGTACCACTTTGTTGACGTGACTAATATGCATATTCATGCCAAATTACAGCTTTCTAGTACTAAGCGTCTCTGCGCTAGGCTGCGGAAGGACAGACGGACAAAACAATAAGGGTTCCTAGGTAGGTAGTTTGACTAGGAACTGAACCCTAAAAAATCTAAAAGAATCCGGTAATCATGACTTCATGAGACTAGCTTGCCGATCTTCATGGTTTTGGCGTTACTAGCCTTAAAGGTTTTCTTTCAAGTCTATGCCCTAATTTGAGAGAGTTCATCCATAACCAGGTACAAATTATCGTCTTTTTTTTCATTTAATGAATCTACCTACCTACCCAGCTTGCGTTGAGCCAGGAGCATTTCACAGCCCTCTTACACCTAGATACCTACCTACCTACCTAAGCAGATTTTATGTGGGCAGCTTAGAAAGCCATCCTTTCGGTTCATCTGCTATGGTTGTACTGCCAAATCGGATTATTGGAGGCAGTGAAGGTTTACTGGCATTGGCGTAAGAGTCAGTAAGAGGCTTATCAAATAAAACACTTTTGATGCTGGCAAGGTTTATTTCCATACCTATTGAAATCTTGAGAAACAGAATAAGAGTTTCAGGACCTTAATAGGTACCTACTTATATAGGTATCTACTACCAGAAATAAATGTGTGGAAATATAAAACTACTGATAAATTATGGTACAGTCTAAAGCATTAAGTATATAATATCTAAACACCAGGCCAAATATACCTACCTACCTATATGCATAGGTACACAAACCTTCTTGTATGTAGGTATGTAAACTCTATTGTACAAACAAAGAAGATAACAATTAGGTATAACATTGACAAAAATATAGCAGGCATAAGTATATATGTACAAAGGCAAACTTATCTCTTATGGGATATACCTACTCGTACCTATATTTTAAGACTTTGATCGTAAACAAGTAAGTACCTACGAAGGCCAAAATAATAAGAATTGGAAATATTTATAAAAATATTCAGTAAAATTGGTAAGGCTGTCACTACCTACGGAGACGAAGGAAAAGAAAATTAATATTAGGTATCATCTTCGTTAGTGCAGCTAAGGTCTAAAGAAACACATCACTAACAGAAACATCTTAATGTTAAACGAGAAATATGCGTATAGAAGAGGAGGAACTTACCCGTTAGTTTAAACTCGACCGAGGACAAAACGCCACAGTAGGTATGCACGGTCACAAGGAATAGGTAGGTACCTAGCCTAGTTAGCACAGTGCATATTCCCAAGGTAAACAAAGATTACATAAACTCAAACCCACGCACGCACGTCACCCCGATCGATTTTCAAACTTTCGAATACGCCCACTTATATTTTACAAGGACGCACACCGAGACTAAACCCGCTTGAATCGCTCTACACCACAGCATCCAAAAGACCGATTAGTTATAGTCTTCTGTGCCCTTGAATTCATACAGGTTATGTTATCGATAGGAAAAGCACAACACGCGCACTGACAGTTCAAACAATCACAGATCGAGTTCGAAGCCGGTTCCGAGAGAGTTCACTGAACAAGGCAATGATTGTTTTTTATTTTGTGTTTAAAAAATGTATCTGTTGATATAACGTCGATTGATGCGATGTATGTGCAAGGTTAGCGAACCCGTGTGTCGCGGCTCGCGGGCTGAGCGACAGTGGTCCCCCCGCGGTCAGACGCTGACTGAGCGGCGCGAGGGCGCCAAGTGGCGAGCGGCAAGGATGAGCCCCGCTCCGCGCGCCCGCTCCGCGCCAGCCGCCAGCCGCCAGCCGCCGGCCCGCCATGCTATTGCGCGCGCCTCCAAAGCCCCGCAAAACTCCAAAAGTCCAACAGAAAGGATCCTAAACTCATATTTTCATAGAAATTTCACACTGTTACATAGAGACAAATAGGAGATATAAGTAGGTAAGTTGGTACAAAAGTTAGTCTAGTAAGAAAACACTAAGCAATATCTCCAACTTTATCGTAACGTTTACGGAACCCTTAAAATCTATAAATCGCTGCTTTAATACAAAAGCGCCACAAATAAAAAGTAAGTAAGTACAATTGGATTTAAAACTTTAAGTAAATAGCGTTCTGAAATAAAAGCAACAAAGATTTATTTTGATTTGTGGCACTTTTGTATTAATGCAACGAAATATTCAACCGAGCCTGCCATAATCGGTGTAGAACTTCATAGTTAGGTACCATCTTCATACTCGGCCTATACAGTTTTATTATTTTTCCTTTATCCTCTGTCCAACCCATTCCAATTTTTTGTGACAACGCCGACGCGTTAGCCTATTGGGTAATTTGCCTACGAAGATAGCGGTCTAGGGTTCGACTCCAGCCCCCTATCCCACAACACTTTACAAGTGTACAATTTGACAAATTTGTAAGGTTTTCCGTAGAAAAAGTTGTCAATATTGTCAACTTGTAGACTTGTAAAGTTTTGTGGGATAGGGGCCAGGTATAGGCAAATGTTTGTGTGATGACTGAGAGTATTTGTTTCAGAGTCTTGGATGTTTTCTAGGTACATACAGTAGGTATATAAGTAATTATTTCTCTAGATAAGTATGTTAGAACTAGAGCTTAGTTTAGGACTAGGTCAATTTATGTGAAGTTGGCCCTTGATATTATTTATTGATTTATTTACTTCATTGCCAACTGTTACCGGAATATCTTCTCTCAGGTCTACTGCTCGCGCTTCATACTGCCGCCACTACTCGAATACTTTGCCATCCCAACTAACCCGAGGGCTATCTACTCTAAAATCAGATCACGGACGTCTATTTATTACTCTTATATACGGTTACCTACAAAAATGCGGGATTTGGATTCTGTTCGTCCACCTATCACGATGGTCGTGATAACGTAAAAACATCAATTTGAATTGACGCGAATGTGTAATCGAAACACTTAGATATATGTAGCTACTTCAAAGAAATGAAGTGGGTAAATCCTTGGCATAATATTATTCCTTACTTCACCCAATCAATATCACCAGCCGACACAAAGTCGCGGGGTATTTTTACGTTAATATTCTAATACCCTTTAAAAAATGTTATTATTATCGGCTGATTTTAATTTTGAAGCCGCCCCTATCTGGTAAAGGCAGCCGGCGAAAGAAGTCAATGAAAGACTCTTATCGGTAAAGCACACTCCTTGCATAATAATGGAAGATAAATATGGTTAATAAAAATTGTAGGTTTTCGTGTGCGGCCGGAGTTGCTCGCTGTCAGGGGCAGGTGATTGAGTCTTTATCGCCGCTCGAGAGTGCCGACGTCTCCTGCTTCTGTCCTGTCACTCACCAGGCAAAGGCTTCTCGTAACTTCCTCGTGTCTAAGATTAGCCATTTTTCATAGCCATTTAAGAAAAAAACTCTTTAATATCGTTATTTGATATGATATCATCAATGTAATAATGCAAATTAAATTCAGGGTCATTCATTATGCTGGCAAATTACTTCTTTTATGATAAAAGTGTTTTACGACGTTGCCATCAAAATGTGACGCAAGTGACGAAAAGCATGAAATCTATGTAAATTATTTAGTTTCTTGAAACAGAGATAAAATGTTTAGAACGAACCATGAAATTTCTCAATGGCGGTTTAGTTTTTGATGTGCCGAACGAGATAGTGTTGATTGACGCTAACTGCGGCAGGTAGGCTGGGAGAGTGCAGGCTAATGGGTAGCGGTATTCTCTGCTCAGGTGCCGGCCAAGGGTAGCCCAGTACCCCGCTTTCTAAGAAACCCGTCGACTCGTCGCCGCCGACCATTTACCGTGGCAAACGTGGAGACATAATTATGCTCTCGCTGGATACGCTACGTTTTTGCCCATCTTTTTAATACATTTATGTACAGTCACCCAAAAAAAATGTTGAGCATGCTTAGAACCTTGTTATTGTCAAGCTGGTCGTTTGATGTTCAGTTTGAAGTTTATTATGACAAGGCACTAAAGTGCTTAACATTTTAGTTGCAGTAACCTAACTAAAATTTTAAGCACTTTAGTGCCTTGTCATAATCAAATTCAAACTGTTACAATATCTGCTTATTGCTCTACGATATCACCTACTCAGGTGGACTTGTTTTCCTTTATTCGCAAATCTGACTTCATTATGAAGGTGCCAACAAGCAGCGTAATAAATGATACTGTTTCAGCAAAGTATCTTTGAGACTCATATCATATCGCTTCATGACATCTTGAGTACCTATCTCGCAAGTCATTATCCAGATGTCAGTTTCAAAAAAAAAAAGTATTTCACGAATTTTACAAGCCTTAATACGTTTCTTAGTTTGACAGATTATTTTGTTATATTCTCGAAGGTCTGAAATCTTATTAGCAAAACTATTATTATAATTATATGTGGCAGAATTCTTTAATGGCTTTCAGCAAACGTGTCTTCTTAATTAGCCGATAATGACTCCTATTTTTGGGTGTTTAATGTTGGCAAGCGTTTGTTGGGATACATCTCCCTCTTGCAATAGGGTACATTTTCAATTATAAACTACCCGCGTGATTAAGTTACCTACAGTTCTTATTTAACTTTTTCATATTTTTTATATTATTTATCAGCTGCTTCTTTTTATTTTGACTTGCACCCTTAGGACGCATCTCTTTTTCTGTTCGCGACGATCGAAAGGACGTACTGAATAAATCTTCAGTTTTTGGAAGCTTTAGTCACTAAACCTCACCGTTGGTCATTGACATCGATACAAAATTGTTAGTTGTACATATATGTAGTCAATTGCCTTTTTAGATTCCATATTTAAACTAGGAACCGGTGTACTTTTGCCATGTCTGTCTGTATGTCACACTCACTTTTTCACAATGAATGTCAAAGGAATGTTATTATCCCACAGTGAAAAGCAGCAGCGAAGCTAAATTTAATTTTAAACACAATTTAGAGATTTATACCGCGCACTAATAAGACCAATCATATTAAATGAGTTAAAAAGACATTCATTCAGGGTACTTCCCGTACATGTGTCCATTGATTTACACATTTAAATAAACTATTTTTATTTTTATTTTATGTAAAGCGTTGTTTTTTTGACCAAAAAGTTGGGCCCGCTAACGCACGCAATTAAATTTTCTATTAAAGTTTTCCGTTGTGCGAAGAAAATTAGCCATACAACTTGTCGTCACACAACGGAACTTTTTTCGCATTCATTGTTTGTATGGTTAACTACGCTTCACTATGGTACAACTTCATGGTCCTCACCCTCTTAAAAACCATTATGTGTGGGTAATTAGGAGTTTTTACATTTCGGCAATATTGAACTAATAGTGTCATTTTGCTAGAGATTAATATAATTCTGGAAAATATGTTTAAGAAAAGCACACAAAGGGTGTCCTGTATTTAGAAGTCTGAACTCAATCTGTACATAGACAAGAATTTGTTCTATCTAAACAACAGTTTTTGAGATATTCGCATCTTATTGAAACTTCTATATTTCGCTTCTTGTTTCAGTTTTCTTATTCCCTTTTCCAGAATTTGAAGATTTAACTTGATTAGATTAATTTATAAATTACTATTGCTGGTAACTTGCGCCATAATGTGTTTTTTTTTCAGAAACATTTTGTTGTTTTCTCTTAAAGTAAAGAAAAGTTCCAATCGTGCAAGAAAGAAAATCAATACTCTTCTGTGTTTAATTCTGCATCAAACGCGGGAGTTATTAAGCTATGCCTATGAGATTACCATATGGTTTTTATTCACCGCATTGCTCCAACTTTTTCGTCAAGTCCAAGATTACAACTTGGTGGTTTGGTTTATTCAGTAAGTAGGCCGTACGGGCACTTTGAATGTGCATATATTAGTCACGCCGACAAAGTGGTAAAATAACCTCCTTACCTCCTCCCGTGCACGTAAAGTTGGGATGGTATTTTTCTCGTCTACCCCATGGTGGCGGTGTCGTTGGATAGGCTTCTCAAAAATATTGCGGGTTTGTAAAATATTTTTTGATCAAGGGATCCGTTTGTGAAATATTAAGCTTTAAAGTACTATTTTTTGTTAAAGTTAAGTGTCTCCCCTAAACCCTACAGGAAAAACTACAAATACTAAAAATCAGAAAAATATCTTAAATGAAAGCGCATAATTATGTAAATAAATAAATAAATAAATAAATAAATATCAGGGGACAATCTCACACATATTGACCTAGTCCCAAACTAAGCTCTAGGCTTGTACTATGGGTACTAGACAACGATAAACATACTTATATAGAGAAATACATACTTAAATACATATAAAACATCCAAGACTCAGGAACAAATATTCGTGCTCATCACACAAATATCTGCCCTTACCGGGATTTGAACCCAGGACCGTTGGTTTCAGAGGCAGGGTCACTCCCAACTAGGCCAACGTGTCGTGTCGTGTGTGTATGACGAATTTAAATGGAAAACTATCACAACTATGTAAACTTGATTGGTTTTTGAGATACAGGCAAGCAAAGTGTACCTATACTCAAAATCATTTTGACACAGAAGACATCATCAAATAACTTTAAATATAAAATTATTCATACTTGTTGTTTTTTGTGTTTGTAGTAGGTACTATTTAATGGCTTCGGAACCCGTTCGGTCCGGCATGCTCATGCTAATGATAATACTAAACTAAACCTAGCATTATAATTATAAAATTTGAAAAAAAATGCGTTAGTTGAGCAGGAAAGCAATAAATAAAAAATAAAAACATATTTACCTACTTACCTATGACGGTACAAGACAACCACATCAAATAAATTTTCGATAAGTTGTCCTACAGAAACCGTGACTCCTAGACAAGATAGGTACATGTTTTTATGACTAAGTTATTATTAAATTATTTAAGTATCTGGCTTTAGATATCAACGACATTGTCAAGTATTTTTTAAGGACTGAAAACGGTAACTTTAAAACAACGTCGGGTAATTTATTATAGAAATGACCCAGAAATGATTTATATACTCGTACTTTACAGACACGATTTTTTTTTAAAATACATCACCACGTTACATGTCCCGAAGGTCCATTTTTTTTTTCATTATTTAATTTTACCACTTTGTTGGCGTGACTAATATGCATATTCATGCCAAATCGCAGCTTTCTAGCACTAATAGTCTTTGCACTAGGCTGCGGACGGACTGAGGGACGGACTGACATGGCGAAACTATAAGGGTTCCTAGTTTGACTACGGAACCATACAAAACTAAAAAATACGGCAAACAAAAAACCACAAAAAAGGCATACATACTAAACATAAACATACTAAACGACATAATATCTTTGATCGCCCATTAAAAATGTATGGCCATATTTTTCAGTAATTTTAGAAAATTATTAGGATTTTCCAAAACGTTAAGACATTTTGTTATTTTCTGATTTTTTTGACACAAACAATGGTTTAGGATTAAAACGCCGTTTATTTCTTCTCAATAGACCTTATATGAGCGAGATATTTCAATTTGTTTCGATAGGGTTGACAGCAATCAATGTTATTATTAAATCTTAAAAAAATGACACCATTATTTTTGGCGGTGTAATTGCATTATTTTTTCATCACTATTCGTTTGTAAACCTTATCCAGGGACACAATGTATAAACCAAAAATAAGAAAGCACCTAATATAGAACCCTGAAGCAGACCTAATTTAAATGCCGCTCCAATCGACTATGTTTTGAGACTGTCGCATGACCTACGCAAACAAAAGTTTTGAAAAGGTCACACAAAATCCTATTGCATCACAAGATTTCTTCCAAGTCGACGTATTCTGCATTTAATGAGTACAGATGCTGCATCAGTTGTGGACCGTCCTTTGGTAAAGCCGAACTGATAACTGTTCCCTTGACAGTACACTTACGAGTAACAGCAGTTTATTTCTATTAAAGTTACCTTCAATATCTTTTACCATTAACTTATCATAAAAAATCATAAAACAAGTAGAATACAATGGGATGGCAAAACGTTAAATAAGTCATCTCGCGCAAATTAAAAGAGGTGTTACTCGTATCTCGAAAACTGTAAAGTTATTAGACCTATAAGCAGTTTAGATGGCAAAGACACCAAGGCAACCTTAGAAACTAACGAGTTTAAAAGAGAAACCATCATTGAATATGTAGATTTTACTTAAAAAGTGAGTTTCAGAAGACAAAAGTCAATTGAAAGTCTTCTAAAACAGCATCAAACAACTTTAAACAGATAATTAGCAATTTTTTTTGATAACCCTACACTGAGCGTGAACTATCAATCTGAATTTTCTATATCAACAACGTTACAAAAATACCGTCAATCCGGAGTACCCAGACCCAGCTTTCAAATCTTCCAATCCAAACACGGAAATTAGTGGATGTATAGGAACACGGTATATTCACGTTTATTTGCTTTCGACTATCAAAGCTCATCTGCGAGCCATTTCCTGTACAGACGTGCGGTTCAGACGTCTGCGTAATCACGTATTCGTCCTGTGGTTGTGTGGGTTGGTGTCTAGGTGTCTCGCGGGTTTTGAGGAATGAAGGGGTCGTGCTTTTTTAGTTTGGGGCGATTCTTAGTCAGAGATTCCTTATAAGTGCGAAAATCTGGCATGTTGAATGGGACGAAGATATATAACTGTAACAGCGCTGTCCTTATCATCAGCTAGAAATTGACCGGTTTTTAGGGTTTCGTAGTCAAGCTAGAAACCCTAATATAGTTTCGCCATGTCTGTCCGTCCGTCCGTCCGTCCGCAGCCTAGCTCAGAGACTCTTAGTACTAGAAAGCTGTAATTTGGCACGATTATACATATCAGTCACGCCAACAAAGTGGTAAAATTGAATATTGAAAAAAAAAAACCCCTACACGTAACGTGGGGATGAATAATTTTCCCGTCTACCCCTCGATAGGTCTTTCAAATGTATTACGGGTTTGCGAAAACGATTTTTCGATGAAGGGATCCGTTTTTGAAATATTAAGCTTTCATCATATCAGCCGAAAGACGTCCACTGCTGGACATAGGCCTCCCCCAAGGCTCTCCACTTAGACCGGTCTTGTGCCTTCCGCATCCATCGCGATCCCGCCATCTTTATGCCACGCCATTTGTTGGAGGCCTACCAACAGCTCGTCTCCCGGTCCGTGGACGCCATTCGAGAACTTTCTGGCCCCATCGGCCATCAGTTCTGCGAGCAATGTGACCCGCCCACTGCCACTTAAGTTTCGCTATTCTTCGGGCTATGTCGGTAACCTTAGTTCTACTGCGGATATCATCGTTTCTGATTCTATCCCGCAGAGAAACCCCGAGCATAGCTCTCTCCATAGCCCTCTGAGTGACTCTGAGCTTTCTTATGAGGCCCATCGTTAGCGCCCACGTCTCAGATCCGTAAGTCATCACTGGCAACACACACTGGTCAAAGACTTTTGACTTCAAACGCTGCGGTAATTTGGACGAAAAGACACTGCGAAGCTTCCCGAACGCTGCCCAGCCGAGTCGGATTCGACGAGTGACCTCTTTCTCGAAGTTGGACCTACCTAACTGGACCGTTTGTCCCAGGTATACATAGTCGTCAACAGTTTCGAGTGCAGAGCCTCCGACAATCACGGGAGTTGGCACAACATGGACATTAGACATGACTTTCGTCTTGTCCATGTTCATTTTCAGGCCAACTTGGTCGAAAACTCTTCTGATGTCAGCGAGCATAGCACTGAGGTCCTCCATGGTTTCAGCCATGACTACGATATCGTCGGCAAATCGAAGGTGAGTGATGTACTCGCCATTAATGTTGATGCCTCGTCCTTTCCAGTCCAGAACCTTAAAAGCATCCTCCAATGCAGCGGTGAACAGCTTCGGAGATATCACATCCCCTTGTCTGACTCCTCGCTGCAGAGGAATAGGTTTTGTGCTCTGGTCCTGTAGTCGGACGGACATAGTGGCGGTTTCGTACAGACACTTCAACACTTCGATATATCGGTAGTCAACTTGGCACCGCACCGCTGGAGAGACTGCAGCACAGCCCAGGTCTCGATCGAATCGAAGGCTTTCTCGTAGTCCACAAATGCAAGGCAAAGAGGGAGGTTATACTCTTCAGTCTTCTGTATAACCTGCCGCAACGCATGTATGTGGTCTACGGTACTATAGCCTTTTCGGAAGCCGGCTTGTTCGGGAGGCTGGAAGTCGTCAAACCTGCGCGCGAGACGATTCGTGATAACTCTCAAAAACAGCTTGTAAACATGGCTCAGAAGTGAGATGGGTCTGTAATTCTTCAGCAAGGTGTTATCACCTTTTTTGAAGAAGAGCACCACCACACTTCTGTTCCATGCTTTTGGCGTTCTCCCTTCGTGGAGGACGGAACTAAACAGCGTCTGAAGGCCTTTAAGAACTGGTTTACCACCCGCCTTCAGGAGTTCGGCTGTAATTCCATCGTCACCTGGGGCCTTCCCATTCTTAAGCTGTTTGAGAGCCATACTAATCTCGTACAGGCTGACGTCCGGAATATCGTCGGTATAGTGTCGGGTTAGTCTAGCCCTCGGGTCTTTAGCTAGATTTTCAACGGGTATTCGGGTTGTCGTGTAAAGTTGCCCATAAAACCTCTCGATTTCCCCCAGTACCTCAGGCCTGGATGAAACGATCCGATTAAGCTTTAAAGCGCTAATTTTTGTTAGAGTCAAGTGTCTTCCCCCATACAGCCATAACTACAAATACTAAAAATCTAAAGAAAATCTTAAATGAAAGCGCGTAATATATCGAATTTAAAAGGAAAACTATCACGACTCAGTAGACATCATTGGTTTTTGAGATACAGGCGATTAAAGTGTTTATTTATACCTACTAAAGTCACTGTTAGGCGATGGGCTTGCAACCGGTCACTAATACCTACACTAGAAAACCTCTTAGCCTGTTTGCGCAAAATGTGGTTACAGAAATACCAACAAGTCTTTTTAGAGTTGCTGGTAATTCTGTAGCTCTGCCTACCTCACTCTGGGAATGAAGGCGTGATCGTATGTATGTATGTATGTACTAAAGTCATCTAAGACGGCACCAAATCACTTTAACCTCCTGAGACCTGGTGTTCTATAGGAAGTACATAATCAAGCCAATTTAGTTTGAACTTTATTTCAAAGGAAATAAAGTTCATTTTAATTGGTTTCAAACTTGAAAATGCCATTTAAAAGCAAAGGAAATTGAGCTTTATTTAAGCAGTACTTGTAGATTCAAATTCTAAGTCACAAAAATCTCCCTGTTTGCAGTATGGTGGGCCTCACGAGGTTAAATAGAAAATTAGTTATTACTTGTTGATTTTTATATTTGTAGTAGGTACTTAACGTCTTCGGAACCCTACACTGAGCATGGTCCGACATGCTCTTGCCCGGTTTTAGTTATTTGTATAGTTAATTAACCCCAGGAAAGTTACAATTTCTCTCTACGGAGACACAACAATATATCTAGGTATATCAGTAATTTTAAATTAGAAGTTTATAACTATATTCCTTATAAAGGATATAAATGTAAGGCAGCGAAAATAAAATAAAATTATCTTGTGTTATTTATGCTATATGTTATTTACTTTGGAAATGTCTAGATTATTTCATTTTCTTTCATATAAGTACATATAAAATCCACTTATTTTTGTTCCTGCATCACAAAAAACTATTGATTTGCAATAAGTTGAATAACTCGAGTAAAATAATTCATATCGGTTCAGTTTTAGTATGCAACGAATACATGCTTCTTGTCATATATAGGTAAGTATGTAGTGCGTCTATTTTCTTAATGTGCTTCGGCTAGCTGTCACTGTCGCACTCGCACTCGCATCTGATAGTATATTTGCCACTCATGTTTGATAGAAAAAATTAACTTGCAGAGATACCGGCTGCCTAGCAGTACTGCCGGGCAGTTCCCTAGGGAATAGCAATAACCGATTTCAACGCGGACGGAGTCGCAGGCAGAAGCAAGTTGAATACCTATAGTTTTACCTATGAAAAAAATCCGCCACTTCTGTTACTTGTTTTTATTTACCCTAATTTTTATTTGCATTTTAGTTTTGGTCCTCGTGTCTGGTGTCAAACTATACATTTTCACCATAAAAAGAATCGAATAGCACTTTTGCTGGAAAATTCCACCTTTTTTGTACAATTTATTTAAGTAACTTCCAGTATGATGATTATGGTGGAATCAAAAATAAAATACGTCAAAATAACATTCTATGACTGTTTACAAAACGTTTACCGCCTGTTTCACAATCGACAAGTAAAGCTTATTTGACAGATAAACTTAGCCCTTTCTCTTTCTGACACTTGAAAATAGACAAGGAGAGAGACATCTTTATGTGACAGATAAATTTACTTGTCGATTGTGAAACAGGCCCTAAGTCTGATATCGAATTATTTTTAAAACAAAACGTAAGCGTTAAATAAATCTTTGTCTGCTTCGATACTTTATTTTATAAAGAATTACTGTATATGATTAATAGTTGATGGTATAATAGTAGATTATACACCGAGGGGATAAAGCACAGTTTTATGTCACGGGCGCGATATTGAATCCTGAACGTAACGAAGGACTCCAGATTTAACTCCCGAGCGCAGCGAGGGTGTTACGAGTTAATTCCCGAGCGAAGCGAGGGAATTAAGAAGAGTCCTGAGCGCAGTGAGGGGTTCAAGCGCGCCCAAGACGAAAACAGCTTTATCCCCGAGGAGTGTACTCTACTTTTCTCACCTTTTGCGAGACAATAAAAAAGCGAGTCTACTAAAAACAGCGTTTTATTATAGTAAATTAAAATTAAAAGTGAAAATTGATATTTGAGACATTAGTCCAGTTGTGGAAAGACAATATTTATTTAAAACTTTGCAGTTATCACCAATGTATTTTATTGCAGCGTCTTACAATACTCGCGGCTTTTGTTTAATTTCAAATGTGGTCCATTCAGCTTGCCGTGGCCAGCTCGATTTTAGAAAATGTTCGATTTTCAAATTAGGTTCGACGCGGCGGTGGCGGCGGCGCCGCGCCCGGCCTTCGAGTATTAGTTGATCTTTTATTACGAAATTAGACTTTAAGGCCATTGTAATAAGAACTATGAAAAGTGAAAATATTACAACCCAGCGAGTTATAATGAGATTCAGTACAACATTACACCCCGGCTAAAGCCAAGGGCTTTAATGAGTTGGTTTGCGTAAGGTTTGCATGATATGTAATTTGGCATTGTCGAGCAGGTGGTGTGAAAAATATGTTTATTTGTTGAAACTTTTAGATACATTTAAACCATTAGAGTGTTTTACATAATCCGAACTGATTTCGGAACACAGGTTTTGTATGCAGTTTTTGAAAGAAGCAAAATAAAAGTCTATATATACCGACTAATTGTCGTAATCTATAATCGGTGGAGACCTAGTTAAAATTAAGATTTCGGGTGACTAGCCTTACAAAAGCCAGTAGCTGTCAAGTTGATTATAGCTAATTAGTTAAAATACATTTTTTTTTAAACTTTAATCAGCCTAGTATCCATGTTTTTAGTAACTTTAGTTACCATATTAATTACGTAAACATTGTATGATTCGACGCAAAATAATTAAATACAATATTTATACCTATATATACAAATAAATTGCACAATTTATAATAAAAAGAAATAATATGTTTCAGACTTGTTTTAGTATATAGAAAGGCATACTATACTTAAACGTCTAACTTCTCGGACGCCTCAAAAAGTAAAACGGCGTCCGTTTACCTGAAAGATAGTTTCTGATGTTTTTGCATTGTAAACGCGTAACGGCTCTCATTCATGGCAATCCTTTCAGTGCCGGTTTAATTCTCGGCAGACGAGTGCAGCGCCGCAGTGGGAGACATAAAAAACGTTCATTTGCATTGGTGCTCCACGGACTCGCTATTTATCCAGTGTTACCGCGCCGCATAATAACCGTGAGCTTTCCCGACTGACGCTAACCCTAAGTCGCTTTAAAACGTAATCCTTTCACAGAAAAACAACGAGAAAATGCTTGTTAGGTGTAGCGCTAATTAGCAAGCACTCACTCAGACATACGTGTTCACACAATGGACTCTGACGAACAAGTTTCTCTTCACTGTTTATATCTACATTACTTATAGCTTCAGTATTTAGATATTATTAAGAGATAATACTTTTGTATCGATACACTGGCAATGCTTTTGTAGACTTTGCTGCCGTATCCATAAAACATAAGTCTTTGATCTCTTTTTTGGGAGTGAAAGGTCAACAGGCTAAAGATCGTGTTAGGCTATTATTTTGTAATTATTTGATAGTTCAGAGTGTAATCACCATCCCGGCAATTTGCGGCACGGGAGAGCCTATACTCTATCTATATGGATGATATAACTCGGTGGTAAGCTAAAACCTCCAAAAACAACTTATCTTCATCGGCTGTTTCATTTTCGTGTCCACCTTATCGTCAGTTTTCAGACATCGCTCTCCCTCCCTATCTAATTTTACCGTAGAGAACACACATTCATTAAGGTTAATGGGCACCAACATACAGCAGTAAGACGAGATCAAATTAAGTATTAACGTAATTGGACAGCGTTCCAACTTCATTATTGTTGCAGTATACAGAATAATTGGACTATACACGCCCTGGATAATGAACTGTAACTGTTGTCGGTGGACGGTAATTGTATAAGGCAAAAAGCCATCTAAACCGAATAAACCTTAAAGTTTAGGAGCTAAATCTATTTTGGGACACTGTTATTGTAATAAAGATTTAGTTTTGTGAAGAAAAACAGTGGAGAGCGGTAGAAGGCTCGGTACGAATGGGATGGTTGGTTAACCGAGACTCCCGGGACGTTCCGCCAGCTTATTTCGTTGTTATTTTCGCAGGGTGTTATTTTCTTTCGCAGCTAAGGCGAGGTCGCTCGACCGACAAGTGTTAGGTGACCCGAGGTCGCGGTAAGTTTTTACAGCGAGACGAATCTACATCACACAGCAGCATAGCACACGGTCTAGACTAGTCTTACGTAACTTGACCTTGAGTAAGTAAAGATTATCTGGCGAGAAGAACAAAGATTACACGTAACCAGTAATGCTCATTCTATCAAATGTCAAGTAAGCCTTGTCAGTGGAGTGGAAGCTCGTTCAGGAAATAACACAAGAGAGAGCGCACGGGTCAAGTAAGGTTGGCCAGTCGACTGTCCTCGCCATTTGCTGCATCAGGGAATAACAGCACGGCACATGAAATCGCCTCCTCCAAACGTTGGCCGTGATTTAGTGGCCATTTTTCATCTGTATTGCACGTGGGGCTGTGCCGGCCGAGCCCCCGCCCTTGCCGGCCGCGCACCGCAATCAATTGAATACTTTTATTACTACTCTCCACAAATCCTCATGTCTTATCGTCCCCATAAAACGCTTCGGCTCTTATTTATAAACTCAAAAGCTATTAATTTACAGTTATATGAATGTATTATTTCACTTTCATGAAACTAATTAAATAACTAAAAACAAAGAATAAATAACACAAAATTTCTGCTCAACTGAATGACTAAGTAGTTTTTTTTGCTTTAACAAAAATTTGCAAACCTGTTCTCCGGAGAGCTCAACTGAAACAGTGAAAATGCGAAACGGTCTTTGGGTAAATCCTAAAGGGTTAGCTCGGCGCCTGAAACTTATCTGTAGAATAGAAGTTGGGTGATAACGATATTGTGGCAATTCTGTAAATGGACTATTTTTATATCAACGAAATCGCTAAAAAAGGCCACATTGTGCTTTTGTCTTTCACGTCCGAAATTCTGAAAAGGGGTTAACTGAATAAATGAACATCTCTGAAAGGGAGTCGTGAAAAAATGCACAAGTGAATTTCGTTTGTAAAGGAGATGGGAAAATGCGCCAGTTACTAAATTGGCCAGGGAAAGGTCCGCTAATGGCAGCCCAAACGCCAATTATATCAATTAAATACTTTACGACCGAGTTGCGCTGAGCCGCTTTTTGTTTGAATGGTACTGGTAGGTACGCATTATTTATCCTCTTTAGATTTATTTATTACCCGCCGCTGGCCACACTTTACGCAGGAATTTATGTTCAATAGAATCAAATTAGAAAAAACAAATAGACCCCTAGCACGCGGCATTGGGTGGAGTTTCCTTCTAATCTCACATAGTAAGTCATCATTGTGCTCCCAACGTTTTGTGATGGTGATGACGTATATACTAGATCACCAACCATTAAAAAAAAAAAAAAACATAAAACTTAAAATCCAGTCTGTAAAGTATCGCAATACGTCAACCCTGCACTTAAATATTAAGAACTTGGGACATAAAAACAGTAAATGACCTGACATTGTTGAGAACGGTCAAAGTATTTAATTACGAGGACTCTTGGCATGGCGATTTCATCCATTCAACCTTATTTACTGAGACCTCGACTCTAACAACCTTTCACTTAAACCGTCTAGCCGGGGTAGAAGCTTCCTTGTTAAACGTTGCTATACTGACACGTGACACACTTTACACACAGATAATGGATATCAAAACATGCATGTCTTAATTGACTTGCCAAATCAGCTGCTTTTACTGGAGCACTGCACATAAATGTTCCCTGACTCGGTCTGGGCGAGGACCAAAAAGAATGACCATAGTTAAGCGTAGTTTACCATAAAAAAGCAGGCGAAAAAAGTTCCGTTGTGCAACGAAAATTATAATTGTATGGCTAGTCGTCGCACACCGGAAAAGTTTCATAGATTATTTAATTGCTTGAGTTAGCGTGCCCCACTTTTGTTTCCTTACGTCTCTAGATCGTTATTGGAGATATTTAATGACATCCAATCTTGTAACTACTGGCATTATGTTATGTAAGTAGTACCTACTTAATCACGACATCAATCGCTATTTACCCCGATTGCCCCATTTTTATACTATACCAACATGCAAGTTCTGCCAAGAGGCGAACGCTTGTTGCATTTTCCGTTACAGTGAGATATTTGAAGCTATTGCAGAAATATGACGGGGTGAAAGAAAATGGTGGCAATTTACTTCGGCTACGCTCGGCTCGACTCGGCTCGGCGCTAACCCGCAAACTGACGCGTCACGGGCGAACCGAACTCCACTAAACTGATTTTGATCATTAAGTTGGCTGCAATTACACCGACGAGATATGCACGTTGGATATTAGGCTGAGGCCACACGGCATACTGCATTAATGTCATGAACATTTGACACGAACTGACTCATCTAAATTATCAGCCACACTGGCTTGTAATCTTAATTTGGCTGTCTGAAACTCGGGACCGTGACAAGAGAGCTGTCTTCAATTAAAAATAAGAGTTGGTGGCCAAATATTCACTTTGATTGATAGCTTTACATAAAACAGTCGCTTTCCGCGTCTGACTGTCTTTCTGTCTGTATGTATATCTGCTAACTCCTCCTAAACCACGCAACAGATTTCGATGCGGTTTTCATCAACAACAGTTATATAATAAAATTGTTTACGGAAGTTTTTTCTATGTATTACAAAGAACTCACAAACTGAAGAGAAGCGAGGGCGGGTCGCTAGTATACTCGTAAATATATAAAATACATCCGATGTCAACCATACGACTACATATTGTTTGATTATTTTAGTTAGGTACCTATACCATTCAACATTTACATTTACCAAAACTGCACAATTAATAAAGCGTCCTCAAAAGCCTTCAAGCTGTTATTCGGGTAGCTGAATTATTTCAGTAACGAAGCTTGGGCTGTCTTAGTAGCTACTAGGTACCTAGAAGATTCAGGCCGAGTCAATCGATTAATGAAGTCAAGACCATAGCCCCTCTGAGGCTTCGGTGTAATGAATTCCCCTTTAGCTTTGTAAATCGAATTATGCTAGCCAATAATTGTTTAGTCAATTAGGCAGCACAAATTAGCTCTACCCGATACAAACTAATTGGAGGCTACACAATAAAGTTGAGATTTGTACAGTAAATAGTATACCCATAAGCCTTTTTTACATGCTATTAAGTACGTGAGTAAACTTCTTCTTGTTGTTATTCTGTCCCTTGAGCCTGGAGACAACAGTGATAGAGTTTCTTGGTTTACTACTAAGTAAGTACTCTTAAAATAAAATCCATAAATAATAGGCTTGTCATTGCCACAAAAACATTTTAAGACAACCTAACCTTCTTATTTTTGCTAACCAAGGAGGATAAAAATATTTACTAACATTAAATATAAATTAGGTTAGAAATCAGAGACTAATCAATAATCAAACGTAACCATCAGTAATTGATGGTAAAATTACATCGTAATTAAGGATGTAAATATGTACTCGTAAATAAATTAAAAGAAAGGAGAAAGAAAGAAAATAAATGTTTGACACAGTAATAACAAATGTAATATATGAAAATTAAAATTAAATGAACATAACATAACACAACAGAAAATAACAAAAGCATACAAAAGTATAAAAAATTAAACTAAAAGTAATTTCTTAATGTTCTCGCCGAAATGGTTGCGTGCTGAGTGCAGCACGATGTCGGGCTTTCAGAGTTGACCATAATTCTAAACAGAGTCGCCAACAGGGAAACATTCAGTATAAGTAATGTCAGTGTAAGCAAGAGTCTGAACATTGCTCAATTTCGCCGGTGAGGTACAGCGAGGCGGGCGCTTTGAGCTGAAAGGAGCATGGAGCGGTCGCTCGTTACTACGTGAATGCCGCGTAATTGAGACTCTGGGGCGCTTCTCTATAAAATCACCACCTTCCGAATCCGATGTAATAACCACAGTAATGCATTTTAAATTATTATTTATTACTTAAACAAATATTTTAAACCTATAATTGTTCTCATACAGAGCAATACTGACTACATTTTACATTCATTTAATATCTTCCAATTTAACACACAAACAAAACACTTTCGCAAACTGAACAAATTAAAACCTTTTACGTTTAATCGTGTACCTATTTCGACAAAGAGGATTCAATTTAGAATAATCAACCTGCTTACCTCTCACCTAAACACTTTACGTTGACAAAATACATTTCCCCTCCTGGAGCGAGCGCAAACATAACAGATTAGGTCGTTTCCACTACAGGCAGAGGTCGGATGCGGCTGTTCCCGAGCGAATATATAGCTATACATGTGGAGGAACATATTAACGTTATATTTGATTTAGTGTGACCACAAGCCGCGCGGTGCGCTGCGCTTATCATGCGTGGGTACGCCGATAATGAGACAAGTTAGACCCAATATGAGAACGTTACGAAAC
Organism: Acleris holmiana; assembly: GCA_949316455.1. Taxonomy (NCBI): domain Eukaryota; kingdom Metazoa; phylum Arthropoda; class Insecta; order Lepidoptera; family Tortricidae; genus Acleris; species Acleris holmiana. Next base: position 16,747,083 of record OX438763.1, read on the forward strand.
TTAGTTGTGACACTTGGAACGGAAATCACATGTGCCATCTTCATCATACATGCGGGTTGGTTATAATTACTTTGTTACAGCTACCCATTTCAGCTCTACGATAACTCTTTATAAACTTGTAGATAGATACAGATTTTTTTCCCTAAATTATGTGCATTTCCACTAAATACGAATGTAAGTATAAAACACTAGCGACCCGCCCTCGCTACGCTCCGGGTTAAAGTATTATACATATAAACCTTCCTCTTGAATCACTCTATCTATTAAAACCACATCAAAATCCGTTGCGAAGTTTTAAAGATTTAAGCTTAGGTATATAGGGACAGACAGCGGGAAGCGACTTTGTTTTATACTATGCAGTGATTATTACGTAACGACCAATATTCCTGTTCTACGCCCTAATGAGAAGATCAATAAATCTTGTTATTGTTATGAAACAAATTGGAGAAAAACTTTGTCCAAACCACCGAGCCGTGGATAAGGAAAATTGTTTTCGTGAAATTAATTTTCCCTCGATTTGAGTTAATGTTTATACCTTATACTTACGAGTATACATAAGTCGGCACCAGTGCCTACCCGTAATCAGAAAGCGGTTACTACGTTGTTAAAAATAAAAATTTAAATTAGTAAAGTACCTAAGATTTTTTAAGAATTCATTCCTAACATGAAAACAGTTGGAATCTCGCAGGAGTGCTTGTGTTTTCTTTCTCGCACATGTTTATGTAAGGACGCGGAGGAGATTACACATGAGATTGCAAAAACAGGACAATGGGCGCATATTCAACAGGACAACGACGAAGCACATTTCGCGAGCACACACCCCACCAGGCGCAGTACGCATGCTGTCCGAAAAGAAAAATGGGGGTATGAGGCAAGTAGTGCGAGGTCGATGAACCCTCCCGCGCCGCGTGCATTTCCTCAAGGAATCTTATTACTGTTAACGCCAACTGTAATAATCATAACAACTGACAACTGTGTTTTCGTTTTCACTTGTTACGAGGCGAGGGTAAACGTTTGTGCGCCATTTATATTATAACACGCCAAACAACTGTGTGTCAACAAATTTCTTAGCTGTAAGTAGGTAATGTGATTTTTGAACTCATTTATTTATATAAAGTACAAAGTTTTTGAGTTCTTTTCTATCATAGTTTTTTTTATTACATCATGCAATACTTACACAATGCTATTAATTTGTTTTAGAGGTTTATATGTATTTTTTTACGCAGTAAATGTTAATTATGCGTGAGAAAATAAGTAGTTTTTATGTAGGTAGTGTTGCTTTCGGCTCCGTGACCCGTTTAAGGCAATTTCTGCCATACAACTGTTTTTTTTCCATTTTTAGGGTTCTGTAGTCAAACTAGGAACCCTCACAGTTTCGCCATGTCCGTCTGTCCGTCCGTCCCTCCGCAGCCTAGCTCAGAGATTCTTAGTACTAGAAACCTGTAATTTGGCATTTAAATACATACTAGTCACATCAACAAAGAGACAATCCTGAAGATTACTTAGATATTCGATTATGGAGACAAGCCTCAAATGAAACTCTTATCGGTATGAAAACTATTTCAAGCACTTTTTTTTTAAATTGATTTAGAAGTGGTGACCCGCGCACCTCATACGTAGGCAAAGTACCCCACTTGAAAGGCCCGTGTTGGCCAGGATTGACGTCTGAGCAATTAACTGTCGCTCCTCATGATAAAATCCGATAAGTGGCGGCAGCAACCGCTGGCAACTCTCACAAACCTTGCCTTTTAAAATATAAACGTCACTCAAGTGTTCAAACTTAATTATCAGCTTTTCGTTTATTTTCCTTGTTGAATATAATTCCCAATATTCTTAAGTCGTTTATATATACCAATCGGCTTTCGACGATATCGGCACCAGATGGAAGTAATGGCTCAGCGTAAATGATTCCTGTTACCGTGGTAATCAAGTAAAGCTCATACTTTTGCGTAATAAACCTGTTATGTAAAAGGACTCGTACTTAAGATTAGTTGTTATTAAACTGTAACAATCCTGCTGGCTTCATCGATAAAAGTGTTAAACATCAACCCAGCGATTACAAACCGTTTAAAAAACATTCTCATTTTAGTGGCGCATACGAAGAAACGTACGGCGCGGCGGGATTTTTCAGTCGCATACTCCAAGAATATTGCTTAAAAATATTTTCTTACGCAGTAAAGAGTCTGTGAGCAGTGAGCGAAACGTTACTCATGAACAAAGGAGTGCGTTATGTTATGAGGCTCCACGGAGCGACGCGCGTCACTCGTCGTCGCATGCGGATCACGCGCGACTTTTAACAATAAACTCAACGCTTTTCATTACAAGATCCCTTTAGTCTTCCCCTTTTCCTTTACAACGAAGCTCTCCAATTGTCTTCCATTCGATGGAAAAACATACGCAGCCCATTTAGTTACGCTTTTAAAAAATTCGTAAACCCTCGAGATTACTTGCGTTAGAGGAAGACAAATTTGTTTTCAAAGAGTCTCCGGTTTACAAAAAGAAGATTAAATTCTGGAAAGTGTTCTTTTCCGAGACTGTTATGAATGTGAATCAAACTTTTTTTAGGTAAAGTAAAGTATAAAAGGAATTTTAATACCGTGCCTAGTGTGCAACTGAATAATTGTTAGATATTACATATGATGCCAAACACACTTAAATATTTGATTAACTATGTAGCTGTGTCTTTTTTTCTAGTTATTAATTAAAGAAAGGAAATATTTACACTTGGCACATTCGACTAATAATTTAAACAAACTAGGTACGCAAAGAATGTGGCATCAATAAGGGTGCCAATAGTAGGTAGGTTCTTGTCACCACGAACGCCAGAAAAGAGCATTCTGGGAACGTTTCTGAATTATCAAATAGATTATTACTTTTTCCTTTTAATTACTTTATCAACAATTTGGATTGAGTTTGCTATTTAGATTATTTGTAATCAAAGTCTCCGCAACCAATTCATTAAGGAATTTTATAGCGCGATGTGAAAATTAGCTTATCTACTAAAAACTATAATTTTGCTACTGTATCGTAACACCAGTCTTTTTTTCATAGGTCACTTTGGTTCAAGTGCCCAGAGGGCGCTAATAGCAATATTAACTTCATTACAGAAATTCGGAAACACGTATTATTTATTATTGAAAGTATTACCCGATAAGATTGATTGTGTTTTTTCTCATACTAACTTTGACCTTAAGTATATTCATAGAAATTACGGTAAAATGTTTCTTATCTAAGGACAACAAACATCCTAATCATCATTTATATTATAAATTAGTTCATGTTAATCTATTAAGCAGATTTTCATTGTAGTTTAAACTGTAGTAAAAAATACACTTTTGTACCTATTTACTATACGAGTACGAACAATCAAACGCCGTCAGCATTTTCGGTACCCAACGCGCGCTGACCTTAGTCATGTGTAAATGTGTATGAAGGATTTCTCCAACCCGCTTCTTACTAATGCCCAAGGCCTCAGCTAATTGACACATCTCAATTCTTCGATCCTCCAACACGATTTTTTTGACTTACGCAACCTTAACGGGGGTCGTCTTCGATAGACTCTCGTCCTTGTTTAAATAGGCTACTCCACTTTTTAACTGTAGCATAGGAAGGCCCAGAGACACCATAAAGAGCAGCCATTTCTTGCAGAAAAATGCATTGAGGAGGTTTTTTACTTTTCGTGAGAAACTTTATCACAGTCCGGTGCTCGATTTTCGTAATTTAATATCTCGAGAAATTACAATCGTAATGATATAACTAATGTTTTTTTTTCCCCATTATTTGTTTTTAAATGGTCTGTCTAGCTAGTGGCTAGTACCATAATTATTAATTACATATACAACCTCAAAATACCTTAGGCTTAGAACTTTTCAGCCGCCCCTCGTATGTATTAATATGCGTTTTTATAATTACAAACATCAAGAGTGAAGTTAGTAAGTCAAATATAATTAAATGAACTCAACTCAAGTTCTACGAGTACGACGTATATTAAAGAACATGTAGTTTTTAGATTCTAAGGAATGGTTAAACAATAACCAAGTTGGGTGAACAGGGCGAACTCAATGAATCCTTTCATCGACTATTTAATGTTGTAAACAATGGAGCGAGCTAATTTAAATTCTGCAGTAGCGGTCGATTCCGGAGTCGAGGGTAATCTCCTCTCCTGAACATCCCTCTGGAATTCTATTAGGCACGGATCCCTTATAGCGCCGCTTGTTACTGTGGTAAAGAGCAGGCGTGCGTGTGTGCTCGCCTACACGCTCGCTAACATCCGGATAAGCCCACAAATAAGCATTTCATTAATATGTTCTATGTAAATTAAAATGTTGGAGCGCTATCAAACATTAATCTGAGGATTGCTGTCGATCGATTGTCAAGCTGCATTCGAGTCAAACAAGTAATTATTTTTAATTTAGGGTTGTACTCGTATGTACAGCCAAGGGCACTAATATGTATAACTACACCACACAGTCATAACAAACATTACTACGAGTACAGTAGTAAGGTTTACATAAACAATATGTTATCTTACTAATATTATAAATGCAAAGTTATATTTTTTTGCATGTGCAAAGGTATTAACAGTAAGAAATGTGGTAATTAAAAAACACATATTTCTATTGCGGTATTGTGATTTGTGTTTAAACATTATACAGTATTATTTTCTTGCTGAAGGTCTTTCTAACTTGTATGTATTTTTAATTGAATATTTTCCTCCTATATTCGTTTATACAATATTTATTAATTTCATTATTAACCGTTATAACAATTATTTACCAAAACTCAAATGTTTTAACGCACTCGCAGATTCCTAGTTGTGATTGCTCCGCAGTCGCAGCACAAGCTGAGTCAGACCCTTTTCATCCACACATTGCTGGCTCCTTTTACCTACAAATCCACTATAAATTGGTGAAATAACTATTTTAGTACTAGTTTTTTTTTGATGTTTATTTTTTGCTATGTGTGTGCTGAATAAATATGTTTCTTTCTTTCTTTCTAATTGGTATCTAGGCTAGATACCAATTTCCACATTTCTCATCTCAAAAATAACCAAACTCCCATACTAAGTTCTACCGCCTATTAGCTCTCTCAGGAGTAGTTTTGCCGAAGGCGTCAAAAGCAATATTTTTTATTTACATATACAGTAGCTCTTAAGATTTTACAAAATTACCGAACTCGCTTAGTAACTGCTACTTGGGTCATACACACTCTTAAAAACAAAAGTTGTCTCTCCTGTGGTCAATAGTTAAAAGCTTGTGTGCATGAAAGTAAGTATAAGTGTGTATAAGTTATGTTTTTATATGATAGGTCTAAAGCAGTCCGGCGGCGATGGCGTTTTTGCGGGAATGGGCTTAGCCAGAAAATTAGGCCTTAAAAACTTTAACTTTCGGTGTGTCCACAGGAAAGACGGTAACCTAAATCAGTGCATGGCCCAATCTCCATTTCGCCAATTTGCCAATACTAAATACCAATTTCCACATTACTCACTTCGAAAATGACCAAACTCCCATATAAACTTCTACCCACCATTTTACCACCTTAGGAGTAGTTTTTCCTGAATCGCCGAAAGTTATATTTTTCATTTTTCATTCATGTCCGAGTTCCTAACTTCAAAAATGGAAGCCTTCCATACAAACTTCCACCGACATTTTTCCCTTTATCGAGTTGAATGACGAAAAATTCCTTCTTTAACGACACCTATATACATTACAAAATCAGCCCTTCCTCAAAATTCCAAATTTCTATCTAAATATAACGGTTTCAACACTTTCAATAGGGACGTTGCCTATACATAAATAGATATACGAACTCATTAGATAGTATTTAGTTGCGTACAACCCATCTAGTTATGTTACATATAAGTGTTTACAGCCGAAAGGATTTAATTACCTAGTGCGACAATAATTTCCCACAGTTATCACGGATATTCCCACATTCGTGTTTACCTTACGTGGGACAATATTAACTTATATTATAACAGCGTATTTCGGACACTTCAACTGCTAATCCGCTAACTGCTTTTCCTAATTAAGTTATAAATCACTGCGATGGATGGCTATCATACATAATCAATTCCGAGAAAATGAAACGTCGCCTTCAATGGACAATAATCAAGCAATCTAACTTTCAAGTCTTTCTTAATTACACTGTTCAAAGTCAATCGACGCCTGACCTAAATCTGCATCTGAATGAGGCCTGGCTCAATCTTCCAACAAGTTCAGCACAATCGCTGCTCCATCTTAATTCCAATATCTCAGTTTGAATGTAAACAGAGCTGCACTCTAAGGATTAGAGTGATTTGACAAAGTTTCCGGCGAGCTCAGCTGTAGGCCGCTACAGCTGCCTACAGTTGCTGGTTGGCGTTGCAGCCAAGATTGGCAGTCAACTTGACTTTAAGAACTACACTATATTATTTACTACAGGTGCCAGCGGTAGTTTGTTGTAAAGTGTGCTTTGTATAAAACGTATCGTCACTACTGTGATAAAACCCCGTATCTCATATTTTGTAACGTATGATTATAAACCTATTTCTCTTCATGTTTAAGTTTAAATTCGTACATTACAAAATATGAGGTACGAGGTATTTACAAAGTAGTGACGATATTATTAGTTACGTTTTACGTAGTGAATAATATGGTGTTATAAACTTAATGACGTATTTCTATCTATACTATTTATGTTTAAAGCATTCTAATTTTTAGCCTATTCAGCCTCCGCTGTCCATCCGCATCCGTCCGTGCATCCGTATCTCATGAACCTAATAGGTAGTCAGTTAACATAGAGTGTGTATTCCTATTGCCGATATAACAAGAAATAATAAAACTAAAATGCAATTAAAAAATAAAGTGGGCCCTATTCGAGATACGTGTTTTTTTCGAAGCTAAATTAAGGTGAAAAATAGGCTCATGCTTCTGAATCTTTAAATTTGGGAAGATTACATTTTCGAAAAGTTTCCTGCCTCACATCACTAGATTTGTTGGTGATATCCGACAAACCGATAAAAGAGATAATTTCGCGTAAAAATAGTGTTTTCATTCCAAGTACTCCGATTTCCTCATGTGATTATACCGAACGCAAGGAACTGATAACCAATCCCAAACTTTTGCGTCCGAGTCGTAGAATCAATCTTCAATAGCCAATAATGCACGCGATCCCCAATCTATCTCATTCGGCTCATAAAATTTCGCGAGACGCAGGAACACGATAGTAAAAAGTTGCTCCAACTATTTTGAGAATAGAATCCCGCGCTCGCTCAACGTTATGAGTATAACGAAACGTGGATACGTTACTTTCCTTTTTACTAGTGCTTTTTAAAATGAAATAAAAGTTGGGTTTCCTCGTTAGCAGATCTTCACCCAGCTCGTTAACCTTATTACCGAGCGCGAGTCCTGGCGCTGCGCTCGTGCAGCTACAGACCTACATTCGCACTCAGCCTTCCCTGGCTGCACTAAATCACATAAACGAGCTTTAATTCAGGTTGCTTGACCTGAATTAAACGTCAAATGAAACATATAAGTTATAGTATTATTGTTAAATCGTGTATGTAGGTACGTACTTTAGTGCTTTGTCGCTTTAAGAGTTAAGTGACGCTGATATCGCGTAGCCGTAAGGCTTTTTTCCATACAAATATTTAGCTCCAAGTGATAAAGTTACTTGCTCCCTAAATGAAGTCCGATTTCCACGATTTTAAAATATGGTGTAGTTATTATGAACCAAATTTGTTTGTCCGTTTGGTGTTTTTCATTTTTTTTTTTACTAGGAAAGGTTGACCTAGTTGTACAGAATATCTAAATATACAAAAATCTTAAAAATTGCACTAGGTTTAAGGGGAGAGAAACAGAAAAAAGAGCATTTTGTATGAACATTTTCAGATCCACAATAAAATTCTCTTAACATTTATCTGTTAAAGGTGTTAAAGCGACAAGGTACTAAAGTGTGCATGTACTTACAAGGCAGACTGTAGGTACATGTTATGCCTTTAGCAAATATCTAAAATTAAGTACCTAACTAATGTTCCTAATGGTTGGTTCTTTCGTCGCTATGTTCCTACGGGCTCAAAATTTGTAATCTTATAAGTACAAATTTATATTAAATGCCCGCAAAGATTGAAGAGGTAAATTTAAATAAATATTATAATAATATTGTCGTAGCATCGGTTGAGATGGCATTCTAATTAAATTTCGACATTCGACGCCGGAGCCGTATCAACCACCTCTAATCATAATAACGAATATCCGCTTGACATCACGCGGTTCTCCTCCAATATAATGTGCGGCACGTTCGCACACTCATTATGGGCTGGGATTCTACACGGTAATAACGATACCGTATTTGACGTGTTTCCGTATTGTCAACGTTTTGATAACTCTTATGTCATTTACAATAATGGCGACTGTGACATAAACGATACCAAAACACGTCAAACGCGATATCGTTATAACGCAGTTGAATAGAGGCCATGGAGGCCGGTACATAAACCACACATAACGCACCTGCGAAACATTTCATGTTCTCAATTCTTAATACTTACTGATAACGCACTTGGTTCGGGTCTTGGGCGAAGGAGGCGCTTGTGAGACATGCTTACTCGTAACATGTATTTTTTTTTGTTGTACATGTTTCTACCGGAGAGTTTCCCGCCAAACTGAATAATGTGTCAATCAACTATTCTTTGTACCTACATTTAAGTATGTCTTAATTATATAACACTGTTACACCAAAGTCCGGTATAAAATATATTTTTAAATTAATATATTCATTGTCAGTACAAATGAAAATACGCTATCCAAATCAGAATAAGTTTTGACAAAAATACTGGACAAGCCACTATTTTCATACAAAACTGGGGATATGGTTGACTAAATTACCAGTGAAACAAGACATTTTAATAGATAAATAAATATATCTACCGGGTTATAAAATTCACTGTTTATTTGTGTAAAAACACGCAATATAAAAAAAACCATTTACTTAGTTTTTTTTTATACTTAAAAGCCTCACTTACTTGAAATAGTGTCCAAAGAATTGTTTATTGACCCTAATAATAGAATAGCTGGTTTTAAGTTTAAGAACCATATTTATGATACGTGTATAAGGCATTCATTTAATAGCTTTTATAGCCTTGTAATTATAAATGCATATGTGCATCCAAAAAAAAACACAACTAATACTGTGTTTTCAACGTTGCGTTGCGTGGGCTGTACTGTAGTAAATTAAATTAGATTAAATGAAGGGAAACAGCGGGCCTCGAAAATATTCTTGCACAAAAAGCACCTAATACTGAGGTGGGCAGCCCCGCTAATGAAACAAAATTGTTTCCTTGTAAAAATGGGAAAATTCGATAGTTAGTCTGATTAGAACGTGGATTTATTAGAACAAGGCGCGTAATATACGGCAATTCGGAGAAACTGAATTTTCTCACGACCGTGTAACTTGTAAGTCTACATATGTTATCAGAATCATTTGTTATGTGGCGAAATAACAGCGCAATCTTGAATTTAAGCGCAAACCACGTGATATATACTTTTATAAATCTAGAAGCCGAGCTTAATGGAGACGTCGACATACAGTTGAAGTTAAAATTAAATAAAATACTTCATGAAACGGTGAAATTAGACACACGTTTTCTATACCTACTTCAATTATTCCGTCATTGGCAAACATGATAAAAAATCTACTGTCATGATCAAATATAAAATGTAAATTACTTGGGTCATTGTACATTTACGCGCTTTATATATTAGGTGTAAATTTCACCTTACTGAACGAAACAAAAATAGGAAGGAAGAAAACTTTTTAATACAAAGAAAACTTAACAAATATTATTTTCACGAATTGCACCTGAGAGGCCTCCGAAGTTTTAAATATAGCTAATAAACGAAAGCATCAAATAACCAAACGAGCGACAGATTGTGAAACAATCTTTCTTATATAGATTATAATTTCGAGTTCATTTCATTCGACCCTTAAAAGCTGTCCAAATTACCCTATTTTTGGTGATTTTATATAAAACATTATGTTTTATATGCAATATTTTACCTTTTTAGTATAATACAATTTAGACAGCTAGTTGACACTTGTGTTTGGCACCAGTTGTTATCAGGTAAAATTGTATGCTGTTACCGAAATCGAATTCCAAAGTTAAATTAGTAAACTGCCAGTGGCTCAAAACGATATAGGTACCCGTAGCGTCAATCGATCACGTTGCAAATAGAACAGAGTGCCCCATGAGTGCCCATTCAAAACCTTTGAAGGCCTACCATCCATCAAGCTGCGCACAGTAATCAGAGCAAAAAATAAATAGGTAACTACCGAAGTAAATGTAACACTGATCAATAAATTAACAAAAAAAGGTGATTTATCAGAAATTATACCAAGTTTACCTTAAATCTGACACAGACGGTTAAATATCTCTATAAGCACATCAGTCCCTCATGTATTTCAGGGGCTACTACGACTAAGGGTCCCTCAATTCAAGAGAGAAGCAATGCATGTGCGATTACTTCCCTGGTGCCCATGAATGGCGTTGCTTACTTTCCATCAGGTAACCTGCTGGCTCGATTACCTTCTATAGCATTAAAAAAATGCAACGCGTCTGAACCGGAAATGTTTTAAATAAATTTTTTTTTTTTTATCTTGGGCTTTTTTATACATTTGCAATTGAATGGATCATTATCGGAGAGGAGCGAAGCCACAATCCATTTTACAGCTAGTGGCCCGTCAAAGGGCAGCTCGGTAACCTCAGTGATAATTTACGGGCAGCCCTGAAGGATAATCCGGATCGACGCCAGCGATTTGACGATAAATCTCCACGAAACAACTTTTCTGTACCAACTACTTATACATGTATAACACAGATTGAATATAAATTATTATACGCCGTTATTGGGGGACGAAATTATGGCGACTATAAAAGATGAACTAGACCTTTTATGAACATGTCTGTGACCGAAATAAACATCTCAAGTTCGTCATAAAATTCAAGGGCTTTGGGTTTGGCAAATTTTATATATATTATCTTGAATACCAGTACTTGTACTTGGTTTGTACGGTCACAACGGGTAAAAGCTAGTATTATATGGTCGATCTTCAAACTGACTTTTAAGAGTTTTAAGGCTGCGTTAGCCATGAATGTCGCAAAATACAAGTTTATAATGGCCTCCGATAATCATATTCATGAGCGATATTGTTTGTGTTCCTTGTGGACAGGAGGGTAATGTACGAGGATATACGCAAACACTGATAAATGATCAGTCATCAGCGCAATGCTGTAGACTATTACAATTATCCTGTTCTCCATTTCGGCTTACTGTCTCCATCAGTGACGTAATTAATGGATTGCATTACAACCAGCCTCAACTAGGTCTGCTCAAACTATTAATTGACTGTAATATTACCAGCTTTTAATTATACAGCGTATCAGTATCCAGTGGATTTTTTACTTTATTAAGTTACATGTAATTTATCTTTAAAATATTAACTAAGACACGGTGACCTTGTTGGGAGTGACCCTGCCTCCGAAGCCAGTGGTCCTGGGTTCAAATCCCGGTAAGGGCAGATATTTGTGAGATGAGCGCGAGTATTTGTTCCTGAGTCTTGGATGTTTTCTATATATTTAAGTATGTATTTCTCTGTATAAGTATGTTTATCGTTGTCTAGTACCCATAGTACAAGCCATGAGTTTAGTTTGGGACTAGATCAAATTGTGTGAGATTAACTAAGTACAAAAATGATTAAATAGTTTCAGATCGAATGTATTATACAAGAATTGAAATAGATGTATCGTTAAGCCCATATTGGTAGCCTGCTGGATAATCGAAAGGCACGCAGTCCTGCGAACGCAAAATTTGATGAAAAACTCATATAGGTACATCGTAACGTACGCTTCTCGCGCATGACTGGCTACATCTCGCGTGGTTTTATCCAACTAGCGTTTGCCCATGTCTTCGTTCAGGTGGAATTTGATGAGCATTACGACTTGATTATTGATTTATTAATTTTAGCAATAGACGCTTGTCGTCTTGCATTCAATGACATTCCACATTACCAAATCCAAGTAATAATTTCTCGAATATCAGTGACATGCTTAGACTGAAGTTAAACTAGGTCTCGCGTGCAACAAAGCAGCCGAATTTCAACAATATGTCGGCAGGCGGCTTATCAAGCGGCAGCAGCGAGCTGTCGGCAGCTGATGGCTGGCTCTAGATAAGCCTCGCGACTGCAGAACATACGGACTGCGAATAAAGCTATTCGTTTATTTACAACAAAGGGCTATGCAACCGAAAAGTAGCTACTTAAACTCTTGAATACCATTTAAATTTTAGCTCGCCGTTTTATATAAAATTGTTACAATTCTTAATTCAAGCTAAATTAATTCACGCCCGCGTTATGCCAATAAACGTTATACAGTTGGGACTACATACATATGTATCTAATAGTATTTTATCGTGATTGGCACGGGAATCGAGTCCTGGGCCTCTATTCAGGTGCGTTAAAACGATATCGTGTTTGACACGTTTAAGAATCGTTTATGCCACTGTCGCCATTATTGTAAATGACATAAGAGTTATCAAAACGTTGACAATACGGAAACACGTCAAATACGATATCGTTAGTACCGTGTAGAATCCCAGCCCTGGGCTGGAATTCTACAAGGTAATAACGATATCGTTCTTGACCTATTTCCGCATTGTCAACGTTTTGATAACTCTTATGTCATTTACAATAATGGCGACTGTGACATAAACGATTCTTAAACGTGTCAAACACGATATCGTTTTAACGCACCTGAATAGAGGCCCTGTATTAGTGTTTGTTACGTCACCTAGCACACAGTCAAGGGTTCTTATTTTATCTATTATTTACGGTTTAGTTTGGCGTTTGAATCATCGGAACTAAAGAAGTTTAGTTCTGAAATTAGATTCTCTTCGTGGTATTTGTTTGAAAATTCTAAACACCTACAGCCCAAACTCAGTGTCGTCCTAAGCTCAATGATATGTATGTATATATACATACATACATATATATTTCAAAAATTGTAGGCTTATTTGACGGGATATCTCATTTCAGCATGGTACTTATTTCATTAAGTTGACATCAATAGAAGTTTGCATTGAGCTATTATGCAAGCGACACAATGTTAGCATAAAATTATCTTTTCCCAACCATCAACAAAAGTTTTGGATATAGCCTGCATCCTGGCCCAGAGCTTTTTGTAGATAGCGAACGAAGATTGAAGCGCTCTTAGTAGACCATAGAATAGTGAATAGAGTGTATAAATCATAGTGTTTTGGCTAAGAAAAAAGCGGCTTTTGTAAAGATCAAAGGAGTGTGCCTTCTGTACTTGTACTATTATCTATTTTGTGGCTATGGTCAATTATTTCCCCTTAGAGAACAGAGCGGAAGCCTTTGAAAATGGTGAAAAATGTGAATTAAAATAATAGTAGGATGAAACCCATTGGAATAGGAAGAGAATGTAACAGATATGAAAAGAGAAATAATTTACGGGAAGTGGAAAAGCCCCCCTGGTTTAAGAGTAAAAAACGGTTACCTCGATTTCCGGAAAAACAACGAGTCCTATGGAAAAAAGTAATAATGCAAAGTTGTAGGTATTAAAATAACCTACAACTTTTACGTTTAGACTTTTTTCAAATAACCTCATAAAGCATGTGGAAAATTCAAATAACGATATCACACATAATGACCTAGTCCCAAACTAAGCTACACGCTTGGCTTGTATACTATGGGTACTAGAACAACTAGACAACGATAAACTTACTTATATAGAGAAATATATACTTAAATACATAGAAAACATCCAAGACTCAGGAATAGATACTCGTGCTTATCACAAAAATATCTGCCCTTACCGGGATTTGAACCCAGGAAAACAATGTGGTGAAAACTTACCTTTTTATGCCCCAAACACACCGTATTCTTTTTATTTTCAATAAAAAAATCTTCTTATTTCGAGTTAATATCGAAAAAGCACCCTAATTTTCACCGCACCGAAACTTCTCACGTTAAATATCGGCTTTTTTTTAAAAGTCGGTGGCCTTTTTGTTCGTTGAAATCTCTACTTTCTGATAGTGTAATTAAAAAACTAAAACCCGACTACAAAAAACTAAAACCCGACTGCAATTGCCCGATGGTCCTCGAAATCTATTAATTACATTTCTTTAATATACAGCCGCCATTTTTAATTTATAATAAAACAAAATAGCCTATAACCATCGCACAAAATAATATTTTTCACAATCGTGTTATAACAGAGAGCTTTTTAGTCGAGTACCGTGGCCTAAGTAAGGTACGCGATTAAAAAGTTTGATTATGACACTATAGTGAACAATACTTTTTGTACGAGTCATTAAAGTTAATAATTTAAATCATTAATACGAGTACCTATATAAGAAAACTAAATATCGTAAGTACTATATTGTCTAGTTCTACTATCCGCCTTCTTTTACACAAGATAATTGAATTAGTTATTTCTTGAGGAGTTAAATTTGTTTCGTCACTGTCACTACTCATTTACTTAGTTAAAATATAAATTTTTAACTTTTTAAGCTTAAGGTCTGATTTTTATTTCCACAGAAAAAACGTAAACTTCTTAGCTTTGAAAAGAAAAGTTATCACACCACCGGCGTCCGTAATGGTGCAGTACTGTGCCAAGCTAAAAATACTAGCCAATCATAAAGCGTAGTTTTTTTTTTATGCACTGGATACATCAGCAAGTTTAAATAGATTTTTGACAGATGACGCGATGCTGCTACGTTCCAAAACGCCATACATTGGCAATTTTGTACCGCATCGAGTCTCCTTAAACAAGGGCACATATTATTTAAATACGAAGTTCTATTTTCATTTTTTTTTCGATTGTCTAGAGCGTATCTAAATAGTTATTTCGGTTGTTTCGGAAGTAACAGACTATTCAACGATGAAAAGAGTTACGTTAAAGTATTCTCTATGAAATCTTAATACACAGATTTTAATCGACGAGTACAAAAAAGACAAATCGATAGACACCTCATTTGTCAAAATCGGTTCATTAGGAACGGCGCTAGAGTGGAACATACATACATACATACATACATACCTACATACATACCACACATACATACATAGAAACATATACATATAGGGTGTCAAAATCATTACCCTTCCTTTGCTTCGCCGTAGTTGGGTAAAAAATAATACATTACTATGGTAAATGTTCCCATGAAATGCTAAGAAACGTTACAAAATAACGGTAGTAAGGCCCAGACCCCCAATAAACTTCCCTATAAAATACCATTTGATGGGCTCTAATTTTCCGTAGGTCAGTCAGGTATATAAGTTACCTTAAAATACATAGGCATCTACGCATATAATTAAAGAAGATTCTACAACTTTCTCAAAATATTATACATTTTTATTAGTTGTTTCTATGCATTTTCAGAGAAAATTTACCATAGTACGAGGGCTGATCCATAAGTTTAAATAATCGGTATGAACCATCCCCATAATGATATTCTTTTTACACACCGCTCCAAATAATTACAAAAAACACTCTTATTTTGCCGACTTGCTAAATTGTCCATACATATGTTTTTTGTTTAGCTATCACAGAAAAACAAATGAATAATGTATAAATATATACCTTATGTATTAATATGTACCATAGTACGAGGGGTGATCCATAACATAAGTTTAAATAATCGGTATGAACCATCCCCATAATGATATTCTTTTTATGAGAACTATACCATGGCACTAATCATATACTATATTATTATAATGTATCGCAGTCGGGAGACTTTTAAAATAAGAAGGCGTGGTTTTATTTATTTATAATTATTTGTTTTTTATGTCATTCTTTTTAGTGATAAGTGATAACTGATAATAGTAGCAATAATGATTAGACGACGATTGATAAACAAAACATGTAAGTCCGATTTTATATTCAATATACAATAGGGTGTCTCATTTAAATCGGTCAGAATGGGAAATTCTGAAACTATAAGTCATACGAAGATCTCTTCTTAGGAACCATGTCATCGATTGGGTGTTTTTTTTTAAATCTAAAAACGTGAATAACTCAAAAACCAATGAGTTTTGACCTCTGGTTAACTGGACTTAAATCATTACAAATAAGCTGTAGAATAACCCCTTTCAAGGAATACGGCGAATTTCCTGTCACCCTGTATATATATATATATATATATATATATATATGTATAAAACAAATATTTTAAATTAAAAAAAAAAGTGTGTTATAAAAAGTTTGTGTGTTATTATAAGTTTTTAACAAATTTCGAGAAAAAACCTTTTTTATAAAATATAAAAATAAAAAACGAAAAACTTCGCTATTTGAATTTTTCACACACATTTTGAGGTTATGTGAAAGTGTAAATACAAATTTTGTAGATCAATTCATTACTCACATTACATCAATAGATGTCAAAGTATTATCTAACTTTTTTCAATAAGACTTAGTTTTGCCGGAAATCGAGATACCTAAACTGTTTTTTATCCTTAAAACCCACCCCCTTTCACTTCCCGATCTCAGATCGCCCGTAAATGTTTTTTTCTTTTATTACCTATTGTTATATTCTCTTCCTTTTCCAATGGGTTTCATCTTATTATTTTTTTTTGGTTTCAAAAATTATCGATCCTGGTCTATACACTCTAAGCAGTCTAAAAGTTTAATTGCTGGGCAAAATTAAGCCAGCTGAATTTATCTATTATATAATCTCGTTTGTTTTTGTATAAATGTACCTATGGCTGTTGTTTTATGAATGTAGTATTTACCATTCGGCCAATTAGAACGACGTCGAGGAGGAAATACTCAATATCCGCTCTGTTAGATAGTGCATTGGCTTATACATACTTTCTGTATTCCCGTTCGCCATCATTACAATACGTAAATATCGGATTCGCGTTACATTTAGAACAAATCAGTCGCTATCGGCTGTAAACGTCTATCTCCCCATGATAAATCGTTTTCCTGACCTGCTTACTAACGTTCCGTCACTCCCTTATGTTTTCATATCCATTTATACTATGAAAATATGCTTGTTTATTTATAGTCCAAAAGAAAATCATGCTTCCTTAATCATATTTTATGACTCCAATATAATTCACATTAACAACTCCCTTGTCAAGCTAACCATAATTGATTTAAGTTCTAAATGTCGTAAACTTAATTGAATTTAATAATCTCAAGCCGGCTAGCTGACTCACTATATTTTGTTGCTTAAATCAATTCTGGCATCAATTCAAATGTAAGCTATTGCAGCGCTGGAGCCTGGTTAAAGCAGACTTTTAAACGTTATTTTTCGTCCCGGCGGCATTCGTCGCAGCACTCGATTAGGAAAGTGTTTATTAAATTACAACGATTGCCGGCGTCCAGTTAGTCGCAGATTGCACGGACCTGACGAATAGAATTCCAGCAAATCAACGAAAAGCTGATGCCTATCGCAACCCGTTTTGTTACAAATAAAGGCTTTTAAATTTAATTTTCATGCATTCAATCATTGGAAGAATTCAAAATTGCAGAACGGAAATAAAATTAGGAACAATCATGCGTTCATTACTAGAACATAATGACCACTGTTTGAACTTTAAAACTAGGGTCGTAAGTTGATAAATTATGTAAGGTAGATCGGTAATAAACGCTGTTCAAGTGAAGTCAAATAGTCCTTACGCAAATAAACTTAAGAGCTAGAGAAATGGCAAAAGCAATAGCTGTTTCAAGTAGGTTCACAGTGTTTCCTAAATTTCCAATTCGGGGCGCAATGAAAATATGTTTCAGTTCCAGGAGTGCTCGCCATTAATTGGAATTCCTATTGCAGATTAAATTCTGCGATCTCGGTAGCAATTCAGAGGATGGCATTTTCGCAATATTGATAAAAGCTCATGAAATTAACGCAAATGTTTTTTCCTCGGATAAAAGCTTCAATAAAATGTTTCTCTATGATTGAAAACGCGATGCGCAATGCAAATGAAATGACCATTATCAAAATTGATGCACGCATATTAACAAAGGAGGGATATTATGGTACCTTATAAATTGTATGATGAAATTATGGGCTTTCCTGTATCTCGACACCTGGCGGTTTAGTAATATAATATTCTGGAAGCTAGCGATATTTTCGACCTAATTTTCATGTCGGGATCCCTGATGATGACGCGCGGGTCAAATCGCCGGACGGCGGCTGACGAGGCTATTTGCATGGACCGGCAGCGTCGACACATTATCCCTTCATCCTGGCAAAAATATATTATAGAACGTACCTTACGTGTGTAAAAAATTCAGCTGGGCCATTTCCATCGACCCTTCGACGCTGACACAAAAGGTTGCAGTCCTTCATTTCTCTATTTTTGGTTACGCATGAACTGAATTTGTATTGCTGTACGTTTAGATATTAGTGTTCGGTAATATTCAACATGCTTTAGGATAATTATAGAATGTGATTCTTGGTTGGCACACAAGCCGCGTGACATGTCTCGATATGCAATAGGCCCCTTCAAGCTTCAATCCATTTACCAATCGATACTACCCACCCCAAGATTGATGAGGACGATATCACCAGCGGCACATCATTCTTAAACTTATTTTGTGTAACATACATTATGACATTCAGCAGCTAAGTAAAGTAGCGTAATACTAATAAACAACGACGTAATATTTAAATTGTGATCATGAGAAATATTTTAATATGGTAAGTACCCTTTGCAATCCAATGTAAGGAATTCGATCCGTTTAATTAATTAAACAGCTTACTTTATATTTCAATTTATTAAAAAAATTATACCTACCCTATATTTATCTGATTTACACGGAGTTCGTTCTTTGCTGCGCGAGTAAATACCTGGCAAAAGCCCGTGGCGCAGGCAGCCAACGGAAATCAAATTTGCAGGAATTCTCATGCCCCAATTAATATTTGCCGGCTTGGACTCTATGGAGTGATTACTTTAAAAACAGTAAATATTAAAATAAATAAATATCACGGGACAATGTCACACAAATTGACCTAGTCCCAAACTAAGCTCTAGGCTTCTACTTTGGGTACTAGACAACGATAAACATACTTATATAGAGAAATAAATACTTAAATACATAGAAAACATCCAAGACTCAGGAACCACAACAACCTCAAGGCTCAGGAATACTCGACCTGATCACACAAATATCTACCCTTACCGGGATTTGAACCCGGGATCGCTGGCTTCGGAGGCAGGGTCACTCCCAACTAGGCCAACGTGTTGACATATTGAAAACTTACAAAACAATTGTATGACTATAATTATATTCATTTCCTAAAGATTTAAGCCAGCACGCAACTCGCGAATAATTCAAACTTCTAAAGGTTGAAGCAATTATACCACGTATTGAAACTTCGAGCAGCTCAGCGGTTTTAGTAAGATACTATAAGCTCAAAATACCCCCTAAGAGACGCGTATATCCATTACAAGTTTCACTAAGAATCTAAGAGCTCCGCATATGTAGCCAAATGGCTGTTTGAGTTTTCAGTCATTGCTACTAACTTATAATAATACGAATGTTATCATTAGTTGCATGGCTTATTAATCCTTACCTAGAGAGTAGTCATTCATTACAATAGTCTGCTTTTCAGTTACTTTTATTTCAATTGTCACTATAAATTAAAATTCAAGAAGATCCGGCAGGGCAAATATTGAACGATTCTGCGCGATACGAAGTGCGGGTGCTACGAAGCCTTACTCGTCAAATCGAAGTTCGAAGTTACGTTTTCGCTGGTGCTTTCGCTCGTTTGTATAACAGTCCAAGAGTAACAGGAATAGCGCTTCCAACGTTTCGTGTTTAGTGCCTCGGAGCACCCCGCCGGAACGGGTGTCTGACAATTAGTGCTGCGCGTTCTCAGACGGCCCTCGCGGGACTCCGAGTGAGACTAAACGTGACGCGAACTACTCTCGCGGGCTCTTGGAACCGCTTCCAGCTACTTCAATGCTTCACCGTACAATCTAAAATGAGTTTTACCTTATTTTGTGCCTGTAATAAAATCTTTCATGATACGTATTCTATAAAGGTTTTACTTAAGAGAATAATTTCGACAAATGTCGATTTAGGTTTAAAAGAGTCCCTTTAGTCAGAACAAGGAAACGAAAAAATTGTCTGAAATTGAAAATCGCCGTCCACATTGTTGTTTAAATTAAACGCAAAGAACAATACCGTTTGATCCGGAACATCGTCTATTGTCAACTGTGCATTTTAATCACTGTCCCAAGTCGACATTTATTTCATAGCAGGCTTAAGAAGGGTCATAGCAACGTTGTTTCCTTGCGTTTATATTTATGTTCTAAAGGATTTTCAATATAAATCACGCTTTTCATCGTTAAATAGGTTAGAAATGTATATTATAAAGTAAAAATATGGAGTTGAATTGTCTTTAATTTACTTAAATACCTAACTGTAAGGCGTCGCTTGTTTGTTATTGCACTATGCATAAAAAAACATGTAAAATCTACCTGGAGTTAAAAATAAATGCTCTGTTCATACTTTCGAACTTCTAGCACCAATTCCCCCTTTAGATTTGATCTCCGCTTTTAAAATTGTGTCTCGACTTGTTTGTGAGCCGACGTTAAATTAAACTGTATTGCGTTGCGTTAGGAAAACAAATAGACTTAGGTACCGGCCCTATCGTTATTAGGTCAAACAGCATTAGAGGAAAATATTCAACGCTAACCTTGAATACTGGGTTTGAAACTAATTAATTTAAAGGTTATATTTTAGCGAAAAATCATTAGTAAGAACAAAAACAGTTCTTTATTTTTGGTAATAGGACCCTTGAGCTTGGAACATTTTTAGGGGTCAGCGTCAAATAATGATGATAATGTATAAAACTAGAAACTAAACATTAAAATTAACTTTTTTTAACAGATTATGTTGCTACACTACATCGTCTAACCGCAATGAATTTGACGAAACAGGGCTAGCACGTTACTATTTTTCATCCAACGCTGATCCACACAGAGATCTTTCAGTGTGATATTTTTGTGTCGTTAAATATTTGAGCAGTTCTTCTCAGGCGGCATAATGCAAGAAGCAGGTTGAGAAGGCGCTCTAAATCGAAGTTCGAGCTCCATCGTAATTGGACAGGAACAATGTTTGCCGTCTCAAGAATAAACTGTTCTAAGTTTAGACCACTCCTAGGATCGTTCTTTCTCACAACTAACGCTAGTTATTTCAACGCTGTATTCAGGGTGTCTCATTTAAATCGGTCAGTATGGGAAATTCTGAAACTATAAGACATACGAAGATCTGTTCTCAGGAACCATGTTCGATTCATCGATTACAATAAGTAGAAAAATTGCATTCGTACATTTAAAAAAAAACTGTACTCAGCTCGGGAACCTAACCCGGTTGTTTGGAAAAAACTAAACTTACACTATTTCTATTTAGATATCGTTTGTGTAGGTCTTAAGCAGTCAATAGCTCTATGAAACACGATGGTTAAAATGCATTGTTTTCACATACTTTAATTTATTTTAGTAGGTGTTCGAAGTTACCACCGCGGCACCGTTACAATATTCAAAAGTTAAGGCATGTTCAATTGTCTCTACTATAATAAACACCTACTAAAATAAATTAAATTAAAGTATGTGAAAACAAAACATTTTATTCATTTTAGACATCGTATTTCATAGAGCCATTGACCATACACAAGACCAACACAATTGATATCTAAATAGAAATAGTGTAAGTTTATTTGTTTCTAAACAACCAGGTCCGATTCTCAAGCGGAGTACAGGTTTTTCAAATGTATGAATGAAGTTTTTCTCCTTATTAAAATCGATGATACAATACAATACAAATACTCTTTATTGAACACCAAAAATAAAAAATAAAAACAGAACATGGAACAGTACATTTAAATCATAGATGATATGGTTCCTAAGAACAGATCTTCGTATGTCTTATAGTTTCAGAATTTCCCATACTGACCGATTTAAATGAGGCATCCTGTATATAAACTGCCCACGCCTGACATGCTTGCGAGTCGGTTTTAATGATCTACTGGAAAACCCTTGACAATCGTTACATACTTTGCATTTTAGTCTTTGATTTGGAAAATGTGCCTTTATTTTGACAGAAGGGTTAATTGTTCATAACCATTTCAAAATCGCTGCCCTGCGCTTCCCCGAACTCCGCACCCTTTCCCTCTCCTTCAGAACCATCGATCTTACATGGCATGCCGACTAGATGCGTGTAATTGTTAGCCTGTTTGTGCGGTGTGTGCGCAGTGAGTTCCACCTATCCCGCTAGACCAGCATAGGAAAGGACACCCAGCTCCAAATGTATGTACACCCTGACCTGAGAAAAACGTTCTTTCCAATTTTTTGTGTGCCCTATTCCGTTTCCGAACATTTTTGTTAACAGAGCGTGGTTAGATCCCAAGTTTAAATTGCATTGACGAGTCAATTCCCAGCCGTCATGAAGTTTTTTTAAACTAGTTTATTATTACTACCATTAGTTTTTGCATTCAAATTGAGTTTTTATGGGAAATAAATTTTGGGTAAGTAATTAAATACTAGAATGACCAATGAAGAGGGGATCTAACCAAAAATGTAGCGTAAACGGAATAGGCCACACGAAAATTTGGGAAAAACGTTAAATTTGTCAAGTCCTATACTGTTCCCGAGGGAAAGGTGGAATTCACTGCGCACACACCGCACACACAGGCTATTAATTACACGCATCAAGTCGATATGTCACCCAATATCGAGAGGAGGAGAGAGAAAAAGGGCGCGGGATTTGCGCTGGGCAGCTATTTTAAAATGGTTATGAAATTAACATAGGTCACAATTAATTTTGGGAAACCTTAACTTTTGCACATTCAGAATTACCTCTCTTCCGACAAAATAATACTTAATCACTTAAGGTTATGGATTCTTTTTTTACAATAGGAAGTATATTTTCTTGGGGTTCCTTTAAAAAGGAAAAAAGGCTTACGAAAGCCATTTCACGCGCGATTGCGTTCAATCCTACTCATATCAAAACGAAAGTTGATCTTCATATATATATATATTATTTCGTCGTGTTATGGCTAATAAATTTCATATGATTATTCGAATCTGTCGTAAAAATAACACCTTTTAATCATTTGGGCCAAATCTGTACTTTGACCCTTCAAAATCCAAACCAGGCTTCCTGTTTTCGTAAAATTTAATTACCTTTAGTAACTCCTTCCACAACAGTTACTCTTTCCTTTATTTACCCTCTGCAACTGAGGTGACTTTTTTAGAAACATTCTACTGAGGTGGAGTCTGTCAGGCGTCATTTTTGATAAATTATAGAAAAAATACTAATGGGTCAATGATAAGTATTGTTTATTTAGTGTATAGCATGGTTATTTAATTTTCATGTGGAATTTATAACAAGCATGTTACATGCTGCATGTATATGGGCTTCTAAATAAAAAAAAAGACATTAACTTGAACAAGGTAAAAAAAACTGGAGTTTTTAACATAGGTTAGTTTATAATGCCCTGAGTCTTTAGGAGAGGTTGCTGAGCGATACAGACCTATTTCACGCTATAAAGCGTTTTTTTTTGGCGGTGTCTGATAGACGTCACGTCAGTCGCAGAGGGTTTATATTCATATTTTGTAACAATGTGCACGTTGATGTCTTTCGGTAAAAAAAAAGTAGAAGGTCAAAATAGAAGGTAAGACTAAAAATACCAGTTTAAGTAGTTGAAGAACACCAACTTTTAGAAATCTAACCATCAAATTTAATGTAAGCGGGTGGGTCAGCGGATCAGTAACCCTATACCACTACTTAGATGGATTTTAAATAACCATGCATTGAAATACACTATTAAACTTCTTGGCCTGATTGTGCAAAATGTAGTTATAGAATTATAAACGAGTATTTTTAGATTTGTTGATATTTCTGTAGCTCTGCCTACCCCACTCAGGGAATGAAGGCGTGATGTTATGTATGTACTCGTATGTATGAATGCATTGTAGGTAATATCGTTTCTCCTAATTTCAATTAATAATATAATTTCACCTGTTTGTTAATTTCACTCTCTCTCTCTTAGTTTTTTATGCTTGGGGAGGCAAACGGGCTAGCGACTTACCTGATGTAACCGCCGCCCATGGACGCCTGCAGGAATCGGGGATGTCAAGCCGGCCTTGGAGAAAAAGAAAGAAGACTGTGCTCGTCTCGAGTTAAGTTTTATTAGAAAACTTCTTGGCCTGATTGTGCAAAATGTATTTATAGTATTATAAACGAGTCTTTTTAAAGTTGTTGGTATTTCTGTAGCTCTGCCTACCCCACTCTGGGAATGAAGGCGTGATGTTATGTATGTAAAAAGCGGCCAAGTGCGAGTCGGACTCGCCCATGAAGGGTTCCGTAGCAGCAAGTAACATAATATAAAAGTTCGTTGTAGCTTTGATCAATGTTTTTATGACGTATTAAAAAAAAACTACTTACTAGATCTCGTTCAAACCAATTTTCGGTGGAAGTTTGCATGGTAATGTACATCATATATTATTTTTACATTTATCATTCCCTTATTTTAGAAGTTACGGGGGGGGGGGACACACATTTTTCCACTTTGGAAGCGTCTCTCGCGCAAACTATTCAGTTTAGAAAAAAAATATAATAGAAACCTCAATATCATTTTTGAATACCTATCCATAGATACCCCACACGTATGAGTTTGATGAAAAAAAAATTTTTGAGTTTCAGTTCTAAGTATGGGGAACCCCAAAAATTTATTGTTTTTTTTCTATTTTTGTATGAAAATCTTAATGCGGTTCACCGAATACATCTACTTACCAAGTTTCCACAGTATAGCTCTTATAGTTACGGAATAAAGTGGCTGTGACATACGGACGGACAGACGGACAGACATGACGAATCTATAAGGGTTCCGTTTTTTGCCATTTGGCTACGGAACCCTAAAAAGGTAAGTAAAAACCAATAATGTCTTATAGTTTGGATAACGCCTACAAAGTTAGGGGTTTTTCCGTTATATTTTGTTCTCTCTGTATCTACAAAGAAACACGTCGTTACTCGATTTACATTTAGTCAGGATAATTACTTATAATTTTCACTTATACTCGCGAACAGGTATTCGTACTGTAGTTACTTGCATTGATTAAATATCAAATGAGTATTCCACTCACACATAAATCTCGTATCATAACATTTAAATTGTAGGGTTGAAATTGAATCACGGTAACGTCTCCCGCCTTCCCGCAAGAATAATCTATTCCGAGCGCAAAATTGCCGGGAATCAAATTTTGGGAAAAATTTGGTTACCTACGTCATTCTCCTTATACGTACATTATGTAAATAGGTATACACATACGCTATGGAAATTTAGGATCCAAGTAGGTACACATCGCCGTGTTTATATTACGCAGGTAAATTTCCTTTACCTTACTTATATTTGGTGTATATTTCTTCTTCGATTCTACAATGTTTTTTCGAAATAGTTTATTCTTATAATTTTTTAAATGTCTAAGTACGTTCTCAGAAAGAATGAATGTTATGATATTCTTCAGAAAATATCTCATAAAAAAAACGCAAGTGAGTTATTTTATGTTGAAACTTTATCTCCCTCGTTGCGTTCCGAATCAAATGTTTGTTTACTAAAGCGGTTACAAAATACACATGTACTGTTGTTTTTTTATTTTTGGTGTTCAATAAAGAGTATTTGTATTGTATTGTTACAGGTTAAAAAAACCGGGCAAGAGCATGTCGGATCATGCTCAGTGTAGGGTTCCGAAGCCGTTAAGTACTACAAACATAAAAACCGGCCAAGTGCATGTCGAACCACGCACAGTGAAGGGTTCCGTAGCTGGGATGAACGTTCATGGTTGAAATTCAAAATTTCTATTTTTTTATTAAAATCTCAAAAACTACACAGCGTATGGTGTTCAAAACAATTTTGGTTGGAAGTATTTCGTATGTTCTACTACTGTAATTTTTATTAGAATGTTCTATTTAACAGTTCAAAAGCTACCCACCCGGACAGATTTTTTACGACTTTAGAAGCGTATATCTTGCCAACTGTTCACTTACGTAAAAAAGTCGCTTAAAAACCTCTGTATCATTTTGGAAGCCCTATCTAAAAATACCCCACATGCTGATGTAACTCAAAAAAGTTTTTTTTCGTCCCCTAGTTACATGTATGGAGGAGTGCCACCCCTAAATATATTTTTTTTTCAATTTTACTATATCTTTGTATAGCGGTTCATACAATACATCTATCCTCCAAATTTCATTTATATAGTGCCAATAGGCTCTGAGTAAAATGGCTGTGACATACAGACGGACAGACGGACGGACGGACGGACGGACGGACAGACGGACATGACGAAATTATAAGGGTTCCGTTTTTGCCATTCGGCTCCGGAACCCCAAAAACGACAAGTAATAACGAATTTTCTGTTTAAAGTCATTTGTGTCGTCTTAGATGATTTTAGTATGTATAAACACTTTAATCGCCTGCATCACAATATCGCTATCCTTTTAAATTCTTTATAAGTATACGCTTTATATTTCTACTAAGGGGTATTTAAATTTAAAAAAATCGCGATTTAAAGCTTAATATTTCATAACCTGATCCCTTAATCATAAAATGGTTTTCACAAACCGGTAAATTTTTGAAATACCTACATTACATGTAAGGGAGGTAAGGTAAAAAGATTTTTTTACCTCTTTTTATGACGTGACAAATATGTATATTCATGCCAAATTACAGCTTTCTAGTACTAAGAGTCTCTGAGCTAGGCTGCGGATAGACGGACGGACATGGCGAAACTATAAGGGTTCCTAGTTTGACTACGGAACCCAAAAAAACGCATGCCTACCTCAATGTACTTAGTCTCTTGAGTACCTGCTGTAATAGTTTGCAAGTGACGTATGTTATGAGACTTATGAGTAAAAAATGCTTCGGACTCGTACAACGAAAATAAAATATATTGCCAGAGATTTAACGTAGTTATCTAGCTACTGCATAGGAGAACACTTACACCTACGTCTTATCAATACTTCATCACACAGGTAATCATAAATTCTATAAAATGAAGTCGTTTTTGGTGTGTTATGTGAATTTGTGGTACGAGGATTACACTGAAAGTTTTAAGAACTGGCCACTTGTAAACAAAATAATTAAAAAATAAGTTTAAATTTTGAAAATGGATCTCTTTGCCAATATTATTGTTGTATGAATTTTATTCATTTGTCATTTGTCATTTGTTTTCCGATTTGGCGGCAAATTGAAAATTGTCTGTGTCACGTAAGCATGAATTTAACGCGAGAAAATTTTCGTGCAATGATTTTTTATGACTTTCGATATCATTTAATTTTTTTCCGATGAAGCCCCATCTCGTGCCACTGTTTACAACTGGTTTAATGAGTTTAAACGTGGTCGCACTAATCTCACCGATGATCTGCGTAAGGGACGGCCTTCTACGGCGACCACTGAAGATAACATCAGTGTTGTGCGGCGTATGATAGAGACTGATAAAAGAGTGACCTATCAGCAGATTCGGACAAGCTTAGGCAACGGTATGAGTCAAATGCACAAAATCCTACATGAACATTTAGCGGTCAGGAAGCTTTGTGCCCGGTGTTGTCATAATTTGACCGAGCCCCTAAAACTTGTCTTCATCGTGTTGATTGGTGCCGTGAAATGATTGAAAGATTTAACGCAGGTGACTCAAATGCTGTGTTCGACATACTTACGGGTGACGAAAGCTGGATTTACTGTTACTTCGAGGAAAACGTTTTGTGGACGCCGAGGAAGCTGTGGCTGCGTTTCAAAAGGCCGTCGAAAAGACCCGTAAGGACGAGTGGGCAAAGTGCTTTTCTCAGTGGTTCCATCGGATGCAGCGATTATTGACATGAATGGACACTATTTTGAAAAGATATAATAAAACTTATAACTTGCTAGTTTACTCAGTTTTTGATTTTTTAAGAACTTTCAGTTTGACTCTCGTAAATTGACGCATCGTCAATATGAATGGTGAACCGCCGTTGTGAATTGTAAACATAAACCGACTGTTTATTCAACAGAATTTGATGCGATTTGTACCATAATTTAAAAGATGTCTTCCGAAAAGGTTATGTGCATAAAACTTAATATAGAACGCACTCAGGTAAAGCCTGGGCGGTCGTTATTAATATTATAAATGCGAAAGTGATAAATTGAGAGCAAAGGTCAAGTCCAGAAAAAATATATTTACTAGGAACGACGAGGAGGACGAACGATGGCTATAAACCATTATAATGCGGTTTTCAATTCATCCTAGCGGCTAATACACCGCGGGGAAAGCAGTGTGTATCGCTAATTATTTATATTTAGGTGATCAGCCATTAACAACCAAAGTAATTACTGATAGTAAATAGCCCCAAATATTACAATCACACGGGCGAGACCGCAACCACAAACAAGTGCACGCTGGAGCAAACAACGCCTAATTAATTACGCGTATTTACGTAACCTGTAGTTATGCTCTAAAGCAGCAGAGGAAAATTCGTTGACGAATGCTACTTCACACTAGAATTAACCCCTGCTGCCGTGACTGGCACAAGGATAAGTTATCCCTTAGCGAGGTACTATCTAATATCATACCAAAGGGATGCATGCACTGGCAGCCATGGCAACTGCAGTTATTGGGCCACAGTGATGTTATTTTATCTTATCTTATGTAATCTAGAGAGATACTTTTCGATACACGTCGACTGACAGTTCTATTTTTACACATGCAGTTAGCGAAAGGTACATGTTTTTAACGATGTATGTATCCATATGTCCGGTTCCTATATTCAAACCGAATGAACCCGTTTGAATAAATATGGGTCGTTTTCAAAAAATTGTACATAGTTAAGGGCTAAATGAAAACAAAATCACGATCGCGTCCTTTGTATAACGAAAGTTAGTCATACAACCTGTATGGGTAACTTTCGTCACACAAAGGAATCAATTAAGTTTTGTTTTAATTAAAGCCCTTAACTATGTACAATTTTTTTGAAAACGACCCATATAGAAACCCTACAACCATCGGTTACCAATTACCATATAAAGCTTTCAGTTAGTGGAAATGTCTATCTATAAGTTAAGTTAGAAAAAGTCATTGGTACACGGCGCGTGCCACTGGGGATCCGACTTTGATACGAGTACGTTGCCATCACGAGTTAAGGAACATCAAACCAAGAGAGGTTTATTCTGAACAAATGCCGCACACTTATACGGTTGTCTAAGGATTCGACTAACTTTTTTTTACTTATTTGCCATTACGTTTTCATCTTAAAATACTTATGTATTATTAATCTTCATATTAAATAAATAATACACCGTGTTTTTTTTGATTTACGATAACTTTAAGGGCACGTTCTTCAAGTCAAATTAAGCTAATTTCCCGAAGACAGACATATGATAACTCGTACGGTTATAAAGATATTCAATTATTAAAATTAATCAGTTAATCACGTTAAACTAATGTAAAAGGCTCTTAATTGATACCTAACAATTTTCTTTTAATTACCTATTATGAGTAAAGAGTTTTTAATTGTTAGGTTTATAGGTACAACACGAAGGTTAAAGAAAATAGGTATCTTATGTTACGTATACGAGTATTCACATGACATTAAATTGAATGAAATTGAAGTTGGTTTTCCTAGTCCTCAGTAACTGCTGTATTTTGAAAGCTGTCTCTTTTCATCAAAGAGGGTTAAACCGCCTATAACGACGCCCTATCTTCTATCTTGCTTTACTTTAATTCGCGAAGTCTTAGGAGGGCTAGTAAAACCTATTTACGAATAATCATAAACACACTAATGATTATGTCTATGATATTGAATACCTACGTGTCAATGTAAACTGACAATGTCAAGGAAATGTAAATCATATAAATAAAAAATGCCTCGTTTTAATTATCGTCCTGAGGAAGAAGCTGAAATGCACTTCATTTACGGCTTATGTGACGGCAATGCTTCTGAAGCGGCACGAGAATATAGGCGGCGTTATCCCGACCGACGGACGCCTAACCCTCATACGTTCATAAATGTAAGTATTTCTAATGTGTACTTTATTCCTTCATTTATTAGTAACTAGCTATTGCCCGCGACTTCGTCCGCGTGGAGCTCGTTTACGCGGTTCCCGAGGGAATATTACCTTCCTTTATTATTTTTTTACCTTCCTCTTGAATCACTCTAAGTATCTATTAAAAAAAACCGCATCAAAATCTGTTGCATAGTTTGCAAGATATAAGCATACATAGGGACAGACAGACAGACACCGGAAGCGACTTTAATTTATACTATGTTAAGATTATTTTATGTTAAACAAACCGTAATTATTATTGTTACAGTTACACCGACGATTTAGAGAACAGGGTTTAAAAAAGACTCCTCACGAAAGGGATATTAATTTGACAGTACAGGACGAAGACGGGATCATGAACGCAATAATTGAAGATCCGACCTTGTCAACAAGACGTGTGGGGCAAATTTACAATGTAAATCACGATAAGGTTTGGAGAGTTTGGAAGCGGTATGGTCTACATCCATATCATTATCGCAAAGTGCTAGGCCTTTTGCCGCACGATAACTTTTCACGAATTGCATTCTGCCAACGAATGAACGCACTTTTGACAGAAGATCCACAACTCATCGGGAAAATATTGTGGATGGACGAGGCACAATTTACAAGAGCAGGTATTATGAATACAAAAAACTTCCATCATTGGTCAGAGCACAACCCTAAACTAGCCAGAGAGTCTTCTTTTCAGCATGAGTTCTCGGTCAATATGTGGGCAGGAATTTTAAATAACCAACTGATAGGTCCCGTAGAAATTCCAAGCAGACTGAACGGTGAAAATTACTTGGAATTTTTACAATCTCTCCATTCTATGGATTACTTTGAAGAATTTACCATTACAAACGCTACGTACACATTGGATACAGCATGATGGGGCACCTGCACATTTTGCTCTTCGCGTACGCGAATATTTAAATACAAATTTCGCCGGCCGGTGGATTGGACGCGGTAGTCCAACCCTTGCTTGGTGTCCTCGGTCTCCCGATCTAACGCCCCTGGACTTTTACGTCTGGGGAACTCTTAAAGAGCGTGTATATTTAAAACCAATTTCAACACGAGAAGATTTACTCATAAGGATTCGGGAAGTAGCTGATGACATGCGTGCTACTGAAGTTAATTTAAATCGTCAGATAAGCACACGATTACACCTTTGTTTAGAGCATGAAGGTGGTCATTTTGAAAATCATTCACATTAGTTTAAATAAATTTAATTTGGTTGTTTAGGTTGAATAGCTTAGGCTTCTTGATGGTTCAAACATTCACATTAGGTACTTAGCTATCATAAAAGGTTCTTTGGTTAACGTATTAATAATCCCACCAAAAACATAAATGTAAAAAAGGAGAGCCAAGTTCAATACAAAAATTATTCTCTGCTGTGGGCTTCGCCGCAAAAAGAATGGAGATCTGAGATTGAGTGCCAAGTTCTATGCAAAATCCAAATATGTAGTCTAAGGGCTGACTTGGCTGGTTTTCCCATACGAATTATTATTAAGTACCTACTTTTACACAGTCATGGAAGAGCCTTATGTTCGATGGGTAGTTTCTACCAGCAAGCCAAATTTTCGGAATAATAAAATAAGAACCGAAAGGTAACAGGTTTAGAACATACGAAGGCTATATAATTCGTATGGGAAAACCAGCCAAGTCAGCCCTTAGACTACATATTTGGATTTTGCATAGAACTTGGCACTCAATCTCAGATCTCCATTCTTTTTGCGGCGAAGCCCACAGCAGAGAATAATTTTTGTATTGAACTTGGCTCTCCTTTTTTACATTTATGTTTTTGGTGGGATATCATTACTTTTTGTAGGTAAGTCTTACCTACTTACTAAAAAATACAAATATTATTTATTTAAACTATTGCCTACCTATAATACTATACGTACGCACCTACTTATTAAAGAAATTGTAATAATAATATTACTACAAATTATAAGTTTTCCTTAGGAAAACTTAGCAATTTCGCAGCATAAATCGCAACCTTATAGGTCAGATATCGAGAGACAACCGGACAGCAAGACGGCTCTCGCGCTTATGAGCGCGGCTGCCGCTCGCTCGGCCACGTTCGCGTCAACGGTTCGATTCGGTTGTCACAGCGCGCCACCCACCCCGCCCGCGCCGCTCCGGCGTCACTCGGCGCGCGCGCGTCGTGTATATACCGAAAATCTAAATGCCTATTATTTTATCATTATTTATGAGTAGGTAATGATTT
This sequence comes from Acleris holmiana, assembly GCA_949316455.1. NCBI lineage: Eukaryota > Metazoa > Arthropoda > Insecta > Lepidoptera > Tortricidae > Acleris > Acleris holmiana. Next base: position 16,779,375 of record OX438763.1, read on the forward strand.
TACACTATTGATGTGCGCTAAATATAAAAATAATAATTAATCCCAGTTAATAACGTAGGTACCCTAAGTAATATTAGGTATTTATGTTAAGCGTTCATAATAGAATCTAATTATTTAAAAATTGTCAGTTTTTTATTTATTCCTTTGTACTCATCTAATTACCTATCCGCATACCAAATTTTAACTATCTAGGTCATCTGGAACTGGGTTAGAGTTTTGGTCTATAGGTCAGTCAGTGATAAAAATGAGGAATTTTGGACATTAATATCTAATAACCGTTTGAGATAAGCTTATGAAATTTAGAACACATATGTATCTCGCAAGTCTCAATATATGAGCCAAATTTGATACGTTTATGTAAAATAGTTTTTGATTTATGAGGGGGTCAAAAGTGGCTCCAAATGGTTCGTGTAATATTACACACGGTGCGGCTCGCCAGTTCTGTTTCTTGAACTTGGCTTGACACGCTCCCGCGTGTCTAGATGTAGCTATCCAATGTGCGTGTACGTTTGTAAAGAATAAATTCAAAAACTACTGTGCCAATTTTAAAAAAATCTTTCACCAATAGTTAGAAGGGACTTTCAGGATAAACATATTATTATAAGGAGGAGAGGTTTGTATTTTTGTATGTGTGTATGTTTGTAATGGATAAACTCAAAAACTACTGTGCCGATTTCAAACATTGTGTCACCAATAGTTAGAACGGACTTTCAGGATGAATAAAGGCTACACTGATCCCTCGGGAACAGTTTAAACGAGCTCCACACGGACGAAGATGTTCTGACCAAATTTCGTGCTCTTTTAGAAAAAAAATTGTTTGAGACACGTACATAATTGACTATTCAAAGCTCTTGTTTTTTCTGCCTCGGTCACCCACAGTATCGTTCTTTGCTTGGCTAATCCTGTGTTAAAAGTGCCCGTATGTTTATTTGTACACCTAGAATTAAATACTTGAAAAGTTGTTACTCAACAGAAGGTGATTTCGTTCTTTGTGATAACTTATGATCTGCAGACCATGCCGCTTGAAGGATTTCTAAACAGTTTTGTGAAATCCGTTGTAAATACGCACGATATTTGTTTTTATACTCATTGTTCGATACCGTTGATATGTTTTTTTACAGTTTTAAGTAATGCTAGGTTTTTCATTGTAATAAATCATAAGGTGCCTAATAAATAAAATGACTGTTGATGTTTGTGGGGCCATTTACTCTAAAACCAGCCAAGTCAGCCCTTAGACTACATATTTGGATTTTGCATAGAACTTGGCACTCAATCTCAGATCTCCATTCTTTTTGCGGCGAAGCCCACAGCAGAGAATAATTTTTGTATCGAACTTGGCTCTCCTTTTTTACATTTATGTTTTTGGTGGGATATCATTACTTTTTGTAGGTAAGTCTTACCTACTTACTAAAAAATACAAATATTATTTATTTAAACTATTGCCTACCTATAATACTATACGTACGTACCTACTTATTAAAGAAATTGTAATAATAATATTACTACAAATTATAAGTTTTCCTTAGGAAAACTTAGCAATTTCGCAGCATAAATCGCAACCTTATAGGTCAGATATCGAGAGACAACCGGACAGCAAGACGGCTCTCGCGAGTCTCGCGCTTATGAGCGCGGCTGCCGCTCGCTCGGCCACGTTCGCGTCAACGGTTCGATTCGGTTGTCACTAGGGTTGCCACCCGTACTTTATTATAAAGTATTGTACTCTATTTAAGCTTCCCGTGCGTTATATTTTACACAACCAATAAAGTACGCCAAAGTACTTTATTTATGACATTCAGTTATTAAAGAATATTTTTTTTGAAATTATTAATTATTTTAATGACATATACCTCAATTTTAAATAGAAAAAGACATGTGATAAAATTTCTGAACGCAAACGTCAGAAACCGACGAATTAACGCTTGACTGACATTGACATGACAGTTTGAGTATGACAGATGAGACGACCTCAGTACTCAGTTCGCTTGAAAATTGCGTTGGCGGTTATTTGGTGTTATGGTTGGTTGTTTGTTCTTATTAAGTGCTTATGCCTCATTATTATAAATATTATAATTAATTATCGTGTAGTATAATTGTGAATTAAACCAATAAAAGGTTATTTTCTGAGTCTAGGTGAAGATTGCCCTATGATAATGCAAAATTTACTATTATTAAATTCTAATGAAGATTTAATAGAAGTGTATTTAAACCTTAGCAGACACATTTTAAATATTTTTAGTAAAACTGTTAAAAGCCTAGAGGGTAATTCAATAACAATTATAGATGTTTTTAATATAATGACAAATATAAAAGCAGAATTATTACAAAGAAAAGAAGATAAATTTTATGGATTTTCAACTATGAAAAAAGTAGAAGAGCTGGAGCAATCTTCACTAGGATTAAAAAGTAAAGTTTATAAAAACTTTGATTTTTTTATTGAAAAAGCTGTGAATTATTTGAACAAATGGTTTAATTTTGAAACAGATAACTGGTTGGCCATTATAAGCCATTTTAATTTAAATTCCCCTGTAGAATTTCTTCACATTGTAAAAATAACAGAAGTTTTAAACTTACTATCTAAATTGGACATGGATACTCTGTATTCTGAAATTTATATTCTTAACAAAGTACGAGAAAAGCTTTTAGAGTCAGATTTAAATTTTAAAAATGTAAGCACTGCTGAAAAATGGCAAGTCATTTTTTTCAAGGAAACAAATAATTTTAAAAAATTATTTAAAGTTGTTTCAATATTGCTGTCTGTTCCGGCTACTTCAGCATTTACAGAACGGGTATTTTCTGTGATGAAGGCCAAGTGGCGGGACGACAGAAATAAAGCAGCACACAACCTCATCAAAAATGAGCTATTTATATATCTTAACCTGAGTATGCCATGTTTGGACGCTGTTGATGTTTTAAAAATGGAAAAAACACTTTTAGAGAAAGCAAGGTCAGATAAAAAATATGTATTTAAAAATAATTAAAAATATACTTTATATTTATGCTGTGTACTTTATTTTTCTTCCTCTTCAGGTAAATTATACTTTATTCTGTTAAAAAAAAGGTGGCAGCCCTAGTTGTCACAGCGCGCCACCCACCCCGCCCGCGCCGCTCCGGCGTCACTCGGCGCGCGCGCGTCGTGTATATACCGAAAATCTAAATGCCTATTATTTTATCATTATTTATGAGTAGGTAATGATTTTACACTATTGATGTGCGCTAAATATAAAAATAATAATTAATCCCAGTTAATAACGTAGGTACCCTAAGTAATATTAGGTATTTATGTTAAGCGTTCATAATAGAATCTAATTATTTAAAAATTGACAGTTTTTTATTTATTCCTTTGTACTCATCTAATTACCTATCCGCATACCAAATTTTAACTATCTAGGTCATCTGGAACTGGGTTAGAGTTTTGGTCTATAGGTCAGTCAGTGATAAAAATGAGGAATTTTGGACATTAATATCTAATAACCGTTTGAGATAAGCTTATGAAATTTAGAACACATATGTATCTCGCAAGTCTCAATATATGAGCCAAATTTGATACGTTTATGTAAAATAGTTTTTGATTTATGAGGGGGTCAAAAGTGGCTCCAAATGGTTCGTGTAATATTACACACGGTGCGGCTCGCCAGTTCTGTTTCTTGAACTTGGCTTGACACGCTCCCGCGTGTCTAGAATTCTAGATGTAGCTATCCAATGTGCGTGTACGTTTGTAAAGAATAAATTCAAAAACTACTGTGCCAATTTTAAAAAAAATCTTTCACCAATAGTTAGAAGGGACTTTCAGGATAAACATATTATTATAAGGAGGAGAGGTTTGTATTTTTGTATGTGTGTATGTTTGTAATGGATAAACTCAAAAACTACTGTGCCGATTTCAAACATTGTGTCACCAATAGTTAGAACGGACTTTCAGGATGAATAAGGCTACACTGATCCCTCGGGAACAGTTTTAACGAGCTCCACACGGACGAAGATGTTCTGACCAAATTTCGTGCTCTTTTAGAAAAAAAATTGTTCGAGACACGTACATAATTGACTATTCAAAGCTCTTGTTTTTTCTGCCTCGGTCACCCACAGTATCGTTCTTTGCTTGGCTAATCCTGTGTTAAAAGTGCCCGTATGTTTATTTGTACACCTAGAATTAAATACTTGAAAAGTTGTTACTCAACAGAAGGTGATTTCGTTCTTTGTGATAACTTATGATCTGCAGACCATGCCGCTTGAAGGATTTCTAAACAGTTTTGTGAAATCCGTTGTAAATACGCACGATATTTGTTTTTATACTCATTGTTTGATACCGTTGATATGTTTTTTTACAGTTTTAAGTAATGCTAGGTTTTTCATTGTAATAAATCATAAGGTGCCTAATAAATAAAATGACTGTTGATGTTTGTGGGGCCATTTACTCTAAATTTTAAATAAAATTATTTTAAACAACGCAACGAATTTTTTTCGTTTTATAAACCATTAAGTAATTAGTTATGATGAATGAGAATATTAAAAATTAGAGCAATCTGCTAAATCCATTTATGAAATAAAGAAATTTTCTCTTTGTTTTGTTATTTTAGGGTGCTTGTTTGCACTCAACCGACGATAAAAATGTAACTATCCTAAAATGTAATTATGTTACGCACGTTATTGTTAAATACTGGGTAATTAAAATATCAATTTATAAAAAAAACTCTAATAAATAAAAGAGACCCACCGGGAATCGAACCGGTGACCTCTTACACAGTAAGCAAGATACTTCCCGCCAAGTCAAGCGATCGTGCACCTGTCAAGTGTTATCTTTACTTGTGTGTGTGTATGTCACGCTGACTTGACGTATTTGACACTAACTATGAGTTAACTCTAAAGACCCTTTTAGAATGATTGAAGACACAACATTTAATTACTTTGTTCTAAACCATTTTTTTCATTTTTTTTTGCAATATTTTAAAATCTAATGTACCACGTAGTTTCTATACGTGTACCTAACAATATGCCGAAGTTATCGTAAATCAAAAAAAACGGTGTATAAATACCTAAATACTAAAAAAATAAAGTAATATGATCATTAGGTATAAGAAGATTACAATAAATAAAAACTATGCAAACTGTACATAGCAAAACGTGGCAAAGAGAATTTACATTTTAAAAAAAAACGAGTATATCAAACAAGGGATTACCCACTTGGTCAAAATTTACCAGCGAAGACTCTAGGCCGTAGTAGGTACTTGTGGCAACAAAGCAAACCTAGCCAAATGGGAGGAAGAGGAGAGTTCCTTTATTATTCTTTAATAACGAAGTCTAGGTACTCGTACGTTAGCCTACTTTAGCGCACTTTTAAAGCGATATTGTGACTGGTCGGTTTTCATATCGACATGTTGCGTCTAAACCTTCCATTGTCACGCTATATGCTCGTAGATAATCGTACATCCAACCCTCTAAGAAAATCATGATTGTTTGTTGATAGGTATATACCCTATGCTATTAAAGCCGGTAAGACGGATTTCATTACAGTTTTTAAGGGAAGATTAGAGACAGTTGCGGAAGACAGGTAGTCCTTAATACGATTACTTGAAAGAAATCGCAACGCAAGTTTTCTTAAGTACGTATAGGGCTGGTTCTCAGTACCTATATTATAGTAACTTTAATACAATACGGTTGTGTCTATTAGTACGAGGTAACTACTTAAGTACTGAAATTGGTCCCAGAGTCGGTTCATGAGCTGCCACGAACACATTCCGTTTCATCTCTACAACCCGCTCAATATGAGACAATAAGGCAGATTTAGAGAACATTCGCGGCAGGTGAGACAGTGATAGTATATAGCAAGGGCGTGAAGCAATATTCGCGAATCGCTGCTAGTTTCGTACGCACATTGTATGTCCATAACTGTATATGGGTAGCTATAAAACCTCTAGAATGTTGGGGTGGGTAAAGTCAGCTGCGTCTTGCTTAGAGAGCTTTGGGCAGGCTATTTATATCTTATTAATAGCAACGCTGTAATAACTTGACAGCGTGATGCTGGGACAGTACCTTAATTCCTCGTTAGATTTATTTCCTCGACATCTGTCCAGTTTTCTATGACAAACAAGCCTAGCCGTTGACTTTCTTCCACTCTGCTTTGTTTCTGTGCTTTGACGTAAACAATTTGGTCACAAGAACTAAACAAAAAATACTTAAGGAAGACGTCCGAGTGATCGACATGTCAAGAGAAAATATTTATTTGCGTCGTGCTATTACTTTCATTCGTAGGTTCATCGCCCCAAAACATTTTTGTGTTTTAGGAGACGTGACCTTTGGGTGAATCAACTTTTAAGGTACTCCCCAATTTTCGACATGTCTCACTATGTCACCTTAATTTGGTAGAATGCAATTTTTTTTTTGATGTGGTCAATATATTGAATAAATCATACAATTAAACTTACTTTCTAGCTGACAATTTTAAAAATTCTTCTATGATTTACACAAATATATCAGGTAACGCAGGGGACGACGTTGTCCCCGGGTTTTGTATAAAAAAACGTGCATTTTCCACTGCGTTACCATGTTGTTACAAAATTGTAGAATTGGTTTATGATTATGAATAGTGAAATCCGAAAATCAGATTATCAAATTTTAACATGTGTAAACCATTATCAATCTCACATATTCTAGTAAGTTTTTATTAGCGTGTAGAAAAGGAGGACTTTAAAAGTTGATTCATCCCTTTACTTTAGTTAAATCAAATTTGTTTTATATGGTGACCATATCGAAATTTCTCAAAATGAACAAAATGTTAGTCAATCGGACTGTATGAGTCAGGTGCTTTAAATTGATAATAAGTTATATATTTTAAATTGGCGTGTGAAATATCAAAAGCCAACACATTTCTCATCGCTAAAATGTGGTGGTGATAAAAGTAAAGTTGATCTTATTTTATTTATCGCAATTCAAAGTGTGGTGACAACTACTAGTACAACGACGAGCACTCGGACATCTATCTTGGTTAGACCAAAGGCATGTACGAGGGCTGCACTGAAAGTTTCGGGAATCTAATACTTAGAAACATATTTTTGACACATATCATACCTTTTTATAATCTCTAAAGTTTCATTATTTTAACACACTGGACACATAGAAAAAAAAAAGCGATGGTTCGGTTTCAATTGTTTTTTGAAGTCGTCGAGTCGCTGCTGAAAATGGAATTGTCCCGTGAAAATTTAAGAGCTATGATTTATTACGACTTTAAAAATGGATTATCACCAGAGATCGGACAAATGGGTGTCATTACTCGCAATAATGTGGACATGACTCCAATTTTAATTAAACAAATTAAATTATATTAATTTATTTCTTACCTGAACTTTAATCTTGATCCTTTGCAGGATAGTTATAAATAAATAATACAGGAGTGGCCATTGATATTATATTAATGTAAGTACATAAGTTTGCTCCATTAACTTCCGTGGATTCGAAAGGAGCTTTCACCTCAGAAGTTTATTTTAGCCGTGAAAAGGAATAAAATAACCACGGAAAAAATATTAAAATACCTTCTTTTTTTCTTTAATAAATATACAAAATAACAAATCTTTGCATCATTTATTACTGCCTTGCAAAGGAACAAAATTATTTTTAGGGTAAGTAATCAATTAATGTAATATAATTTGTTTAATTAAAATCTATGGAGTCATGTCCACATTATTGCGAGTAATGACACCCATTTGTCCGATCTCTGATTATCACAAAAACAATGTGGAGACCGGATGATTGTTGCTTTTAGTAATGAAGCACCTTCAAAGACGACAATATACAGGTGGTATGCAGAATTTCAACGTGGCCGTCTATCCCTCACGGACGACGTGCGTGAAGGTCGACCAAAATCGGCAATCACGCAAGAAAAAGTCGATGCTGTGCGTCAGCTGATAAAGGAAGACCGACATGTGTCATATCGGGAGATTCAAGAGTGTTTGGGCATTGGAATGACTCAGATACAAATCATTTTACAGGAACAATTAGGCGTGCGAAAGTTGTTTTCCCGTTGGATCCCTCACTTATTGTCTGAGGAGCAGAAAACGACTCGTGTCAATTGGTGCCTCAGAACTTTGAATAAATTCAACGGAGGAAGCTCAAATGCAGTTTTTAGCATTGTATCCGGTGACGAGTGTTAGATATATGCATATGAGCCTGAAAATAAAAACCATTCTCGAGTATGGGTACTATGGGTCTACGAAGATGAGCTCAAGCCGACAAAAGTTATTCGTTATCGCAGCACGGCCAAAAAGATGGTGGCTACGTTTGTCTCCAAATCGGGTCACGTGGCTACTATTCCTCTTGAAGATCGTAGAACGGTCAATGCCGATTGGTACACCACTATTTGTTTGCCGAGTATCTTTGTTGAACTCCGAAAAAAAAAACCCTAATCGCCGCATTACCCTTCACCACGACAATGCCAGCCCTCACACCGCTCGGAAAACAACTGAGTACCTGGACGGTGAAAAAGTCGAATTACTGGACCATCCTCCATACAGCCCCGACTTAAGCCCCAATGACTTTTTCACATTCCCTAAAATTAAGGATAAGTTGCGTGGTCAGCGGTTTCAGACGCCGGAAGCAGCAGTGGAGGCTTTTAAAATGGCCATTTTGTCGACCCCTACTTCAGACTTCAATGATGACTGGTTTGATCGCATGGAAAAGTACATAAAATATAAAGGAGAATACTTTGAAAAACAATAAAAATACTTTTATTCAATTTAACTGCATTTTTTTTCTATTCCCGAAACTTTCAGTTTGACCCTCGTACCCATCGGTCGATTGTCTGGTTTATTTGTTTGGATTTTAAGTATTCAACGGATGATATTACGCTATAATGTTGTCAATGTTCAAAAATTCAACCCTTAGAAACATCATTGTGGGATTTGTGGGCTTAAATATACTGCAAAAATAATTTATTAATCAACTTAATTATTTAAAAACGTGAAACAATTTTACTTATAAGAGGAAAGCAAACTGTAGAGTTACGCTTGACCAAATGTTGAATGTGCTCTGCAATGTTTACATTGCACCGGAACCGATAAATACTTGAATGCAAATATACTGGGCCTCTATTCTACTGCGTTATAACGATATCGCGTTTGACGTGTTTTTGCATCGTTAATATCACAGTCGCCATTATTTATTGTAAATGGCATAAGAGTTATCAAAACGTTGACGATACGGAAACACGTCAAAGAAGATATCGTTATTACCGTGTAGAATCCCAGTCCGGTATAGTCTTTATTATTTCTAGCGAGCCGATCTTCTACACAAAGGTCATTGTTTGTGTACAATACTATTATCTTTCTTTGTGTCCGTAACCGCAAGCCGATTACATACAAAAAAGTTAGAACTACATTGTATGTCCATAGAATTATCAACCCTAACCTCTTAGTCAGTAGGTTTACAATGTAAAGTGTCAGGATACAGATATGTCTTTATTATTTGAACCGGTCTTATTCCCTACACAATATTACAATCTTCTGTCGCCAGGGTTGTACTCGCGTTGTTTAAAATATTACTTCAAATAAAACTATGAATAACTCGATATTTTGGAGCAAAACGTGTTAATGCCACCTTTTAGGACTTTCGATCAACCTGCATTTTAACCACCATTATAGTGTGATGAATCCAAGATATAACCAGTTAGACACTAATATAACAAAAAAAAGAATAAGCCTAAGCCCTGCCTTAGTGTCCCCACCAATTGATAACAGAGCAGTTAGACAAAATAATCCTTCTAGTTATATTGCTATCTCGCTCGCTCGAAGAATTTTACCTGAACCTGCGGGATACTAGTTGCATTGTAATTATTGTTTCTTTAAATTTGTCATTAGGATGCGGAATTGGTTATATCTTGGATTCAACACACTATAATGGTGGTTAAAATGCAGGTTGATCGAAAGTCCTAAAAGGTGGCATTAACACGTTTTGCTCCAAAATATCGAGTTATTCATAGTTTTATTTGAAGTAGGGGAGAGCGGGGCTGAAAGTGCCGGGGGTAAGTTGTTCCGATGATAATAGATGCAAGTAAAAAACGGAGCAATGATGTTTGACGCGAAACATTATGAAATTATGCCGTTGCAGGAGCCGTTTAAGTTGCTTCCATTACCATTATTATGGTATAATATTAGTTATGGAAAAAAAAACTAAATCAACGGAACAACGAACCCCACAAAATAATACCTTTTTGTCTTTGATTTTTTGTTAACTGAGTTGATAGTGCACACAAAATAAACACATATTTAGACGAACTACAAAACACTCCTTTAGCGTGTGAGAACTGAGATTTATATGTTTAAGGATAAGTTTGTATTTCAAAAGGATGGAACAACCAGCCCCATAGTGGGGTTAGTTGTTCCGTTCCGATCGATCTCATAAAAAATGATTTTATTTGAAAACTGTTTAACGATGCACAAAACAATATCACTATTCAGAAACTCCAATAACCATTCTTTAAATGTGTGTGTGTAAGCCACACAACATATACACTATTTCATAGCTCAATTTAGTGTTTTATGAAAATCGGCACTTTCAGCCCCGCTCTCCCCTAATATTTTAAACAACGCGAGTACAACCCTGGAGACAGAAGATTGTAATATAGTGTAGGGAATAAGACCGGTTCAAATAATAAAGACATATCTGTATCCTGACACTTTACATTTTAAACCTACTGACTAAGAGGATAGGGTTGATAATTCTATGGACATTCAATGTAGTTCTAACTTTTTTGTATGTAATCGGCTTGCGGTTACGGACACAAAGAAAGATAATAGTATTGTACACAAACAATGGCCTTTGTGTAGAAGATCGGCTCGCTAGAAATAATAAAGACTATAGGTACGGGCAACGGGAATATAATTCTCAACATAATTTGAACTTAACAACTATAATAATGTTACTTGATTGTTTTTATTGCATACGAGGACTAACTATTTTGTGAATTTGTGAGGGAGGGTTATATTTTTTATTTGCAAGAAGGTATCTTCAGCGTAGTTCGCTGAAGATACCTATTATAACGCGACAGCTAAAGCCATCTTGCGGCCGATAGCACGACTAAATAAAGCAGTTCAGCTCTGTAGTACAGATGGCGCTAGTTAAATAATGATAGAATCCAATAACTAAACCGGGCAAGAGCATGTCGGACCATGCTCAGTGTAGGGTTCCGAAGCCGTTAAGTACTACAAACATAAAAATGAATAAGTAATAACTAATTTTCTAAGTCAATTGGTGCAGTCTTAGATGATTTTAATGGGTATAAACACTTTAATCGCCTGTATCTCAAGAACCAATTATGCCTACTTAATCGTGATAGTTTTCCTTTAAAATTGGTTATATGCTCTTTCATTTAAGTTTTTTTTCAGATTTTTAGTATTTGTAGTTTTGGCTTTAAGGGGGGGGGACACTTGAGTCTAACAAAATTTAGCGCTTTAAAGCTTAATATTTTATAAACGGATTACTTAATCGAAAAACTGTTTTCACAAACCCATAATATTTTTGAAAGACCTATCCAAAGACACCCCACACTATAGGGTAGATGAGAAAAAAATGCCCTAAAAAAAATATTATTTTATTTTTTATTTTACCACTTTGTTAACGTAACTAATATGCATATTGCTGTAATTAGCTCACTGTATAATTTCCAGCCCCACTTCGAGACCCCATTTCCAACACTATAATAAGTATTTATGTAACTGGTACATAATGAAGCTTCTTAAGGCACCATTGCTGAGGGAAGAACGCGAGCGACATTGTCTAAGATAAATACAATAGCTCTTAATTCCTTGACAGTAATGGTTGCCTGTTATAAACAATACCATGACATGATACAGGCGATATGGTTTTACTCAGTAGAATAGAGGCCCTGTTCCTTGTATGCTGAAAATCGGTTAGCTTTTATTTTATCGAAACACGTTATAATGATCGTATCATTAAGAAAAAAACATTTCATAGAAAAAACATTTTTTGCAGCATAGCACATGAGTTAATTAGGGTTCCGCAGTTAAACTAGGAACCCTTATAGTTTCGCCATGTATACGTCCGTCCGTCTGTCCGTTCGCAGCCTAGCTCAGAGACTCTTAGTACTAGAAAGCTGTAATTTGACATAAATATACATATTTATCACGCCTACAAAGCAGTAAAATAAAATCTTTAAAAAAAAATAGTGTTCCTCCCTTACATGTAATGTGGGGATGTAGTTTTTTCTCGTTTACCCCATAGTGTAGAGTATCTGTGGATAGGTATTTCAAAAATATTGCGGGTTTGTGTAAACCATTTTTTGATTAAAGGATCCTTTTATGAAATATTAAGCTTTAAAGCGCTAATTTTTGTTAGTCAAGTGTGTGAAGTTTTTTTTTTGGTTATGTAGTCTAACCTAACCTAACCTAACCTACGTAACTAATGTTTAAAGATATCCTGAAAACACCATGGTTTCAGCGTCCGATGAAATGATGGGTTACAAATCAGCTTTGTTACAAGTTAATTAATTGATTTTAGTAATAAGGTTCTCGTGCCAAATTGCGGACGGTAAAGTTTTTACCATGAAATCGTGGCGGTCATTATCCTCCCCGCCGTCCTGAAACACGCCTGCCAAATACGCTGTATTTTTTGAGGAAGTTATCATGATAAACGAATATACTGGGCCATAAAGAAAATAAAACGGAAAGTTTGTATCGCATAACGTTGTTGCCTTTGCAAATGCCGGTGGCTATATTCGAGGCATTACGAGCGGGGCGGAAGCGGGCTGGCGCAGGGTTCGTGTTTGAGATTTATTTTATGACACGCTCGTAAATCACAAATCTTCAGGCTGAAGTGAAAGTGGCTGCGGAGCGGACTCGCGTGCTGCAACATAGCTTTATAGCTCGCGTAAATTCGAACGTCAAAATACAAACTCTGCATCAGAATAAGTCAACACAGGAATGAATTTTAGAACTATATTGACGCACACACGTCACCTAGCTCGTTTTAGCATGAATGTAAGTAATTAACATTTATTTTTAACAACTTTAAAAAAGGAGTGTTAAAATTGAAGTATTTGCTATTCTGCCTAGCTAAGCTATATGGCAGCATCTCAGATAAAACACTAGTAGCAATCGCAACCTCATTACTACCAGTATAGGATTGAATCTGCTTTGACTATTAATTTGAGATAACGCTTATTAGCTAACGGCCGAAACCTATATTCAAACCGCGCATAGATAAGGCTTACTTCGGGTTGAAATTTGACATTTGCCCATACAAAATGTGTCAAATTTTAATCCGAAGTAAGGCTATCTGTCCGCGGTTTGAATATAGGGTTTGGCCGTAAGGAGAGCGGGGCAGTATTTGACACCAAAAAAGATTTTTTCTAGCTTGTAGTTTGTATTTCATTAAATCTTGTACATTCTAGGAAATCGATTTACTGTTTCATGTTTGTTCTGTGATAAAACTTACTATTCGCTCAAGGACTTAAATTTTTAAACCACCCAAAGACCTTTGTATAGAATTTCAATTATTAATTTCGATGGAATTTAATTCTTGTGTGTGTTGGCTTCCCTTCAAATTCATAAACGCACAATAGCTTAAGTGTACTGAAAATATGCTTTGGCCTTATCTTTTACACGGTCATTCGAATTTGACAGAAAATAACAAAGCGTTTACTGAAATGGGTTTATTGTGCGTTTATCAATAAGGGGTTAACCCTACAAGCGCTCTATTCTCCCCGGTATAACCATATCGGCTTTTGTCATGTTATCGTATTGTGTCAAGTAATAACCAGGCAAGAGCATGGCGGACCATGCTCAGTGTAGAGTTCCGAAGCCGTTAAGTACTACAACCATAAAAATCAACAAGTAATAACTAATTTTGTATTTAAAGTCAATTGGTGCCGTCTTAGATGATTTAGTAGGTATAAACACTTTAATCGTGAGTCAGAATGGCTGGTGTACCCTTATAAATATATAAAAAAATATACTTACTAAAAAAATTAACTCAAAATGTACTATTAAAGTACTAATTTAGTAAATTTTTTTGGAGTAATAACATTAGTCAATGGTCTATCAGTTCATGGTGAATTGGCTACACCCGCCGTCCTGACTGTCAGAATGGCGGGTGTACCTACCTCCACATTGTAATAACTTTATTTGTGGAGCAGTACAATTTATTTTAAAGTAGGTACTAAATATTTCATTTTTTTAGTATAATCATTTTATATATTTGTGAAGGTACACCCGCCATTCTGACTCACCTTAAATCGCCTGTATCTCAAGAACCAATGATTTCTACTTAGTCGTGATAGTTTTCCTTTAAAATTCTTCATATGCGCTTTCATGTAAGTTTTTTTTTCAGATTTTTAGTATTTGTAGTTTTGGCTGTAGTGGGGGACACTTGAGTCTAACAAAAATTAGCGCTTTAAAGCTTAATATTTCATAAACGGGTTACTTAATCCAAAAACTGTTTGCACAAACCCGTAATATTTTTAAAAGATCTATCCAACGACACCCTACACTACAGAGCTGAAGAGAAAAAAAAATACATTCCCACGTTACGTATATTGGAGGTAACCTAAAAAAAAATGTTTTTACATTCTATTGTACCACTTTGTTGGCGTGACTAATATGTATATTCATGCCAAATTACAGCTTTCTAGTATTAAGAGTCTCTGCGCCAGGCTGCGGACGGGCGGACGGACGGACGGACGGACATGGCGAAACTATAAGGGTTCCTAGTTTGTCTACGGAACACTAAAAATTGGGCCTGGTACCCGTTGATGATAGATAAGCAAAGACATTGCATGTACTGATGTAGTAGTACTTACTTACCTATAATATTAAATCTCTTTGGTGATAAGCGACATAGTATTCTGCCCAGCTATGAGTAACAGCAGTTTGATATCTGCAAATTAAGTTCAATAGTCCTAAACTCCAAAAAAAAAAGAAGTGCTTGTAAGACCTTGCGCAAGACCGTTTGGATTACTATGACAAAGCAGCAGTGTTTATATTGTTGTGTTCCGGTGTAGGGATAAGACAACCGGTGAAATTACTAGCATAGAGGGATTCCATCTTAGTCCTCAGGGTTGGCAACGCATTAGCGGCCTTAAGATTAAAATATTTATATTGTATTCTTGGGAATGCAAATGTCTATGGGTTACAGATCCCACTTATCATCAGACTGCCGGTGTGCTCGTTTGCCTTCTACATGCCATTTACAAAACTCACATTAACAAAATCAAAAAATCAAAATCAAAATGTTTATTCATTAAATAGGCCCCCATGGGGGTCTTTTACACATCGGTAATATGAAGTGAATTTACTAGCGCTTCAGATAAGACCATCATTGCGGAGAAGAAGCGCCAAGAAACTCAGCACAGTTTATCCCCGATTTAATTATAAACCCTCGCCTACCGGCTCGGCTGGATATCAAAACTCTTGCATAAAATTGTTTGTGTTTAGCTCTTGTTCTACAATCTACTATTATAGTGTATAAGAGTTTATACGACGATGGAATTCGCTATATGCGCTTTCATTTAAGTTTTTTTTTCAGATTTTTAGTATTTGTAGTGTTGGCTTTCGTGGGGAGGGCACTTGAGTCTAACAAAAATTTGCGCTTTAAAGCTTAATATCACCCCAAAAAAATATATATATATTTTATTGTACCACTTTGTTGGCGTGACTAATATGCATATTCATGCCAAATTACAGTTACTAAGAATCTTTGCGCTAGGCTGCGGACGGACGGACGGACGGACATGGCGAAACTATAGTTTGACTAAAGGACCCCTAAAAAAGGGACAGTGAAGTTCAAATTTCGGATTTCAAATTAGAGCCGCAGCGCCTAGTCAGCGCTCGCGCAGCGTACATAGAGCCAACAGGGGCTCTACTTTGAAATCCGTAATTCAAACTTCGTCAATTGCTATCCCTTTTGCTCTCGTGCGTAACTAATTTGCAAAAAGGGACGCACGGGGCGATCCGAAGTTCGGATGACTGTTTTCAAAGTAGAGCCGCAGACGCTGTCAAGACGCCAACACGCCGACGCTCAAAAGGCGCTAGTGTGAGGGTAGCCTACTATGTAAATAATAACAAACATACATACATAACATCACGCAGAGTGGGGTAGGCAGAGCTAAAGAATATATAATTTTTAGTTATAGAATTAATAACAAACACTACGTCAATTTTAAACGGGAACACCCATAAACATTATGAATGCTCAACGTTTTGTTACTTAAATGCTTAATGTGATACTCCGTAGAACTATTAGGTAATAAGTACCTACAGTAGAACTTCCTATGTAGGCCAGTAGTACAAAAAGGTAAATTCACAATGAATGAAGAATTGTACGCGATAAAATAGCTAATTGCTTATGCTAAAACGCGTGTACCGCCTAGGTAATGCTATTCCTGGGATTGGTTTGTACGCAATACCGAAACTGATACCTACCGGTATTACATACAAATTAATCCCGGAATTCCTTACCCTAAGTACCGCCTTCCCCCAAGTGACCCCTAGTGGTTGCCGGGTTAGTCCCCAAGTGGTTGCCGGGTTAGAATAGTGTCACTCCACGTCTTCCCGTGGATGTCGTAAGAGGCGACTAGAAAATAAGGGCTTGTAGTATCTACTGTTAGGCGATGGGCTTGCTTTGCAACCTGTCACTAATACACTAGTAAACATCTTGGCCTGATTGTGCAATATGTCGTTACAGAATTATCAACGAGTCTGGGAATGAAGGCGTGATTGTTTGTGTATGCGTGTGCGTAAGTACCGCCGTCTTGAGCAGCTATATGATAGCCCTTGCTACCTTTTCGCGTGTAATTTCCTATGTGAATCCACGTTTTAGTGCCTATCTATTTAATCGCGTGCAATCTGAAAGAAGTTGGATTGGTAATACTATATGTATATATATGGGCATTTTTTTTCACTGCGTGCAATGTGTAATCCTTATTTTGAATTTAACACTTACCAGAGAGCCACAGTCTTTAGTAGAACATAGTTCAAATCACAGTTTAGAAGGTATGTCTGTTCAAATCACTGAAATCACAAACTAGAAGGGTATGTCTGTTCAAATCAAACTATATGTTCGAACATAGTTAGTCGATGGTTCGTACAGATTAAAAATACTTTACATACAATTTGACCAACTGAATAAAAATAGTAACGAGATAATTAAAATTTTACAATTTGATGCAAAGATCTTAACCGAAAGGTTTGTTTTATATTTCAAGTAAACTCCAGTATCTCACTTTAATGACGGTTGAAAAACCCTTTCCCTTTTTGTTGTAGTTTACAGCAGCAAAGGTTTTCGAACTCAACTCAGCGTTTTGACAGTTCGCAGCTGTGTGCATTCGGATTGTTGCTGTTATGGATTTTTAGTCGTAGAATTTGTGGTTATTTGTGTAAACTTCTAGATAACAACTGTAAATCAATAAGTTCTAACTAGCCCAATGTTTAGTGCTAATACAGCATTTTGACCCCGCATCATGATCCAAGTAAGAATCACTGTCTATTCAATTATTTTACAGTAGGAGCAGGTTGTATAACTATAAAACTGCAGCCGCTATTACCAGATCGATGTTCGGCTTGATCATGACATCAGTTTTTCAAAGATAGTACTATTTTTTCCTTCTATTTGTTAGAAAGAATAACCTGTTGACATTTTACATTCCAATATGGCTCGCCCGGTTGTCGGAAGCGTTTAATGGGGAGCTCTAGGCTATTAAGATGAACCTTCACGTAACCGTACAAATCAGTCAACTTACTATGAAATATCAACTGTTATTTTGTACTAGTTACATAAGATAGCCTGAATGTGACAATGAGAATGAGTGTAAATACCTATTGATTTATTATACCTAACTTGCATGAAGGGTGTTTTAAGTTAAAAGAATATATATTTTTGTGTTACAGATGAACTGCACAGTCTTAAATATCATTAAATCATTATAAACCAGGTACATTTAATGTAATTTTTAATAATATACACATTTTGTTTATAATTGTTTTCATTCATGGCAATTTACCATACTTATCAATATACCTAATTTTGGGTTTTATTATTTTTATAATAAATTTATTTTAGAACAATGGACCCAATTATTGACAATGAATGGCTTGGATGCAAGAATGAACCAATTGAAGATATTCAGAGTTTGGGTAATGTTACCCGTAGTTGGCAATGTAGGGAGCAAGGAGTTGATCCTCTACAAGGACCATCCAACAAGACAGTGCTTGAAAACATTGCCGAAGATATCCTTGTGCAGAAACCTCTTAACATAAGAGTAACTAATTATTATTAATAACATTATCATATTATTATGGTAAATTTTGATGCTCAATGTTGCTTTAATGTCATTGTTTAATCTTTCCAGTCTTGTGATTTGCCTGGTTACCCAAGATCAACTTTTCTTATGGTTTTCAGCCCTGATGGGTAAGTGGGTTTGTTAATTTCAATTGTGCATTTTAGTTTAGCATTTGATAATACTCCTTCCAAATGTATTTTTTAGCACTAAAGTGGCATCTACACATGGAAATCACAATGTGTATGTATCTGAACTGGCTACCGGTAAACATGTGAGGATTCTGAAGGGGCATCCGCGCACGCCTTGGTGCATTGCTTTCCACCCGTCCCACCCACAACTAATTGGTTCTGGCTGTCTTGGTGGACAAGTCAGAGTCTGGGACATCTCCAGTGTAAGTAATGTTTGTGCCAGTACTCAGGAATTGGTTTTCTGTCAGCTTTGCATAAAATATCATTGAAATTCATACTCCTTCTGTAAGTTTTATAGAGAAAACTTTTGTTAAGATGGTTTTTGAACATTTTTTGCATTTGCTTTGATTTTGCGCTGCCCAGAAGCTGTACCAATGAATGACCAACATACAACAAAAACAGTTCCTTAAAAGTTATCATCAATCTTCTTTTTTGTTTGTAACTTAAATGACCAATATTCTGTCTGTTTTTTACTCATTGCAGGTGTTATTGCAATAGGCAGCGTAACACCATCAAGAAGCTGGGCATACTGTCATTTTCTGTGATAAAATTAAACAAACCTATTGTATTATGTATATTTGCTCTGACATTGTATGAAAAGGAAACCTTATCACTTAGTCACATTTTGTTATTGGCATGTGTAGGTAATTAATTGACGTAGAGTTCAGTTACATAAACAATCTTTGCCTGCATCTTTGTCCATGTACCACTCATTTTACATTATTATGATTATAAATAAATAAATAAATATTAGGGGACAAATAAAAAAAAAACCTAAACAGCTCTACAACAATATACTTATTTAGAGAAATGCATCAAAAACATCCAAGACTCAGAAATAAATACTTGCGCTCATCACACAAATATCTGTCCCTACCGGGATTTAAACTTCCGGGTCACTACCAACTAGTATAATGTGTTGTTGTATCTGTTAAAATATCTAATTTTTGGGATAATAATACCCTATGTTTTAATCTAACATCTTTTTTGTACACAGGGAGGTAGTGAAGTTTGGAATGTTCGAAATGAGACAGTGATAGCTTCCATTGCTTTTCACCCTCGGGAGCAGCTGCTAGTGATAGCCACATACAATGAACTCTACTTCTGGGACTGGAGTCAGCCTGCTCCCTTCACCAGGGTATCAACAAATAATGTCAATGAGAAAGTAAGGTAATATATTTAATTTGTCTTTTATTCCAACAATATTACCTACTAGTTTTTTCCAGTCTATGTTTACAGATCTAAACTAGTGACGTGTATAATTTGTTGTGATGAAACCCTGTTTAATTTTTACTTACTTTGAAAATCAGTGAAATATTATTTATTTATTTCTGTTGTATTTCAAACAGACTGTTATCATATTATATTAGATAGTTAATTCTGTAATGTTGTGCAAAATGGGAGAGATAGTTATAGTCCATTAAAATTTCTCGAGGAATTTTCGCATTTAGTACGCACACTGTATTTCCAAACGGTTAAAAAAAAAAACATGTGGCGCCAAATATGTCCTGCTGGGCAAGCTTACAGACATTAAAATGTAATTTAATAACAATAATTTAGTTATAGTTGCTTTTTGAGTTTGTCTAGTAATTAGTTCGAGTTAGTCTTCATATGGTTACAATAAATCATTCAACTTAATTTTTATAATTAAATTACATTTATACGATGAAAATTATTATGACAGCAACATATTGAAATGAAACTAACAGACCAGAAGTATTCTAAGTTAGATTAGTAACTAGTAGATTCACTCTATATTCCCTTCTTGTAGAAGACCCCTTGTGTTGCCAATTAACTGAATAAATATTTTGAATTTTGAACTACAATGTAGAAACCATATTATGTTAAAAAAATCTTTAAACATAATAAAGAAAAAGTTTGTTTACTAGTTTTTTTTTTCAAATGGAGTGTTAAACAGTGATGTAGCCCTGGCTGCAGCACAAGCTGAGCTGAGTCCTATTTGAAACCCTTTGTTTGTAGTACTATTTCTGTTATGTTGCAGTGTATTAATCAATAGTGCATTGTTGCCAAGGGTAGAAAGTACGCGATTTACGGAGGAGTCATATAGAGGGCCGAAACGTTGTTGAGACCCTATAAGTGTATAAATCTATAAATTGCATCTTCTGTGGCTTCTGCGGAGGCAGACATAGTGCTTTTCTTAACTATCGCGAGGAAATAAAACAATTTACTTTACCTAATTATTTACGTAATTAGTATGAAATATAATAGAATAGAAATCATTTAATTCGAGAAAATTACAACTCATATTATTGTTAGAAGTTCCTTAAATCTAATAGTTACTAATAATAATTGTACACTAATTACTAGGGGCAAGTAACCCACAACAATGACGTATGAAGGGACAGTCTACCTTGCTCCCTATCATACTAAGGATGATATTGGGGCTGGCCCGCATGCGGCGCTCCAGGGACGACGCCCGCTTGTGCATGGCGGTGTGGAAACAGTCAACCCTGGCAGCTGCGAACATCCCTGATGCGCTACAGAAGCGAGGCAGCCCCACTATCACCTGGAACGCGTTGTTGTACTAATAGACCAAGAATATTTGCTGTTTTTTATTAAAACGACGAAAGTTATGTTTTCTGGCCACAGACCAGACTAAAAATGTTCATATTTCCGAGCAGTGTTGAGAAAATAAATGTTACAAGTTTGAGTTTGAAATGGGCTATGGTTTAGTTGCATTATTTTGGGCAAAATGTGTAGATTAAACGAGATTTGGCTTGTTGTGTTTCAGGTATGTGGCCTTTGATGCGCTGGGTTACAAGCTCATAACTGGGATATCATTGTGGCCGGCGGGAGCGACTGGCAACACTATGCTGCCGCAAAACTTGGCTATGGGGCCGACTGTTGTGCAGGGTTCTAGAAGCAGGCTCGATCCCAGTGACGGCCCTGGTGGCGGCCGGCCTCAGGAAAACCCGGGCACTGCACAAGACATGATCGTGAACTCGTACCAGAATTTAGTGCAAAGATACGATAGCCTTGTTAGGAATTATCAGAGGTTATTTATGGTGCGCCACAGACTTACCAATACACCGCCGCCGCCAAATACGGTAAGAGTAATTTTTATTGGATGCCTTTTTTTTCTAACTAATTTAGGTTTTAAGTGCATAAATACCTACGGAAATATTATAGAAACAATGTATAGCCTGAAAAAAATATACGGAAGTAAATAAGAGCTATCAAAACGTTGACAATACAGAAACATGTCAAAGATGATATAGCTTTACCCCAGTAGAATTTTCGGAATTTTAGTAGGTAGTATTATTTTTATACAATTTCATTTCCGAGTCTTCTGACGCATGTCAGAAGTTATAGTAGGTATGTCAACAAAAACAAAGCTGCGTGTGTCGTGATTATGTATGAATTTTAGCATGATAATGACAAAAAGAATATAAGAAAAAGTGTATCTATAGAACACATTCAGAACAAATAAAAGAGGGTTGAATAGCATTTCGATGAAGAAATATGTGCGGTCGTGTCAAATATCCAGCTCATTTCGCCAACGACTTATATTTCAGACTTTAAGTTTTTAGTGTGTTTAGAAATTATGGCAAGCACTACATTAGGGTTAAGTAATTTTGTATGACGACAGGGGCACGTGGGCACTTCCGATGAAAAATGAAAGTGGTTAAAAGGGTAATAGAGTCCAGACCGAAATCGGTGGTCCTGAAAACGATAAATCATGTAAAGAAAATCTAGAGTCATCTAAGTCGCTAGTCTAGAGTAGAATATTGTGAAGGGTGAGTAGGGGAGGGGGGCTCAAAGTGAGCACCTTTAGAGGAATCGAGAGAAAAGTGTGAAGAAAATATCAGTAACACTTAACATTGAATACTATCTAAAGCTGAATTTATCGTAGTTTAATTATACATACTTCGATAATCTAAAAAATTGCGAAAAACTAAGAAAAATAAAGAGTTACAAAAACTTTATTTTTGCTCGCTTGGCCCGAGGCGGAGCCTAAAATTGGGCACAGCTTTTGGGCAAAGCGAGTACAAAGAGGGCATAGTAAGCACACTTCATTCATACAATAACCATACAATATCTATTTGAAGACAAGGACAGAAACTACGCCGATCACATAAATAAAACTCCAATGAATTGAGATAGGCTTTCATCAGTCTAAACATAAAAAAAAAAAAAATGGTACTTATTATAGGTACTTGCCTTGACGAAAATACTTCTTTTTCTTTAAAACATAAACTTTTCAACAAATAAACATGTGTTTATCTTGTATCTCTTCGCTCTTATATCTCTCTTTGCTCACTTTGCCCTGCCCGCTTTTCCTTTTCGACCAAACTCACATTGTACTCTAAGCTTCAAATATTTCGCGCACATTCATGAAATTCTTACCTAAGCAAGCTAAGTAACTGTCAATCCATATTACTATTAACGTTTTCCAACAACGTCCTCACAAATCTTTAAAACACTCGGTAAATAGGTACCTTGTATTTTTCATATCTAAATTAATCTAATTGTAATTTTTGCCACTACCCGCTCATGGTCACTAACAGCGGCGGTGGGCGACTGCGGCAGGCGGGGCAGGGCGGGGGGATATCTCCATTGCTGTTATATTTTGAAAGTTAGCACCAGTGCTCGCTTTGGGCCCCCTCCCCTACTATTATTATGTCGCCATTTAAATTATAGTTTACAAAATGAAATAATGTTCAAGTAACTCAAAATTATTTATTACATGACAGTTTAGTATAAAGTTTCTCCAGAGTCTTACGAAAGAATGGATGGACTTTATTCTTTACTCATAGTATTTTGCACGGATTAATTTCTGATCAGTTTAGTACATATCATCCACTTTTTTTAAATCGGGTTATTATGTGGCTGGTTGGCAAGTTTTCCGCAGCTTTGTTTTAATATTGGCCCAGTCTTTTTCTATTGGCCGTGTTCTTGCCAATTTGGCGGATTCATATTCTTTAGCACTTCACACGCTAGCCTAGTTGGGAGTGACCCTGCCTTCGAAGCTAGGGGTCCTGGGTTCAAATCCCGGTAAGGGCAGATATTTGTGTGATGAGCACGAGTATTTGTTCCTGAGTCTTGGATGTTTTCTATGTATTTAAGTATATATTTCTCTATATAAGTAAGTTTAACGTTGTCTAGTACCCATAGCACAAGCCTAGAGCTTAGTTTGGGACTAGGTCAATTTGTGTGACATTGTCCCGTGATATATTATATTATTATATTATATTATTATTATATTATCGACAGAATTCAGATTATACCACTTCAAAGCTCGCGACGAATAGTAACAACTTCCAAATCTGACCAGCCCCCTATTTCACCATCCAGACAATGACCGGTAATAGGTGAAATTTCAGTGTACACGGCGCAGTTTATATGAAACCCAGTGATGTATCAGTGTGTTAACTTTGCAATGTATACCGATTGTCACCTGTCACTAGTAATTGTTAAGATGGTGAAATGGGGGGCAAAACAATGTCGAAAAAATGTGCTTATTATAAGTCGTATTAACCTTTTTTTAAGCATTCAGATACATAAATATCCGTGTTAATTGTGCCAGTGACACTTCTCATGCCGCACAGGCATATCGCTTGCCATATCAGGAACTTCTTGTCGAATTGCGAGAAGAAAAGTATTGGTTTCCTGGTATTGATTTGACATCAGCCTTCACATACGTTCCATTATCAATAATAAGCAACAGTATTTTGAAACAACAAGGTGTTAGTATCTAGACCGTCGTAACTGCTCGATCACACTGTGTTCTACCGTTCTCTTCGGGGCTCTCTGCTTTTTGTTAGTAGAAATATCGCACCTTTTTTATTTTTTGTACATCCGACTTGTACCATATTTTTCGGACACAGTACTAGAAGAGATTGACGGATTTTGATCAAACAGCTTACACACCTTTGACTCCAATTTTTTGGTCCGTTTTCTTGTTGGATGACTGCCTCTATGCTTTCTTTCAATAGTTCCACCTTCTTTTAGTTTTTTAGGGTCCTTTGCACTGTGTTCGCAAGCTCCGAAGTAGATTCATTGGGATTTATAGAAAATTGACGCAAAATGAATTTGCTACTTTTCTTTTGACTAATAAAAACAAATAAATGTTTTTTTATGACTAATACAAGCAAATATGTTCTAAATTATATACCTAATAAGTTTAAACAAAGAAGAACCCGAAAAAAATACGGAAAATGTTAGCGACAATTACTCACCTTTTATTATTGGATATTTGGGATCGGTTATTCATTTTTGAAAATAATAGAAACCATCACGATTCCGACTCAGTGAGCTGACTAAACATTTCATTGCCATTTATAAGCTGCCTTTACGCTGCGACACTATCCCAGGGCCCGTATATTTCTTGTCAAGCTAGACATACATACATACATGAAGTATTTATCAATAATATGACCATGTCTGAGTTTGTAGAATTGTAAAAATAATGTAAGAAATCGTATAAATGACCACCAAGACTATGACGTTAACAATTCTACAAACTCCGTAGAGATTGTTTAAAATCACGCTGAATAATAAATCTGGCTGTTAGATTGACCGGGGCACCGACCCCATGGAAACAGACCTCTCGCCCACATCCTGGACGCGCAACGCTCGTCCCTCCACCTCTGCCGCCAATGACGACGGTAACTCTTTCTTTTATGCTAATGTGGTTCTGAATTTTATAGTTCCACTCTTTTCATAAAACGTAATTAAATATGTTAATGCCGAATATAATGTACCTACACGCGAAAATCTAATTCAAGAGCAAAATGGGTTGCCACTAAAACAAAATATGTTTGCGTTGGTATATTTCCACTTTTCAAAAGACCGCAGTAAGAATATTTATTTATTGGTATATAGTTATAACTTATAACCTTCGATTGAAATAAACAACTTAATTGAAGTTTAATATTAAACCATAGAAGATTTTTGGTAGCATAACTGTTATTGCTTTAGTAATACTTAAGGTCTTAATAACATTTGGTACGATATATAGTTGTGAACAACATGAGATGCAATTTAAATATCACTTGCGTTTAGCTATTCGACAAAATAACAGGCCAAAAATGTAACTGGCTGTTGAGTTCATCCGCCGTTTTGTCATGATACACGCCGTTTAATGACTTTTAACTTTTAACAGAATTACCAACAACTCTTTTTGTAGTGGTTACAGAATTACCAACAACTCTTTTTGTAGTTGTTGGTATTTCTGTAGCTCTGCCTACCCCACTCTGGGAATGAAGGCGTGATAGTATGTATGTATGTATGTAACTTTTAACAGACTATATCTGAAAATATTTGTTTTGCGATACTTTGAATACATATTCCCTATTGTTAAATATAACTTTTGATATTAAAAATGTTAGGCAAATATTTATAAAGATTTGATCATCTAAAGGTTGGCTATATCTGAAATTTTCGATTGACAATGACATAGATGACACTTATGACAGTGACAAACTGTCGTAGTTTTTTTTGGTCTTGAATTAGATTTTCGAGTTTAGTTAGTATTTAATATTGTTCATATTTTCATTAAATGAGACAGTGATCAGCAGTATATTGCCTAAAGCATTTAAATTAATGGCAAAACATTCACAATATTATTATATTCACTGCCACCTAACCTATAAATATATTTAATTTCTACACACCAGACATGTGACTGCTGCCGAATATGTTAGAATTGAATGTCTCTGGTCTGGGAGCTGGTCAAACCTATCGCCAAAATTATACTGATTACGTGTTAGACTTGGGTCTAGCTGTTTTAAACTAAAGACTAAATATTGACACAGCTCAACCTGTCGCGAGCACATCCCGTCGGCAGGATAGTGCCGAAATCGGTGACGCCGAAAACAGTAGCAGTCGCCTTCTTAATCTCGATGTCCTGTCATTTGATAGCAATCCAAGGTAACTAAAACTAGAATAGTATTAGTCTTTTAATGTTCACAGCAATATTTCTACAATTATAAAATTCTTATTTCTAGAAATCAAAGCCACCAAGATTCACCCCAACAAGAACATTCTATATTTGGATCGCGAACGTCAGCCTTCCAGCCCCTAATTGACAGATCAGGAAGATCTTTTAGAACGATAGACCAAAATGAGCGAACAACTCGTCTACTGCCAAATCCTTTTTCATCGACGGGGGGTGCGTCACGGACTAACCGAGTAACCTTCACGGATGGACCGCAATCATCGTCTTCTAATGCCAACTCATCACGTACTAGCATATTTACGTCATCGTTCCAGAGTTTCGCTCAACGTAGGCGAAACTCTTCGCTCGTTGCTCATATGTCCAATGCAGTACAAAGTGAAAGTGCGTCCACGTCTTCGGACGCGTCGTCCACTACGACCTGGCGCGTCACCAACCTGCGGCCGGCTACTCCGCCTTTCGAAGACGGGCCCTCTACATCCGGAGCAAATACTGCCCAAAGACCTACGATGACCAATTCGTCGACGCAAATGAGCCCCGTTACGGCGCCTGCTGACGCTCAAGCGATCAACGAGAGCCTCGACTTAATACGTGACATTCTTAGAGACTCTGGAACTAGATTATTAAACCTAATAACTAACATGTCGCTGTCGACGTTAGCGAGCGTAGAGCGCAGCATCCCTCGGCGAGGAGGCGCATCGCGCGCGCACTCCGACGACAGCGAGGGCACGAGCCGGGCGCGCACGCGGCCGCGGGTGCGCCTGTTCAGCCTTCGCCGAGATTTTGTGACTTCTAGTTCTGACTCGGACAGCGATCAGTCCTTAGAAGTCAATATTTTTAGGACAAGAAACTCCACGTTTCGAGAAGACAATTCTAGAAATTCTGCACGCTCTGCAGATACGGCTTCCAATGAAAGAGTAGCTGCTCTGGTGGCTAGTAGGATGTCATTCGAATTAAATGCAGACTCTCAAAGACAGTTGAATGGGGGAATCAATGTATCTTCTTCGAATAGTAGATTTCGTGTACGAACTCAAGCGAGTACTTCCGCTGAGAGTAATTCTGCGCCCGTTAGAGAAGCATCGGAGCCAGAAAATAGAGGGCAAAGCAGTTCTACCGCTAGAGAAGCGTCGCAGCCAGAAAATAGAGGTCAAAGCAGTTCTACCGCTGGAGAAGCGTCACAGCCAGAAAATAGAGGTCAAAACAGTTCTACCGCTGGAGAACTGTCGCAGCCAGAAAATAGAGATCAAAGCAGTTCTACCGCTAGAGAAGCGTCGCAGCCAGAAAATAGAGGTCAAAACAGTTCTACCGCTGGAGAAGCGTCGCAGCCAGAAAGAGGTCAAAGCAGTTCTACTGACTTCAACGCGAACCGGCCGTCTACAAGCAGGGATAACTTCTGGACGAGAGGATGCGTTGTTCCCCCCGACGAAGCGTACAGAAAAGTAAGGGCTGGCGTTAATGCTTTACAAAAACATACTATTCTTCTTACAAATCTTTGGCTACGTGGCAACAGGACTACTATGCGAGAGCTACGGACAATGTGGGAAAACTTACGTAGACGTATATTAATGCTTCACAGAGAAACAGGAAGACAAGATTTGCCTAGTTATTACACTAGATCTCTACTTGAACGATGTATGTTTTTGTCTGAAATGTCCGACAATATAACGCGCTCTTCCTCGAGAACTGCTAGACCGCCACAGAGGCATGATGAGAGTAGGAATCTGTTTGAAAGACGTGATGTTCCGTCAAATCCTGAAGCAACTAATGTAACACAGGGTGAACACAGCACTCCGACAGAAATTAATATTGACACTCGCCAAGCTGGCGCCCGTCGCCCTACTACAGGTAGGGTTTCGAGCATGCGCGTTTCCCAAGCCATTAGGAGGCGCCTGCAGGCGAGTTACAGATGGCGGCCAGAAGATGAGATGCGCAGACGTTCGCGGAACCCGGCTGCAAACCGGCTCGTTCATCGGTATTTCCACAATAGGTCTCGCAGAGATTTCTCTCGAACCATTGAAATAAGTGCCACTAGGCACGAAATTCGAATGCGAGCAATGCAAGTATTATCGGTTATGTTCAACATGATGATGATGTGCCTTGAAGAACGTGGCCTGAGTCAGCTTATAATAAACATGTTGCGTACCCTGAAAAAAGCCTTAGCTTTGACTTGCCTGATGTTAATGACGAATAGAAACAATGCGAGGACAGGAAGTAATCCTGGACCCTCAGGGCAGCGCGTTGATTCCCTGAACGTAGTTCGTATTCAAAACGTCGATCACTCTGGACCTGTTAACGTTGACGGGCCGGACGAAGTGATGTCGCCTAATAATCCGACGCTGCCAGGTGAAACGGATTCTGAAATCAATAGGACATCAATGGACATTCAAAACGTAAATGATGAAGTTCCAGCTGCAGAAACTGCAAAGCCAAGCACTTCACGGGATGTGGCAAAAGAAGAAAATCGTACGCAAGATTATTCGCCTCCATCACTTTCTACAGCAGCACAAAGGTGGAGTAACCGGCTCGCTGTTCAAATAGCGGCTGCGAATAGAAATAACTCTGCAACTGCCAGAAACAGACGAGAATTATACATGGAAAGTAGAAGACTGAAAGCACTACATAGGACTAATCCTAGCGCACATCCAATAACAAAGAAAAAAATCTTTCCCCCGATCTCTAACCATAGGATCCCATCTTTGCGCTTCTTGCCAAGCAGAGTAATTCCCGCTGGAATGGTTACTCCAAAAAACAGACCGCCCAACGACGATCCTGTTGCCGGGCCGTCCAACGCTCCCCCTGCAGCGAGTCCCGGTCAAGAATCACCACGGTCCGAGGTGATGAACGAGTTTGAACAGAGGGTTCACCTCATTCGGTTGGCTCACATGCAGGCGCTAAGGTTGAGATCTGCGGCTAGAAATCGTTTTAGACGTTTGCAGACGATTCGCTTATACTCTCCGTCTTCAGTTCGGGAAATGTTCGCTTTGCAGTCGAACAACGCGGACAATCAGCCAGGAATCAGGTCGCCTATACAAAATGGTTCCGACTTGGGTAACAGGAGGCCTTTTGCGACGTACCGGCCACACATCTTGACGGCGCGCTCCGAGCCGATGGTGCCCGAGAACGCCGGCGCGTACCACCCTGTGCTCAGCAGCGCGCCCGTGCCGCTCCTGCAGGCCGGCGACGTCAGTGCCAGCGCCGAGGCCCCGAGCCCCAGCCCGCAGCGGTTGCCGCGGATCCACGAGTACTTGCAACCGATAATACTGGCCCAGGTAATCTTAATCTATTTCGTCTACAAATTGTAATTTTGTTATTATTAGTGCGATATATCAAAATCGTGTGAGCGAACGGGTGCGAAGATAGTTCGAGAGTGCATTGATGCTTTTACCCGAGTCAAACACTCTACTTTTATTTCGACTGAGACGAGAGTTAAAAAATATATGTATGTTGCTACGAATTTACTTTCTTTATTCTTGTTATAAAAAAAATATGAATGTAATTTTATACAATTTAAAATCGAGTTTAAAAAAACTATTACTATTTCGTATTAGCTGAAGAATTGTTCCATAGTCTAGTCACGAGGAAAAAAATATTTTACAAAATTACTTTCCTCCCTAAGGTATGAAAATGCCATCTTTCCACTATTCAGACATTTCCGACCAGGAATTTTCTTATTATGGTGGTGGAGGTGTGTTATCAATAAAATGTTTTTCCTTCTTTGTGTGTTGGTTTCTTTATGTTCTGTATATTTTGTGAGTGGCCTCTGTTGGTGTATTGTAGAACGCAATGGCAGCGGTGGACGAGGAGCAGGCGGGCGACGCGGCGGGCGCGCCGGGCGCGGCGGGCGCGCGGCGCCTGAGCGGCATGGCGGGGCTGCTGGACGCCGGCATCATCTCCGAGGCGCTGCCCGCGCCCTCGCACCGCGTGCAGGCCTGGGACTTCACCACCGGCGACACGCCCGACATTGCCGATAGTATGCAATTTCCTAACCTGACTTTTACCTTCGTCTACAATGTTTTAATCACTTTTCTTCTTTGGACTTTGTGCAAGGTCCTTCTGAATCGTGGCCATCATCTTGCTCGCTAATCGCCGGTCGTTGTGTGTGCAATGCCGATGAAATGGCTAACGGCGTTCCTTTCAGTTCGCAAAGAAAGCATGAGAATCATACAAATAGAATCTCTTTTGCATACTAGTTAAGAAGTTTGTATGACGTTCCTGTTCGGACTGTTCGATTCAGAAAATCACTTTACTTATGGATCTATTCTCTGTTACGAAGTTGGCGTATAAGCGTTGTGCTCTCCAGTGCACAAGTGTGTTAACAGGGTGCTTTTACTCCCTGTCGACCTAGGTTAATATATACTTACGTACTAAACTATAAGTTAGCGCAGGCGGGGGCCGTAGCGCCCCGTCTAGGTTGGGGTGAACGAGGTGATAGACACAACTCTGGGCCTTTATTTCTCCTGGATAAAACCATATTGACTTTGACATGTGATCGTTTTGTTTTTAACTCTGCCGCCATTACGGTTCAGTACATGAGGGCTATCGTAAAGTTGGCAATACGTTAACATGTCAAAGATAATAATATTTTACCCAGAAGAATAGAGGTCATGTTAACGTTACCTGAAATGGCAAGTTTACCTGGTACATACTTAATTGTCCATTTATGAACTAATCTGAATCTAGCCTACCACAACTTGCATATCCTCTATTCGGTATTAAATGCACTTGGCAGTTTTTTCCAAATATTAGCCACTTGGCAGTGTCAAGTTAAGTCCTGTACTAACTGTAA
Source organism: Acleris holmiana (assembly GCA_949316455.1). NCBI lineage: Eukaryota > Metazoa > Arthropoda > Insecta > Lepidoptera > Tortricidae > Acleris > Acleris holmiana. Next base: position 16,810,544 of record OX438763.1, read on the forward strand.
CTGTATGTGTTTGTTCAGGTGGCAAGAACGTGGTTGTGCAAAGGTGCAGAATCCACAATGACGCCAGTATAGACATATCGAAGGATGGACGGCTGCTCGTAGCGCTACTGCCGGTGCCTCGTCTGAGGAACACTAACCACTGGCTTGGTGAGTGGTTTTTGGTAAACATGGCAATTAACATTGATATACGAAGGTGAAAACGACAAATAACATGGATTTTTGGCTGACATTTCGCTAAGCGGTTTCACGGATCCCGTGGGCTCCGCGGAGCACACTTTAAAAATAGCTGCTATACACTAAATAAATCACCATTTTGTTTCGCTACAAAAATGTAACTTTTCTAAAGGCTATTCACAATGGAACTCTTTTCGAATCATCGAGATGAAGTTATCAGAGGAATGGTTTACTTAACTTAACAAAACCTCTGCAACAATGTACTACTGTGTGTTCAGGCGTATACTCGCTGGAATGGGCGCGTTTAGGGCAGTGCCTGCACACGGCGGTGTTGGAACAGAGCGCCGTGTCGGTTGCGCTGTCACCCACGGCGCGCCACCTGGCCGTGGGGCTCGGCTCGCGCCGGTTCACCACGCTGCCGCACGCGCGGAACAACGTGTTCGCGCTGCTCTACCGGCTGGAGCCGCGGGGTGAGTCACTACTCACGGCGCGCCACCTGGCCGTGGGGCTCGGCTCGCGCCGGTTCACCACGCTGCCGCACGCGCGGAACAACGTGTTCGCGCTGCTCTACCGGCTGGAGCCGCGGGGTGAGTCACTACTCACGGCGCGCCACCTGGCCGTGGGGCTCGGCTCGCGCCGGTTCACCACGCTGCCGCACGCGCGGAACAACGTGTTCGCGCTGCTCTACCGGCTGGAGCCGCGGGGTGAGTCACTACTCACGGCGCGCCACCTGGCCGTGGGGCTCGGCTCGCGCCGGTTCACCACGCTGCCGCACGCGCGGAACAACGTGTTCGCGCTGCTCTACCGGCTGGAGCCGCGGGGTGAGTCACTACTCACGGCGCGCCACCTGGCCGTGGGGCTCGGCTCGCGCCGGTTCACCACGCTGCCGCACGCGCGGAACAACGTGTTCGCGCTGCTCTACCGGCTGGAGCCGCGGGGTGAGTCACTACTCACGGCGCGCCACCTGGCCGTGGGGCTCGGCTCGCGCCGGTTCACCACGCTGCCGCACGCGCGGAACAACGTGTTCGCGCTGCTCTACCGGCTGGAGCCGCGGGGTGAGTCACTACTCACGGCGCGCCACCTGGCCGTGGGGCTCGGGTCGCGCCGGTTCACCACGCTGCCGCACGCGCGGAACAACGTGTTCGCGCTGCTGTACCGGCTGGAGCCGCGGGGTGAGTCACTACTCACGGCGCGCCACCTGGCCGTGGGGCTCGGCTCGCGCCGGTTCAGCACGCGCGGAACAACGTGTTCGCGCTGCTCTACCGGCTGGAGCCGCGGGGTGAGTCACTACTCACGGCGCGCCACCTGGCCGTGGGGCTCGGCTCGCGCCGGTTCACCACGCTGCCGCACGCGCGGAACAACGTGTTCGCGCTGCTCTACCGGCTGGAGCCGCGGGGTGAGTCACTACTCACGGCGCGCCACCTGGCCGTGGGGCTCGGCTCGCGCCGGTTCACCACGCTGCCGCACGCGCGGAACAACGTGTTCGCGCTGCTCTACCGGCTGGAGCCGCGGGGTGAGTCACTACTCACGGCGCGCCACCTGGCCGTGGGGCTCGGCTCGCGCCGGTTCACCACGCTGCCGCACGCGCGGAACAACGTGTTCGCGCTGCTCTACCGGCTAGAGCCGCGGGGTGAGTCACTACTCACGGCGCGCCACCTGGCCGTGGGGCTCGGCTCGCGCCGGTTCACCACGCTGCCGCACGCGCGGAACAACGTGTTCGCGCTGCTCTACCGGCTGGAGCCGCGGGGTGAGTCACTACTCACGGCGCGCCACCTGGCCGTGGGGCTCGGCTCGCGCTGGTTCACCACGCTGCCGCACGCGCGGAACAACGTGTTCGCGCTGCTCTACCGGCTGGAGCCGCGGGGTGAGTCACTACTCACGGCGCGCCACCTGGCCGTGGGGCTCGGCTCGCGCCGGTTCACCACGCTGCCGCACGCGCGGAACAACGTGTTCGCGCTGCTCTACCGGCTGGAGCCGCGGGGTGAGTCACTACTCACGGCGCGCCACCTGGCCGTGGGGCTCGGCTCGCGCCGGTTCACCACGCTGCCGCACGCGCGGAACAACGTGTTCGCGCTGCTCTACCGGCTGGAGCCGCGGGGTGAGTCACTACTCACGGCGCGCCACCTGGCCGTGGGGCTCGGCTCGCGCCGGTTCACCACGCTGCCGCACGCGCGGAACAACGTGTTCGCGCTGCTCTACCGGCTGGAGCCGCGGGGTGAGTCACTACTCACGGCGCGCCACCTGGCCGTGGGGCTCGGCTCGCGCCGGTTCAGCACGCGCGGAACAACGTGTTCGCGCTGCTCTACCGGCTGGAGCCGCGGGGTGAGTCACTACTCACGGCGCGCCACCTGGCCGTGGGGCTCGGCTCGCGCCGGTTCACCACGCTGCCGCACGCGCGGAACAACGTGTTCGCGCTGCTCTACCGGCTGGAGCCGCGGGGTGAGTCACTACTCACGGCGCGCCACCTGGCCGTGGGGCTCGGCTCGCGCCGGTTCACCACGCTGCCGCACGCGCGGAACAACGTGTTCGCGCTGCTCTACCGGCTGGAGCCGCGGGGTGAGTCACTACTCACGGCGCGCCACCTGGCCGTGGGGCTCGGCTCGCGCCGGTTCAGCACGCGCGGAACAACGTGTTCGCGCTGCTCTACCGGCTGGAGCCGCGGGGTGAGTCACTACTCACGGCGCGCCACCTGGCCGTGGGGCTCGGCTCGCGCCGGTTCAGCACGCGCGGAACAACGTGTTCGCGCTGCTCTACCGGCTGGAGCCGCGGGGTGAGTCACTACTCACGGCGCGCCACCTGGCCGTGGGGCTCGGCTCGCGCCGGTTCAGCACGCGCGGAACAACGAGTTCGCGGTGCTATAACGGCTGGTGCCGCGATTTCAGTTATGGGTGAAAAACTTAAGTAAAGGACCTGTTGTATGTACCTACTTGTGTACAATAGTAAGTAATATCACAGTATTACAATATAATTCCCCACAGTAGTAACACACGCGGCTGTGATAGGGTTGTCACAAAATGGAAAATAAATGAAACGTTATTATTATGCAACTATTTATTTACAAGTACCTAACTATTAACTAATATGTATTTAAATATATAGCACAGCTAGATTATTACGTGAGATTTTGCTTTCAGATGTTTTAAGGTTTCTATGATTAAATTTATTGGGTTTTTTTTTTTATTCCGTATTTAATGTTTTTGTTGAGGTACGTTATCTGTACACGGAACATGGCTCCGCTCACTCAAAAACATGTACGAGCCTGCCCTAACAGTTCAATAACGCCAACTGAGCAAGTTGGCGGCGGCGGCCCGCGTCGCCCGCCTCCCCGCGACACCTCCCACCTTTGTTCTGCGCAAGTACACTCGTTGCCCGTCAACTTTCAAATATAGAATATCGAACGGTCTATACAATGTGTTACAACTACATCAGGTCCTTTACTTAAGTTTTTCACCTATACCAGCTGTTTAGTTTCTAGAACCGCATAACTTTCATTGATTGTTATAAAAGAAACTGAACCTAACCAACAGGTTCTGTAGGAACATCTACTAAAAAAAAGGATCACAAAAAAAAAACATTCACGAGAAACTGTTGGGAAACACAACTTCGAACTTGCGATAGGATACCACACAACAACTTGAATAAAACAAGAGATGAGATGTTATTTGTTTGATCGTGCAGAGAGTACGAGCCGGACGGGGCTGTCGCCAATCAAGGAGTTGGAACAGAACTGGGAGCAGGGCTTCACCAGCCTGAACTGCCTGCGCTGGGCGCCGCAGCCCGGACAGGGACTCGTGTACGCCAACAACACCGGCCAGCTCATCATCATGAGCTAAGACAGCCGCTTAAAAGGTTCACGCCCTTCTAGTAAGTAACGAACACGAGTGATCTCTAGGCAATTTTTTAAGTTCGGATTAAATTTTAAATAAGATTCGTTGGAAAATATTTGCGTTAAGACTAATGCATATTATGTAATGCATACTTTTAATAATTGTTTAAGGTGCCCTGCCTTATGATTGCTTGAGTAATTTTTATTGCGTTTTGACTCTAGTTTGTTGTGATCGAAGACGTTAAAAACTACTCCACTTTTCTAAACTATGTTAAAGCTTACCTATCCTATTTTATTCGCATTTAAACTCTGAAATTCAAGGGCGTTATATTCATAAGAAATATTTTGTTAGTGAGAACTATTTTGACTGTATAAATTTCCGTTTTTTTTTAAATACAAATTATATCATAAGGTTACATAAAGTATGAATATCTTTCAGCAATTAGAATAGAAAAGAAAAGGAAGTAAACTGTTTTATTAAATCTTAGAGAGAAAAAGTCAATATGTAAACTTGAAAGTTAAGTTACATTAAGTTTTTCATATGAAAATCAAGCTTACGCGTATATTCTGTTGTAGACGAATTGATGACTTCTTCCTAGTCGTATCTTACCGAGTAGACTTGACACGAATAGATCGAATGAGTGAATGAAAGTATACATTTATGAAATATAAATACAGGTTTTGAGTTAGAATTTTGGACTTGGTTTATAAGGACCTGGCACAATAAATGCTTAAAAGTTGTTTCAAGATGTTTTGCTCAGACTAATGGCTGACTTTTAAATTCGTTTTGTCGTAAAATGTAGAAAAATGTTTCATAGAAAAATGACTGATACGGGGCTGTAAGTGGACAGTGATGGGACGAAAATTTATATCGCGAATTCGAACTTTTTCGTAATATTATTTTCTGCTGACCCGTTATTTATAAATTGTGGTTTTATAATAATTTAACGTATTTAAAAAAAAACAGGAGGACATGTCTCAAACTAAAAAAACCGTTGTTTCCTGTATACTGTCATAAATATTAGCAGGCCGCAGTGGTCAAATTGCCTATTTAAAACTCGTAAGGCTCTATCTGAGCTAAAATTTAATTACCTAACGTTTGATTCCTGAAAAACCCTATCAAAATTCTCAATACTTTCCATTAGACCGCACCGTCGCGAGCTCCGTTGATAACGCTTCGGTCGAGTACCAGTAGATCATAGGTATAGTGGGGGAAAGGACAATTAAGTTTATAGAACATGTCACGCCTACAACAAGACAAAACTAGCGACACCTAATGTGTTAAAATCCATCAAGCCGGTTATATTGCAGAGCGTGCCAAAGAAATAGACATACGTACTTACATACATACATACATACTTACGAAAATCGTCACTCGCTTAAAGTATTATGATAGCTTCCTTTTTTGCGTGGATATAAGAAAGAAACAGAATATTAGTATCCTAGCAAATCCGTTTTCAATTTCTATTCTATTCTATTTATAATATAGCGCGTAGAAGTCGTTTGTCGCTGCTCCCTCAGGAACTGCACAATATTCCGGAATTAAATTTATCCTATGTCCTTCCCCGGGATTCAAACTATCTCCATATCAAATTTCATCTAAATCGGTTCAGTGGTTTATCCGTGAAAGCGTAACTCATAGACAAACAGACAGACAGAGTTACTTTCACATTTATAACATTAGCATAGATTATTATATTGACTTATTTTCTCCTGTTTTGTTTTCGTTATCGGTGAATCAAAGCAAATTAAGCTAAAGACATGTAGAAAAAATATTTTGTATAAAAGACTGATTTACTTATTAAATTCCATTGGATTTTTCTGGTCATAAGTCAACTGTGATTTGTTTATTGTTTCTTCTATTTTTTCATTCACAATACCTTTTTCATTCAGTATGTAGAATAGTGATATGAAACTAAGAAAAATTGTTAGATATATTATTAGTAACCGCACTTTAGTAATTTAAATTGTCTATTATTACTAGGCATGTTGTATCACTTTACGATTAATCTACCTTTTATTATCTCTAAATTATAATACGAAGTATTTAGTATTAATGTGTACATATAATTTACGTTCTCGGTAACGGTCCCTCTATCAGTATCAAATGTATTTATGAAATTTGTAACTTCTTCGGAATAGCGATATTGTAGTACTGATAGATAAGGGTGCTGCGAGGTTTCATCGATAGAATTAAGATTTTCCAATCTCTTTTCCATCTAAATAACATTGCTATAATAATCTTTTTTTAATAATAATCTTATTCCATTGATGGTATTCAATACTTCTTAGCCGGGTTTTTGAATCGTGAGCTCATAATGTCTCTTAGATATAAATAATTACCAACAAGGGACGATAGCCAAAGTAACATCTCTCTCGAGTTGATTGAGAAAACTGACAGTAGTCCTAATATTGTATTATTAAAATATCGACTCGTGTTTTATGACAAATGTGCACGGTAGTTGTAATGTCATGATCAGTTCCAAAGAATCCAATAAGCTTCTTGTTTTGTTACATCCATGTTAAAGAACGCAACAATGCTATGAATATGACAGTTAGTTAGTTGGTTTACTGCACTCGGCTCTAAATATGCTTGTAAATAGGTCTCCTCCTTCGAAAGTTCGTGATATGAAATATTGAGTTACTATCATACATACTGTACAGTGGGTTACATTATGCTTGTGTCTAATAAAATCATTATAACGTAACGAACTGATGTTTCATTGTTTTTTTGTTACTTTAATAAATCTACCTCGATATACAGAAAGAAAATTAAAACAATGAGTGTGCGTGCGCGCTTATAAGAAGCAATCGTGTTACTTGTCGTCTCATAAAATAAATTGGAAAATAGCGTAAAAAGTGGACAAATGTGTTATTTTATTACAAAGTTACGTGAAAGTGTTTGTGAACATTCATCTGTGCATAAATAAAATCAAAAAGTGTGTCGAAATAGACAAAAAAATAACAAAACACCTCTAATAGCAGTCGTTACGCTGCTCAAATCTCACGCACACATAGACGATTCAAGAGAAAGCTTAGTGATATTTACCAATCAGCGCTAAGATCGTTATCGGTTAGGGTTGACCTCGACCACGACGACGAGCAAAGTCCATTGCATCAGTAATACAGAGAACTTTCGCTCATAACGTTATCGCTTTGATAGCTCTGCGTACAGAGCGGCGACTACCGTTCCAGAGGTCGTGGGTTCGAATCCGACTTATGGTGACTCGCTTTGAAATTAACTTTTTGTATCTTAAGTTCTAACGAACGCAGTGTTTTTGTTGTCTATAGTTACCCAGTATCAGATACAAAAAAATATAATGTCCACAAACAAAAACTCCTCTCAAAAAATGAACAAAAAAGCAAATAAGTGCGCAAAATGCGCTCAGAACATTGAAAACAAAGAATCCATGAAATGTTCAAATTGTGACTCTGTGTTCCATTTAGACTGTACTAATGTGACAGTAAAAAGATTCTATCTCATGACGAAACATTCAAAGGAAATCTGGAAGTGCATCCGATGTTTAGTGACTGCATCGATGGATCGCGAAACACCATCAAGATCCAAAATTGAAGATAAAATTCATATTTTGGAAAGAACCGGAACATTTGGAGAGGAATGCACGCCGAACAAAAGTATTGATAATGTGACCCTACGCAAAAAAAACCGAACAATCTTAGTATCTCATCGTTACATACACCCAATAGTTCTTTGGACAGATCAATAGAAACATCTCTGAGCACCAGTGTACAAAGCATGCCTAATACTACCGAACAGTCGCAAATTTCTGATCTTAAAGACACTATTGAGTTACTTCAGACCCAACTCATTAGTGCACATGAGGAGATTTCAAATTTAAATGCTGACATTACACGCTTAACAAAAAACCAGACTGATTTAGAAAGGCAAATCTCAACATTAAAAAGTTTACTTGGAGATCAAACCCCTTTACGAAGGTCTACTCCGAAACACAGGAAAAAGAAATCTAACTTACAAGAGAAGAAGACATTGGAGAAACTCCCGACCCCTGTCCAGGACGAGCCACTACCCCGGACCGAATCCGGACCAAACCCGGAGCCCAAACTAGCAAATGAAATTAATTTAAAAACTGACACTTTAAATAAAATTCCAGATTTTACTGACTATACCAGTTTTCCTAGGTTCTGCACACGTGGAAAGATTTGTATAGTTAGTAGCAATAAAAGAATTAAAGTACTAATTGCTGCACAAGATACACTCGCAAGCCAGTTTCAGATGTGTCACTTCTTATCGCCAAATTCTGGTATCAGTGAATTATTCTACAACATCCACACTAAGGTACAAGACTACACGTTAAATGATTATTGTATAATTCTTATAGGGGAAGATTTTAAAGAAACTAAAGACTATTCTACCTTGGTCACAATGATTAGGAAAATATTGCTGAACTCAAACCATACAAATTTTATTATATGCTTGCCAACGTATAGGTGTAATGTAGGTACGATGTATAACTGGAGGATTGAAAGGTTTAACAAGCTGCTTTATCTCGATAACCTAAAGTACGAATATTCCTTCTTACTAGATTCAAACCTTAACTTGTCTTATGATTACGATATGTTTCACAGATCATCCGGCGTAATAAATAACCATGGTATTAGAACTATATTTCAGGGCATTGCTAAGACCATCGCATGCATAAGCGATGATAACGATATGCACTATTATACGGAACAAGCTACTCGAACCGATGAGCAGCCCAGGGAGGATCACATGCTAAACAATTATTCCTTTCGTGAATAATGTCACATTGCTGCACCAAAATATTGCTGGGCTTTTGAATAAAAGGGATATTTGGGTGAATCAACTTTTAAGGTACTCCCCAATTTTCGACATGTCTCACTATGTCACCTTAATTTGGTAGAATGCATTTTTTTTTTGATGTGGTCAATATATTGAATAAATCAGACAATTAAACTTACTTTCTAGCTGACAATTTTAAAAATTCTTCTATGATTTACACAATTATATCAGGTAACGCAGGGGACGACGTTGTCCCCGGGTTTTGTATGAAAAACCTGCATTTTCCACTGCGTTACCATGTTTTTACAAAATTATAGAATTGGTTTATGATTATGAATAGTGAAATCCGAAAATCTGATTATCTAATTTTAACATGTGTAAACCATTATCAATCTCACATATTCTAGTAAGTTTTTATTGGCGTGTAGAAAAGGAGGACTTTAAAAGTTGATTCACCCACTTTAGAAGTATGTCTGCTAGAATTTAGTAATAGAAATGTTGATATCGATGTACTTTGCTTATCAGAAACTTTTATTAAATCGGGACACGAAAATAACATATTCATTAAAGGTTTCGAACTAGCTTCATATTACTCACGGAAGTCTCAAAAGCGTGGAGGGGTTGCAATTCTTTGCAAGACGCATATTGAGTATAAGCGGCTATTATGCCTTGAAAAAGTAGCGACTGAACAAAGTTTTGAATGTTGTGGTATTGAAATACCAGAATACAAAACAATAATAATTTGTCTTTATAGAATACCTAAACCTAATACAACAAGTATATTCTTAGAAAACTTGGAAAATGTGATTCACAAACTGCATAAGCGTAAATCTTTTAAAATCATTCTCACAGGAGATTTTAATATAAACACAATGGAAGATTCACGAGATAGCCGAGAATTACAAAGAATTGTACAAAATTATAACTTTCACTTTCATATAGACAAACCAACCCGATTAAACTCTTGTATCGACCACATAATTAGTAACGGACCACATGGTACCGCTACCATACACGATTTAGGCCTCTCCGATCACACAGGGCAAACACTAAATTTCTATACTGAACATAAAAAGCCTTCAATTGAAAATTGGTATATATCAAAAAGGGATTTGGGTCAGGATAATGTTCAAAAATTTTGTGAGTGTTTGAAAAGCCTTACTTGGAGTAATGTTTTTAAACAATCGTACTTGAATACCGCTTTTGACGAATTCCATGACACATTTGTACTATTTTTTAAATTGTGCTTTCCGAAGAATGTCATCAAATTGTCTAATAAAGAAAAGAAAACTAGATGGATTACTAAAGGGATAAAAAAATCATGTTCTACTAAAAGAAAGCTACGGTTTAATTACTACACAGTCAAATCCACGGCAGCGAAAATGGAATACTATAACTACACGAAAATACTCAAACAATGTATTCGCAACTCGCAGAAAAAGGAAAATACCACTTATATTAACATATCCAAAAATAAATGCAAGGCTTCATGGGACCTTATTCAAAATAAAGTGTACAAAAATAATAAACCCCGACATTTACAAAAGATTAAAACGGGCGACAAAATACTTACAAACCCAAAAGAAATCGCCACCGTTATTAATGAATATTATGTAAATCTAACTAAAAATAAGTATAATCACAGGGATCACCCATTAATACATATGAATACTTGTTATTCAACAATGTTTTTATATCCATGTGATGAACTTGAAATTACTAAAATAATAAAATCTCTGAAAAATACTAACGCCGTGGGATATGACGAATTACCAACATCAATCGTAAAGTCATGTGCCTCTCTAATAGCACCTGTGATGAGCTTTTTAGTAAATTTATCATACAAGGCACATTTCCCGAAAAATTAAAGTTTTCCGTCATAAAGCCGGTGCATAAAAAAGGAAGTAAGGAGGATTTAGACAATTATCGTCCAATAACCTTGATACCTATTATGTCTAAAATTTTCGAGAGAGCAATGCACGCTAGGATTACAGGATTTTGTAATAAATACAATTTAATTAAAAATGAGCAAAACGGATTCCAGAAAGGTAAATCTACCTCATTAGCGACTTTTATGTTGGTTGGTAATATAATTGAGCACGTCGATAAGAATAACCCTGTGTCAGCCATATTTTTCGACATGAGTAAAGCATTTGATTTTGTTTCACATGAACGCCTTCTTCTTAAGTGTGAAATGTATGGTATAAGAGGTGTAGCTCTAAATTGGCTGAGGAGCTACTTGAGTAATAGATCTCAGTGTGTTCAAATTGATAGCTTTGAGGATAAACTATCTAGCTTAAATAGGTCTAACTACGAACAAAACAACGTTGGAGTGCCACAGGGGAGTGTTTTGGGCCCGTTGCTGTTTTTGTTGTACATCAATGACCTACCTAATGTAACTGAATATAAATGTGTTTTATTTGCTGACGACATTGCAATAGTAATCCCATGTAAAAAATTAAATACCTACAACAATGACATTAATAATTTAATAAAAAATGTAATAATATGGTTAAAATCGAATAATTTAAATGTTAATTTGGATAAAACAAAATATATACAATTTTATAATAGAAAAGGAGGTGTTGACATTCATGCCAAATATGAGAATACTATTATATCCGAAACTGACACGTGCACAAATTCTTAGGTATTATACTAGATAGTAAATTTTCTTGGAAGCCTCAAATAGACCAGAAATGTAAAGCAATTAATAGTTTTGTCTATCCAATTCGAAGGCTTGCAGCAGTAGCAAATAAAGAAACGGCTCTCCAAGCATACCACGGTTACGTGGTGTCAGTGCTCAGGTACGGACTGCTGCTGTGGGGAAACTCCTATGATATTAGCAGGCTATTCATCAGTCAGAAAAAGTGCATTAGGGCCCTCTGTAATAAGCCACCACTAACCTCTTGCAAACCGTTATCCATCACTTTATATATTGGAAATGAGCAAATTTGTAAAATTTAATTTAAATCTATTCACTCAACTCAAAAATGTTTGTAGCTTCAACACCAGGTATCCCAGAAAACTAGTACAGCAGAAAACAGTATCAATATTACGGAAAAGAAATTGTTACTGCATGGCTGTAAACATCTTTAATAACATTCCGAAAGACATAATAAATTTGCCATACAATAGATTTGTTAGTACGCTATGTAAATGGTTACTAGAAAAAAGATTTTACTGTCAGGGATTTTTTATCTGTAAGAAATAATTAATGGAATGGAATGTCATGTAATATTAATAATTAAGGGTATATAATTTAAGTTCACAATCACATTTGCATGCTGGTGTCGCCGGCGAGAGCGCTGACCTTATGTATATTACTTATCAACCACTGTAACCGCATCTCAAGTGAATAAATTTTGATTTGATTTGATTTTTGAACACCGCATGGAGGGCAACTACATTTGGGCGTTTTCCAAAAAAGTGTACATCGTTAAGGACAAAGTTAAGAAAATTTTACTTTTTCCATTTCGTTACCAAAATTAGCCATACATTTAGATACGTACGTTAATATTCGTGACGAAATGGAATAAGTTAAATTTTCTTAATTTTGTCTTGAACGCTGTAATTTTTTTTTGGAAAACGCCCATTAAATGTTGGAAATAACAAATTCTACGCAAAGGAGACTTCGCCGTCCACTACGGGTCGGTATACATACAGCAAAACGCACGTTGGGCATGAATGCTGTGTGTTAATTGGTGGTTGCCTAGCAAATCTTACAGATTCCGTGTTTTGCTGCACGCATACACCGAACCCTGGGAGAGCCTACCCGTTTTTCAAAACAATCGTTACTGCATTCTTTGATTTTTGATCATTCTGAAACCTGATTTTCTTTAATTAAAAGGTGAATGTTATGTAACTCGCAAACGCACTGAGAGCGGAGGCGGCACGGTGCGGCGCATCCCATATTTAAAAGCGTGGCGGAGGCGTTTTTAGTATGGGTTCTCAGTGCGTTTGCGGCTTTAGAGATAAATTCACTCTATCCGTCACCCGTTCGATTAGTATTATAAATTAACTAGCGACCCGCCCTAGCTTCGCTCCGGATTAAATTATGATACATATAAACCTTCCTCTTCAATCACTCTATCTATTAAAAAAAACCGCATGAAAATCCGTTGCGTAGTTTTAAAGATTTAAGCATACATAGGGATATAGGGACAGAAAAAGCGACTTTGTTTTATACTATGTAGTGAAGCGTGTTTTTTTTGGCAAATTGGACTGGTTCTATTTCTGACTAAGCCAGACGAATTTTCGAAAATTAATGAATCGCCGTAACTTCGAACCTACATACATACATACATAACATCACGTCTTCATTCCCAGAGTGGGGTAGGCAGAGCTACAGAAATACCAACAACTTTAGAAAGATTTGTTGATCATTCTGTAACCTGTTTTCTAAAAATACATAAGGGCTGAAGATACTCTTTTATAGAGTCTGTCAAACGAAAGCTGTCCCAGAGAAACAGCGGCAATTTCAAAAACCTGCAGCTGTTTACACTGACTGTACACTGAATAAGCGGAGTTGATACTCCAACACTGATGTGAAAAGATCAGGAAATCAAATAGTATATATTAGCCTGTGTGGTTGCCGGGTTAGAATAGTGCCACTCCATGTCTTCCCGTGGATGTCGTAAGAGGCGACTAAGGGAATAAAGGCTTGTAGTACTGTTAGGCGATGGGCTTGCAACCTGTCACTAATACACTGGTAAACATCTTAGCCTGACTGTGCAAAATGTGGTTACAGAATTATCAACAAGTTTAGAGTTGTTGGTATTTCTGTAGCTCTGCCTACCCCACTCTGGGAATGAAGGCGTGACGTTATGTATGTATGTATCACGTCGTAATTCTTTTTTATTTATATTTAACGTTTAATTTTTTTTATTGGTAATATCCATTTGCGTTGATTATTGCCCTAATTTATTATTTCTCTAACTAGGAAATGTACCTATTCTTAAACAGACGCAAAGGGGGCACCTATTTTCTGACCTGAATAATGAATATCCTGTATAATGGGATATCGATGAGACCTTGCGATTTGTAATTTTAAGTGGACCATTAAAAACTACAAATATTCTAAATGTCTTCCCGATAGATCTCGTCGTTTATCTCTCAGGGTCTTGGCAGACAGACGGAACAAGGTCATCTTAAGGATGGAACACCGAAGCTTTTAAAATACGCTGTCTTCTTCAACTAGCTCTCAGCATTAAAGAATGATTGTTATACTTTCTATTTCTTTTATTTGTTGCTGTACCTATTTAGGTACATAAAATTAAATAAACCTAAGCTGGCAACGTTGCAGTTTTTAGTTTATCTTGATAATTGAAGTGAAACTCATAAGCGTTAGCCAAGTTGCATTCTAAAGCTGGGTACGAATCTGAGCGGCTCAGCCTGAGGCATGCTCGCCTTGCGCGGCGAGCTGCTCGTGACCCAAATTGTTGCACAACAACATACGCGAGTGAGGCAGCGTACTTGACGCGAGCCTTCATTTCAAAATGGCGTCTGACACGATGATAGCCGCGGCTGTATTTATCATAATTCACCGAATTATTAACAAAAAAGAAGAGGTAATCGCCTCGGTGGTGGAACGGCTAGCAACTTTATCAAATTTGTACGCGCCTCGCTCACAGTCGAGTTAGAACTTGTCGTTCTGCCCGCGGCAAGCTCGGATACACGTCCAAATTACGCGAGGTACGCACACCGAGGCGCCTTTGAGCACGGTCAAAAGACCGACTCTCGACGGCTCGCCGCGCGCCGCTTGCCCGCTGCTCGCGCATAGCGCGTGAGCGCGTACGAATTTGAGCAAAATAGGTGAGCCGTGCGTGCCTCAACCCGAGGCTGCTCTAATTCGTACCCACCTTAATACTAACGACTGTATAAGTCTGTCAACATGAATGTTCCGAACTGATCCGTGCGAACTCGCGATTGCGTACGTCCACCTTAAATTATATTCTTTGACTTTGGCAATCCTTAATTCGCAGAAGGAAACTCAACAAACAACGTGTTCTAACGGTACACGTACTGCAAACCCCATTTATCTGACGACGGCGGCCCGGGACAGTTCGGCTGTCTGAGCCAGACGTTCATGTACACTGCTTATTATTATTATTATTTATTATTATTAATTGTACTGGTCGACTATAGAACCTTTTCTCGAAGTCAAGTCAAGAAGTACGCTTGCATTGGCGCTCTAAGTACCCAGCAATGGGACGAGTAGGTAATCTAAGCAATTACGGATTCGTCGGTTGATCTACGACGTCATCGGACAGTTTATTCCCCGTGGCACAACTATTTGGCACAACTGACCAAAATCTGTATCATAAATATGAGGTAGGTTTAGGTTATGTTAGTTCTTTAGCAGGCCCGGAGGGCCAAACTACCCAGAAATAGGAGCTCTGCGATACCAGAGCTCCGTCGACTCTATTAAATTTGATTTTGAAATAGAAATCATTGGTCAGTTTTGCCACGCAGTAGTGCCTAGGGAAATAAAGGCATCGGACGATGGCGGCTGTGTGTGGTAGTGTGCGTCATTCTTTTCTTTTACCTATGTTTAGATCGATCGGATCTTCCACCCGTCGTCGTCCGAGCATAACTCTGCCGGTGGCGGGTTTGGTGTACGCGTACCGAAATCTATTTCCCAAACTTGATTATTCCGTGTAGCAAGTTTTCCAGTCGCATTTCTCCCCATTCATAATTTTACTTAACTAAATTTGTCCCCATTATTATTTTTACCTAATCGCATGTTTCTATTCTTATTTTTGCTGGTCGCAATTTTCAATTCTGGATTTTTCCCAGTCGCAAATTTTCCCATTGTAATTATGAGGTCTTAATAGGTAAAGCTTTAGGTTATCTTACTATTCCACAGGCTCTAAGAGCAAAGAACCGATAAATAGGAGCTCCACGATAGATAGCAGAGCTCCGTCGACTGTGTGAAATTTATTTATGATATGGGAAACGTGCAACTCTGAAAAAGCTACAATGTAATAAATGCGTTTGGTAAAAATTACGAAGAGAGGAAAAATGCGCGGAAAATAAATTTCAGACCATAACGTGAACTAGATTAAAACGCTAAGTTTTTAAGGTTGTAATAAAATTGAATAATGTTGCCAGTTTAACTCTACATGAGCGCCCTAACATTATCCAAACTCCTGCTCTTGCGGCATGACCCATCCCAATACTATTTCCATTTACTCCACTAATACATTTTCACCCCGATGGGAAACTACTGAAAATGATGAAAATAATGTATATAAAAGTGATATAAATATCTTAATTTATTCAGTTTTAAAAGAATGTAACTGCATTAATGATGCTGACAAAATAAAATCATTTTACATTAGGTATGTCAAAATTAGGACAGTTTATGCAACTTCTAGAAAATGTATTCAGCCATTGGTATGAAAGCACAGGCTTCGGCAAAAAGCAATAAGTTTGTTGCACGCACTGCCAGAGGCGCTGCAGGTAAATGAACACAGATGCGGACAGAGAGACAACCAAGTCGGCAGACAAGGAAAATACGACGCTGTTGAAGAGACGTTCTGTACGACGGCTATCGCACCGGAATGGCTGAGTACATCTCTCACAACTTGTAAACAAAATACTAAAGAGATCTGAAAATTTAATGTATCTTATTAAAACATCCAAATGTCTACTAAGCATTTATGAAATATAAATAATGTTTCTGACATCAAAGAAATGTAATAAGTATGGATCAATTATACATCCAATACTCACAATACATATATAAAATATACTTCATGTTCAACAATTTATACTTCTGATCTAGAATACAAAAGAAACTTAAAAAAAACAAACTATTCTCAAAAATGTCACATACAAATCTTGTCCTATACCATAGATCTTGGGTTCCTACTAATTAACGGTGGCCCTACCGGCGTTATAACATATACAAAACATTTAATACTAGATATTTTTGTTTCTATGTCTTGCATATCAAATCACTTCTAAACGCTGCAAAATACAATTTTGGTAAGTAGCTAGTACCTGCCTATTTTACATCCGTAAGAATCATTATTGTTTCGGCACAGCGCCAGTCCCAGCGCTCTTATGTGACAAACTATTGCAAATCGACTGTAATTCTGGCAATGTCACTAACACGTCATAAAGCTAAAAATGGTTTAAACAACTTACAAAAGACATAAGTGAAACCATTAA
Organism: Acleris holmiana; assembly: GCA_949316455.1. Taxonomy (NCBI): domain Eukaryota; kingdom Metazoa; phylum Arthropoda; class Insecta; order Lepidoptera; family Tortricidae; genus Acleris; species Acleris holmiana. The sequence continues at coordinate 16,827,505 of OX438763.1, forward strand.
AATAACATTAAACCCTACAAATCTTTATTAAAAATGTTAATTTGCTCGTAGCACAAATATAGTTTCTTCCTTGACTCATCACAGACCGAATGTAAATTCCGTTTCGAATTCCAATGTGTTTATCTGAGCTAGTCTCGCAGCGCCGCGCGCCCGCGCCTGGAAGCGGCTCAACATACAGCATCTGTAACTATGTCGCGTCGAGGAAGGTGCTGGAGAAATGCATCAATGTTACTGTTCGGACGGCTTCAACTCTTTGATTTGCTTTATAAGGTAAGCCTTCTCGTCGTTGAACTGCTCATCCTCGGAGCGGTCTGTATGGAACTTGGTCAGGAAGTCTACCAGTTTGTCTTGATTCCGGAGCAGGATGTCCAATATTGGTTTTGGTTTATTTGGATTGGCTACGAACACCTGGAATAAAATCACAAACTTAATCTAACGTTTTTGTTTTAACCGTAATATGTTTATCATTTGGTTACCTATACACTGGTCGAATTCTCATTTCGGTCTGTTTCATTTGTCCGAATTTTCATAAGTTAGAATTGCATTATTTTCGGATGTAAACGAAACAGTTTGGAACGAAAATTTTACTATTACGGTATAGGCTACCAAGTAATGCACCAGTCTCAAAAAATCACACAGACCACATTACTATGGCATTCAAGTTAATGTATACATATTAAGGCAATTTCGTGCGAATAATTTTATGTTTTCCATTGAATAACATGTATTTTTTGAGACACCTCGTTGTCATCTCCTACATCTAAGTATATTTACTATCATTTTAGAAGATTCAAATCCACCAAATATTTTTATGGCAATTACAAGCCTCTTATTTTAAGGGTTTTCCCTTAGTAGTAAATAAATTACATTATTATTATTGTTCAGGGTACTACATTATTTCTGAGAAACTCTATCAATGTTGTCTCCTGACTTATCAGACAGAACAAGCAAAGTCGACCTAATTACAAAGATATCTTAATAACCAATCATGTTAAACTTTTATCTTAACCTGGGTACGAATGTGAGCGGCTCAGTCTGAGGCATGCTCGCCCCGGGAGGCGAGCTGCTCGCGTGCCAAATTATTGCACATAAACATGCGTGGGTGAGGTAGCGTGCTCGCCGCGAGCCGACATTGTGCGTCGTTCAAAATGGCGTCGGACACGATGACAGCAGCGGCTGCGTTTATCATACTTCACCGAATTATTAACAAAAAAGAAATCGCCTCGGTGGTGGAACGGTTCAGCAACTTTATCAAATTTTTACGCGCCTCGCCCAGTTAGAACTTGTTCTGTCCACGGCAAGTTCGGATACACGTTCAAATTACGCGAAGCACGCACACTGAGGCGCCTTTGAGCACGGTCACAAGACCGACTCTCGGCGGCTCGCCGCGCGCCGCTCGCGCACTGCTCGCGCACACCTCGTAAGCGCGTACGAAGCAGAGGAAAGTATGTGAGCCGTGCGTGCCTCAACCCGAGGCTGCTCTAATTCGTTCTGACCCTTACGTATCTTCAGTAGTTCAAAGCCTTTGCATTATAACTAAATGGCAAAAAATCAAATACTTTTTTAATTTCGCGGCCTAAATGACCATTTTTTTTTCATTATAAGGCCTTGTGCGAATCTCTAAAGACCACTACTATGCCAAATTCCAGCCCGAGAGCTTTAGCCAGACCGGAAAAAGTCTTAAAACACCGACGGCCACACGGGCAGACGGAAAAAAGTTTTTTTAAAGTACATACGGTAATGGACCTGCTAAATTAGGGTGCGACCACACCGACGCGTAAAATACGGCGACGTTGCGTAAACAAAAGCACGGATCATACTAATTACATAGTGTCAATTTTGACGTACCGTAATTTAACAACTGTGACGTCTGGTCTCAGTTTTTATCAAATAAGACAATACGCGCGTGCTTCAGAGTTCCCGCTATCCCTGTATAGATATTTGGGTGTGCTATTTGGCAATAGGCAACCGTGACATCATCGTTCAGTATTTCGTACACAAACTATCGTTGTGACACTTAACCCATTCGTGGTCAAGCCCTCGCAAGCACAGGCAAAAAGCCAGGCCACCATTTTTTTTTATAAACTTGTCTCGCTTATGGATCATCAGCCTGGCGCGAACGATAAATGTGTCACTTACGAAACTGTCCACTTGGATAACTTCATGCAACATTTTTAGTAACCACCATTTTATTCTTTACTTAAGGATTTGTTAATGACCCAGATGCGAGTCACTGGCCTGGCAGAACCATTCGTGCCTGATCCACGGGCTGTCAATGGGTCAAAAAAAGTTGCTGATCTGACTTCTTAGTCAGCCCCCCGTATTTCGTTTATTTAATTTAAGGTGATTTTATGGCGACTTAAAACACCAGGGCGACATGTATGCTCGTACCTTAAAAACATGGAAAGCCTCGAACTGTATATTGCGCGACTTCTCCTTGAGCATATTCATCATGAGCTTGAGGTTGTCGGGGTTGGTGATGTAGCGCGTCATGATGGAGAAGTTGTGCCGGTCCAGGAGCAGCTCGCCCAGCAGCTTCAGGCTCTGCCGCCGCGTCACGTAGTTCTCCGAGTTCAGCAGCCGCTGGTAATGGCTGAACACCTTGTCGTAGTTCGCTTCTAAAAACTCGGCGCACAACATTTTGTGGCGAGTAAGCAATTCCTGCAAGTATTATTATATACATGACAAACCATACATCATACGCAGATGGTTTAAAGATTTTTAATTATTTGGGTGCAATGAGTTTTCCTTCAAATATAATGTCATGTTACTAAGATACTATTGGTATTGCTGTTGCTATTTTAGAAAACCTGATAAAAATCAACACTTATTAAAATTTAGTTTTCATCACACATGCTTGGAAAGGGTGTTATCATATAACACGCAACCGTATAGGGCAGTTATAGCCTATTTACATCCCGAGGGAGTTATAAGCTTAGTTTTAAAATACAGAACTCACTAGTAAATCATTTCAGACTAAGGAGGTGTAAAATGAGCCGAGGTATATTTCCTATATTCAAAAATAAACCAATTTTACTGTATATAAAACTTATATGGTACATTTAACTGTATTATTTTTATATTATTTCAGAGACATTTGCAATTATTTTTATTAAAATTTATATTGAAAATCGGAATAATCTGGCAGTTTGGCCTGTCAAGTTTAAAACTAATGGCAGTTAGCATTATCTTGACAAGTCGAGTTGTCATGTTGACAATCTCTTTTAGCGAGTCGAGTGCCGATTATTAAGTTGTAAATTGCCATTTTAGATTTAGTATTTGTAGTTGTAGTTATTTTAAATAATCTATTTATTTTTAGATCCCCAACTGATGAATCTGCATCTTCTTTTGGAAAAAGAAAAATTCACCGATCACTTGTAACTTCCAACCTTGACACTGGCAGAATTGTCCCACTGGACAGTAGCCATATAATATAAAAATTGATTGAGTGCCGATTAAAAAAGATTGTTCGGTAACCTTCGGGGGAGGGATTTACTGATTTACTCTATCCACTTGACACCATTAATATAAAAGAAGAAGAGTCGAGTGCCATTCATTTTTTATTATTGTTTCCTTCAAGTCTTTTATTTTTGTTTCCTTGCAAATGTGAGGATACCACAGTACTTCTTACTTTCCTTGATGCACATTGTACTATTAGTTCTAAGTGACATTTTGTAGGTAAGTACATACATACATACATTAAATCTCGCCTGTTTCCCAGAGGGGTAGGCATAGACCATTTCTTTCCACCTGCTACGATCCTGCCTAATCTCTTTTGCTTCTTCCTCATTCACACATCGAAGTAGGTAAGTATATTCTATTTATAATGGACTTCATTAATTAACTAAACTATTGTCATTAATCTATCAGTGCCATACTTTTTAACTTGAACAAAAAGAGTTTAAGCAGGATGAAGACGCTAGCAATAGGAGGTTAAAAAAATACAAACCTTAAAAGTAGAAAAGGCATCTGAGGCAATATCAAAAGTGGAAACTTCTACATAACGGAAGAAATTGTAAAAATCGTCTGAATACAACATTATCTTAGCCAAAGCCTCGTATCTGGCGCATTCCCGCAACATGGTGCCGCAGTTAGAAGCTATCTCTTGATGTTCATACCTGTAATTGAAACATCAACAGTCATTCTAATGTCATCACATGACAATGCATTAAATAACATTAATGTAACATGTGTAACAAAAGAAAAGGTTCAAATTAAAATATATTTTCATCACACATGCTCAGAAAGGGTGTTATAACATGCATTTATTAAATTATATATTAAAAACCGGTACAATCTGGCCATAGTCTGTCAAGTTTGAAAACTAATGGCAGTTTGTAGCATTATCTGTGGATATTGAAAAAAGTTGAGTTGATATGTTCTTTTAGTGAGTCAAGTGCAATTCATTTTTTGATTGTTTTTTCTTTTATACTCTATTTTTTCGTCATTTCCTTGCAAATTTGATGAAAAACATTGTGTATATGATGGGTAGTAAGGGGATAACAAACTCGAGTCATTAAAAACCTTCCGCCTTAGGTTTGGGGCTTCTAATACACTCGTTTCTTATCCGCTTCTTACTTCCCTTGATGCACAATGTACTATTATTTCATCCACACAGGTGAAGTCAGGTTTTAAAGATGATATTTCCGCTGTGATGTGCTTAGATAGCATAGCACGTAAAATATTAATAAAAAAAATATAAGTGAATTAAATGTTAATATCCTTTCTTAAACTGCCCTCAAAGCTGTTTGCTAACAATAAATAGTCTCATAAAAATCTTGTACTGTATGCATACACATAATATTGTACCATTATGCGTATTTGTATACTATTCTACAATTTTTACTACCCAGACCATCCATCGCTTTCTCAACTGTCTATACAATCAACCCAAATTCACTAACTAAAGGTTTCTTCTCTCTCAAGCAAGGTTGTCCGGTTCCATGCATGCGATTTTCGAAACTTTCCTGCTGACCTATCAAGAAAATGGACAGTTTGTTCTTCCCAGAATTAAGTTATTCTATTCCTTTAACAAACATAGTATGTACATACCCAGACATTAAGGTGAATAGAATCTCAGGTTTTGTGCAGATGTACTCAACAGTCGGGGACCGAGTTCCAATTTGACGCCTGAGCACATTGTTAAAAACCTGTGCAACATCCTTCTTTCCTTCAAAGTCAATGCGGTTCAGGTTCTAAAATTAAAACAAACTCATTATTAGTGTTTTTTTAACATACCTATTAACATTTTAATATTCACTCATTAAGAGGCCGTATACGAAATTTTGCTGTTTTCGCTCATTTACGTGATTTTACAGTAGAGTTTACTTCTACAAATTTTAATGCGCATCACGAAAGATCATTTCGATTATTAACGAATGTATGAGCTACTTTTCTGTTTTTATTATTTTATTTTGATTAATCAACCTGAAACCGGCAACTGTTTTGTGAATTTTGCTGTAAGAGGTTTTGAATATCGCATATTCACGAATCGTTTTGATGTCTAAAAGGTATGAAAAAATTACAATTTATCCCTGTAAAACTCGTCTAAAAAATGTATGAATAACTTTTTACCACCTTTATGTAAAAAAAAATGTGTAGATAAAATTTTATAGAAAATGGGCAATAAATTGTTTTTGATATCGGCTACTAAAACCTGTTGTTCATAAAATTAAAACAACAGTAATAAACTTCAGTTCAAAATCAATCCATTACCATAAAAAAACATCCAAAAAATGAAAAAATAAATAGCAATATAATAATGTTTTAAAACAACCTAAATCTTGCATTATAACACTGCACAAAAATTAAAAGTAGCTCATGCATTTGTAACTCGTTTATTGGATCATAACTGAAATGATATTTCATGATGTGCATAAATACTTATAGAAAAGCAGTATTTTAACTGTAAAATCACCAAAAGAAGCAAAACCAGCAAAATTTCGTGTACGGCCTCTTAAGGGTCTTTTTCAATGCAGCAGAAAGAGCAAAGAACAAATTTTTGTAGAAATAGAAAAGCAGAACATACACAGTTCTGATTTTAGTCACATTTATAAAGAGCCTTGTCTTATTACAAGTAATTTAATTCCAAAATCCTCTGCACCAAATAAACATAATTAAAATAATTTTGGTTATTGAAGATATACTCAACAGTATTTGTTTGAGCAGGGAAAGTTTCACGACTTAATGATGTTAGTAAAATGTGTATTTAAGAGTAACTAGGCTTCATAATGTGAGGAATTTATGGCAATGATTATACTCTTTAAAGTTTCTACAGGGTCAAGTTATAATGATGTTGTAATCAACTTGTAGTATAGCTGGTAACTATAGTCATCACCAGAGGGCAGAATTCTTACAGCAAAAATTAAAATCTCTAAGGGATAGAACATTTTGTATTATCAACTTTTCCAGGTATCAATATTGTGTATCTCTTAGTTATTTTAGTTTTGCTTTTATATTTAAAATGTAAATGTCATTCTTCATTCACATTTAGTTATTGTTTTTAACAATATGTAAGACTCTAAGATTGAATTTGCAAATATTGTTATTTTTTCTGAAATATATTATGTTTATTAATGTTAAATAACAAATGAAAATTTAACTAGAAAAAAAAACTAAATCTAATACATAAAACCATGCAATAGTAATAAAAACTACAGCCACATTTACCTTAAACTATACTAATCTAAAAGATCGCTACCAGATTGCATTGTTAACCAGAACAACTTGTTGATAGTCGATAAAATATGATGTTCTATTCCTGACATTTTTGCCATGAGTATTCTGCCCTCTGGTCATCACTCAAAGGTTAAGAAGTTACAAATGATTTTGTTGACAATAAGCTAAATAAATTATAATAGCTCAAGGGATGACTACTAGGACAAGAGTATAACTAAAATAAATGCTTTAATTTTTACTTGACATAATAAATTAAGGCAATAGCAAACCAATTAAATGATTGATAATAAATCATGATAATTAATTATCAGCATACCACCTATATTTAATACTGATATGATACTAAAACCTAACACAAATAGTTTGTTAATGTAAACAATAAATTTGGCAATTCATTTTTAGGTGTGCTTTTGCTATCTGTTTTCCTTCTGTATATGAATTTTAGGTCACCTGAATAAGAAGCAGAAGCAAGTTTGTGTTATACAGCTCCTGAGCCAGCTGTGCCACTATGATGTCAGTCTGTGGTTCTGCGTCAGATGTGCCGTACAGCATGTTCTTTATCAACACCTAACACAAACAAACACCTCAGTACCTGACAGCAGTCTATGCATACAAATATATATAGTACTTGATATAAGTCATCACACCACACATACCAGATTTTTGCTCACATCCTCCTGAGCCTTCTCTGCTTTCTTGTCGCCTCTTTCCAACGCAGTCACAGCATCTTTCAAAGATCGCACAAGCTCCGCTGGGCTCTTCTGTGACTTACCAAAAAGAGGCATAGTATTCTGATGATTTAGACAGATGATCTAAGCAATTCTGTCTACATAAGATTGTACCTGCAATCAAAGACTCGATGTAAGACGCAGAAACTCAATATCACTACAGTACTTCTTACTAACACTATTATTCACGAGATAGCAAGGGAAATAAAATGAGATTTAATAAACAAAATACGTTATCGTAGTTTGCATAGATGCACAAGAGATAGCTTTTTAGGTTGTTAGTCGCACTAATAACTTGACAGTGTTCGTATATACAGGCGAAGACCAAAGTGTAACTCACTTTCAGATTAAATTATTACAATTTCCCCTAGACCACAGGCGAAACGAACGAACAGCTGTGATGTCAATACAAATATTGCCAGTAAAATGAATGTCATGAACTTAAAGTAAAAAGAAACGCAAGTAGACAAAAAAGCATTGCTCTATTAGTTCTAAAATTATTTGACAATTACGGAATATATTAGGGAAGAAAATAATAATAATCATGAATTACTATGAAGTTTCAATCGATAAAGGGTTAATTTTCAATTTTCAATATTCATAATAATATTATCTGACTAGCGACCCGCCCTCGCTTCGCTCCGGGTTAAAGTATTATACATATAAAACTTCCTCTTCAATCACTCTATCTATTGAAAAAAACCGCATCAAAATCCGTTGCGTAGTTTTAAAGATTTAAGCATATATAGGGATATAGGGACAGAAAAAGTGACTTTGTTTTATACTATGTAGTGATGATATCTCGAATATCTAACATGATTGTCCAAATTCTTTACCCATGATCACCTGGCAACAACAGTCCGAGCTGTCAAGTGTAATTTTTCTCTCAAGTTAGGCTGTATGAATTAATGTCCTTTGCCTTTCCCTATAAATAAAACAAGAAAAAAACATGACATGTCACGCCAGCACTCGAATACTTCTTTTAGGTTAAATAAGTGTACAATATTTTAAGCTTGTTGAATATATTTGGCTAATTAAGCCGGCAAATTAACCTTAGTCAAGTATTATTTATTAAAAGTCATGGCTGAATCGGCAGGTGAAAAGTTGTCTAAGAAGTGAGTATTGTGTGGCATTTCAAAAGAAAAACCGTCATGTTCGCCACGAAGCCTCTCGCAGCTTTGCCTGGGGTGTTATTGGCTCTGAGGAATACATTGTCAGTCAATCGATTCACAAATTTGACGACTGCTGTGAGCAAACGGTTAGCAACTCATTAATTATTGTATGTTTTGTTGAGTTTTCAAATTATATTCTAATAAATATTTCAGTGAATTGAAACGTCGTTTAAAAGCCGATCAGAAGTTAAAAGAGAAGGCTGAAAAGGTAGCTCAGCAGCCTATCGCCGTTAGCGATAAGAAGGCTTCTAAGGCCTCAGAAGAAGAAATAAGTCCCAATGAGTATTACAAGTTACGGAGCGCGGCCGTCGCCGCTCTCAAAGAAGGGCCGAAAGACCAGCACCCTTACCCGCATAAATTCAATGTTACGACATCGTTAGAAGAGTTTATCCATAAGTATAATCACTTAAATGATGGAGAGGTTCTTGATAATGTAACTGTAAATGTGGCAGGAAGAGTTCATTCCATTAGGGAATCAGGAGCCAAACTGATATTTTATGATCTAAGGGCTGAAGGAGTTAAAATTCAGGTATTTTTTTCAAAATGAGTGTTGGTTTCTTGACAGCTGCAGGATATTTAATTACTGTATACATTTAAGGTAATGGCCAATGCCAAAATGTATGAATCTGAAGAAAAGTTCATCACAGACACTGACAAGCTAAGAAGAGGTGACATCATTGGATGTGTGGGTCACCCTGGAAAGACGAAGAAGGGAGAACTGTCCATTGTACCTCAATCTGTCAAGCTGCTGTCTCCGTGTCTGCATATGCTGCCTCATTTACACTTTGGCCTTAAGGACAAAGAAACTAGATTTAGGAAGAGATACTTGGATCTTATTTTAAATGATAAGGTAACTTAACATGATTTTGTAAAGCTAGATTTGATAAAGGGCTGGCCACACTATTTGAAATTATTATTTGTGAGTAATTGATAAAACTAAGTCTCTCTATATTACTACATTTAGCACAAGGAACCACAATTAACACATTGAATGCCACACACTCTGATTTCCATAAAAAATGGATCCTACTAGCGGGATATCAGAGGTGAGTGTGTTAATGCTTAAGTGATAACAAACAATGTTTGAAAGACTAATATTGTTTAACTCGGTTAAAATTAAATACTTGAAACTCAACTTTTTACCTTTTCTTGACAGGTTAACTTTTTCACAATGTTGTGATGGCTCACAAAATTTCATTTTTCATTTAAATTTTTATTTTTGTTTCATAAATATAAATGAACAGGTCAGACAAACATTCTACACAAGGGCTAAGATTATTGCATATGTCCGACGGTTCCTTGACAACATGGGCTTCCTGGAGATTGAGACCCCAATGATGAATATGATAGCTGGTGGTGCAGTGGCAAAGCCTTTCATTACACACCACAATGATCTGAACATGGACTTGTTCATGAGGATAGCTCCAGAGTTGTACCACAAGATGCTGGTTGTTGGTGGTCTTGATCGAGTCTATGAAATAGGGAGACAATTCCGAAATGAAGGCATTGATATGACGCATAATCCTGAGTTTACCACATGCGAATTTTATATAGCTTATGCTGATTACAATGATTTGATTAGCATGACTGAAACTATGCTTTCTGGAATGGTAAAAAGCATACATGGAACTTACAAGGTTTGTAAACTTGTTTGCCTTTTGTTATAAGTCAAAACTGGGAAAGAACCTAATTAGTTTTTATAAATTGAAATTAAGGGCTATTTAATAGTTCATTAACTTTTTGAATACCTCGGTGGATGTATACTGCAACCGCACTGATAGAATATGTAAAGAGCATACTGAGTGCTCAGTGTCCCTGGCACAAAAATATGATGACGTGATTTGACGGCTTTGGCGGTTAAAGGGTTAAGAATTGTAACTTCTTTTTATACCTATACCTACACTAATAATATGTTTTATTCTCAATGATTTTAAAAATATTATATCAGCTTTGGCTACATATACAAAAAATAAAGAAATATTTTGCATTGCAGGTCAAATACCAACCTGACGGGCCAGAAGGTGAAGAGGTAGAAATTGACTTCACTCCTCCATTTGCAAGAGTGCCCATGATTTCCTCTTTGGAAAGTATCCTGAAAGTGAAGTTGCCAGCTGCTGATAAGTTGGAAACAGTTGAAGCCAACACTCTGCTCAGTGAACTGTGTCAAAAGCATGAGGTATTTCATTTGACAAATAATGATTACCATTACATAAGACAAAACTTGCAGTGCTATTCAGGGTCACATGGACCGTAATGTTGGCTACAAATTAATGAGTTGTAGTTACATTTATTTTCATCCAGTTACTTATTTAATGGAATGAACAACCGCCTGTGTGTTTGCCGGGTTAGAATAGTGCCAATCCATATCTTCCTGTGGATGTTGTAAGAGGCGACTAAGGGAATAAGGTTTGTAGTGCTGTTAGGCGATGGGCTTGCAACCTGGCACTAATACACTGGTAAACATCTTGGCCTGATTGTGCAAAATGTGGGTACAGAATTATAAACAACTCGTTCTTTTCTTTTCTCACTCTGGTAATGAAGATGTGATGTTATATATGTAAGAAAAACAAAAAAATATGAATGAGCGTTAAAGGCGGGATTTTGTTTTGTTCTATACATCATTTTACTAGTAATTGCTTGGGACAAAAAGTAATATGAGTAATATTACTACATATGTTAGTTTTTTTTTTTTATTGTGGTAAGAACACAATAAAACAACAACCATATATTATCCTAAAAGTTATGAGGGTTTAAAGGTGAGATTTTGGTATATTATTTTAAAACGTTATTGAGTTGTAAATGGTGTAACTCACTACTTTGTTTCATACGTAATACTTAAGTTGTATCTAAAATGTTTTCTAAAAAAAACGATTATTTTCTCGTTAATATCCATCACGCGTTTGTAAAAAAATACAACCACTAGCACCCGCGTCGACCCCGCCACGCCCCACTGTCGCTAAGCATGGCAGTGGTATTTAATAGGTACAACTTCGTATGCACACGCACGCGACGCTTCTGCTTCGCGCGCGCCGTGCGTAGCCGCGCTGCTCGAGTTGTGCGCGGTGATGCGGCGCGTAGCAGTTTGAACATGTGCACGCGTTACTTTTGCATGTGCCGGGTTAAATTTGATTTGTTGTTCTACGCAAATCAAATGTGCCTGCGTTCGACGCGCGTCGCTTCTGACACGCGTTTGGTGTACCGGAGCCTTTAAAACCCTGGGACCAGGGGTGCAATTTTTGAAACTCACCATCGAAAAATTACCAACTTTAAAATAAATTTATGCAGCGATTTTCGACTGTCTACGAGCTCCTTTTAAATTTCATCCAAAAGGTAGATTAAATCGCTGCATAAATTGATTTTAAAGTTAGTTATTTTTCTTCAGTGAGATTAAAAAATCGCACTTCATGACTGAAAGGTAGCAAATGAGCCCACTAGTGTCCAATAAATTTTTGACTGTCCATGTGCCGAACACACTGTATATTGCCTGTCCATACCTGTAGTTAAGCTATTCTCGGTCTGCTCTGCGGGGCCCTAAGCCTCTGGAAGGGCTACATAAGCAACTTTTTTCGAGGCAGGAACCTTTTGACACACTTAATCTAATGTATAAAATTCTCGTGTCACGGTGTACGTTATTGAACTCCTCTGAAACGGCTGGACCGATTTTAATAAAATTTTGTGTGTATATTGGGTAGGTCTGAGAATCGGCCAACATCTATTTTTCATACCCCTAAGTGACATGAAAGAAAAAAAATGCAGCGGGCGAAGCCGCTGGCGGGTCGCTAGTATTTTATAAAAAACAGATTTTCATATACATAATTGTCCATGATGTTGATTTTTCTGTGGTGAAGGTTCTGTCGCTAGAAAAGTTGGAGAACTGCTGCTGTAGTTAAATACATTGGCTTGTTAATATGTGAATATAATTTCAAGTTTTCACTTCATCAGCAATTCGCAGAATGCTTGATGAGAATATGTAATAAAAAAAGGTTTATAATTTTAATCAAAATACCTACTTTACAGGTTGAGTGCCCACCACCAAGAACTACGGCAAGACTTCTTGATAAACTGGTCGGAGAGTTTCTTGAAGAGAAATGCATCAACCCAACATTTATTCTGGATCATCCACAAATCATGAGTCCACTGTCCAAATACCACAGGGACATCCCTGGACTTACAGAAAGGTTCCTTTCCATTATAAATTCAAAGATGCACACATTACCTCATATGCCCTTTGATTGATCACCATAACCAAAGATAACACACAATTACACCTTGCTCTGCATAATAGTTTTTAGGGTTCTGTACCAAAGGGTAACAACGGGACCTATTACTAAGACTTTGCTGTGGCTGTGTCTGTGAGCCGCGATAGCTAGACGGTTGAAATTTTCACAAATTATGTATATCTGATGCCGCTATAACAACAAATACTAAAAACAAAATAAAATAAATATTTAAGGGGGGGCTCCCATACAACAAACGTGATATTTTGCAGTTTTTTGCTCGTTCTTAATACAGTAATACTTAATATCCGTGGCGTATAGATAATGGTACGGAACCCTTCGTGCGCGAGTCCGACTCGCACTTGGCCGGTTTTTTGTTCCTAATATTGCTGTTTATTTTCCAAGCAACACATCATTTCATTATTCATGTTTAGTTCTGTGCTATAAAGCTGTGTGTTCACTAAAGTACAATTGTGCAGACTTAATAATTTCGCCAAGATTTTCTTAACGTCTGGAAATATCGTGTAATAAGGTTGCTGAACATGTCGACATGTGACATGCCAACAAAAAACCTGCTACTGAGTATCAAATGATAAGCTAATTTAGAAAGTAAAACAAATACGAACTTGCTCGATAAAGTATGATGTCGTTGTCGTATGATTACGCATTTCATCCGTACAAGTAATAAATTGCAAATAGATTCAATAAATTCAATTTTAAAACTAACTAGGTAATTACGCCCAAAACTGCCATACAACACATTACCATACATACACACCCAATCATAGATTAGGCAGTAAGGTTTAGCTGTGAAAGAGTAATAACAAAAAAAACAAAGACTTATTAGTATGATTTTTAAGCCGATTTATTTATTTTTTGTAGAATATAACCTGTCCTTTATTTATCTCCAGGTTTGAACTCTTTGTCATGAAGAAGGAAATATGCAATGCATACACTGAATTGAATGACCCAGCAATACAGAGGGAGCGTTTTGAACAACAAGCCAAAGACCGTGCAGCTGGGGATGATGAGGCACCACCAGCTGATGAAGCATTTTGCACTGCATTGGAATATGGCCTGCCTCCCACTGGCGGATGGGGCTTAGGAATTGACAGACTCACCATGTTCCTTACTAATTCAAACAATATAAAGGTAAACAAAAATGCTTTTAAGTTTTTAGATGATTGCCAACCCAACTATCTTCTTCTTACAGTAGCAGTACAGTCACAGCTTCTATTAGGAGAGATTCTATAAGAATCCTTAGTGCATGATGAGAGTCTGACACTCACTGGACAAATTTTTTTAGACATCAACTATAATATAAATATAAATGTGACATGTTTCACCAGAAAAGTGTTTATCATTTAAATGTCTGCAAGTTATTACAAGGTTTTTATCAATGTAGTATCTGTACTATAATACATTAATGTAATTTATTATAATCTCTACATATAATAATATAATATAATGGATTTAAAATAAATATCCAGAATATAATTATTATAAACAGAGAGTGGGTTTTGTTTTGTAAGTTTGTTTATAATTAAAGAAAAAAGTGTAATGTTTATATGAGCAATCTCAGGGAACATCATACATTTTTTTTTTTTTATTATGATGATCCCAGAGATAGATAATGAAACTCTAGGCAACAAGGAGCCTAATAATACTAAATACATCAAAATTGATTTAGGTTACCAGTTGAATAAATAAAAGGTTAACAAAGAAATGGTGAAACTGAGAAAGAGGGTGCAAACATTAATAGTTATTTGTGTCACGAGGGAACAAAATGACATATTTACGACGAGGGTGTACTTTGAATCCTGAATGAAGCGAAGTATTTTATAATTTAATCCTGAGCATAGCAAGGGTTACTAAAATAGAATGCTGAGCGAAGTGAGAGATTCAAGTGTTAACGCCCAAAGTGGAAATAATTTTGCTACCATGGGACATATATTGCTTTTGGCATCACCTATGAGGAAAATATAAGATTTTAGTGATGAAACCGATTTAACTATTTACACTCTCTAAAAGTGCTGAAATTAGCAAATTCAACACGCAACAAAGTGCCCTTGATCATAAAAATACCACTTTGATCTGTTCTAGCAGGGAAAAATTGCCATGTTGATCTCTCCTAGCAGAGAAGAAAAGTATATTTTCCGAATAGGTGATGTGAAAATTGTATTTAATTCATCAACATGGGTTCTTCTATATTCCCTAGGAGGTGCTACTTTTCCCTGCAATGAAGCCTGATGACCCTAATAAACACAACACCGAAGATGAAAGTAAAGTCGAGGCTTCTACTCAGAATGGAGCATAACTTCAAAGTGAAGCAGAATATTTATTGACTTATTACTAAACTAATGTTTTCTTATCTATGTGCTTTATTTAGTAACTTTTTGTTTTGAATAAATTCCGAAAAATGTTGTCATGATTTTATTTCTCAAAGTATTTATTTACATATAACTTTTTTCACACTTTGTAAAAAACAGGTGATATTTCAATAAACTAGTCTCAAATCAAAATGTTCAATTAAAATCAACTTTATCTTCTTCACTGTTGTCAAGGACTTGTGTGGAGTTGTAATGTTCCCCTAACTTATACATGTGCCTATGATATGTAATAACCAGAGGGGGTCCTTCAAATTCTGAACCCTGTTCTATGCATTCAGGACCTGTAGCTTGGATAACTATTATGGGGCATTTCAAATAATTGGACATTGCTCTAATTTCTAGTTGTCCTCCCCACACCTTAGTATGAGCTATCAAGTTACAATATTCATTGAATTCATCCTCAGTAAGCATATCACATGTTTTTGGATTGCTCATAAAAGGAAGAAAGTCCTCTTTATTTAGTTTAATGAAGTCTGCCACATTCTTGCGCAGTACATCCACAGCCTTGGGTTGAGATCTAGTAGCAGCTAACTGGTGAGCCACGGCCTGATACAAACAATCACCATCAGAGGGAATAGGAAAAATTTTCAAGTTTCTCTTTGTTAATTTAGCATTAATAGACTGGATTTCTAAATTTCTAGGACCATGCAAATTTTCTTTTTCTTGCAATTTAATATTTTCAGCTCTTTCCTTTTCTTGAAGATTTTTTTTATCTCTACGTTTTTGGGCTTTAGTCACTTTCACTTTAGGAACACTGCCCTCACAGAATGGATCAGTATCATCGGGTTCAACCTGCTCTTTTTCTAAACAGTCTAGTTCTTCTTTGTGACGAAATTCAAGTTCTGATTCTAACCTAGCAATCTCTGCTGTAAGTTCTTTTTTCTTCGTCTTGTCATTCTTTGAAGCTTTTTTCAAGCCTTGAATTTGGGCTTGTAACTCTTTCTTCTCCTTTCTGTGTCTCACTTCAATTTCTTCCAATAAAACCGATTGTTCCATTTCTAACTAAACTTTACACTTAAATCGCCGACCGCCTATTTTTTTAATTCATTTTGGTGACTTCAAAAACACTATGTAAATTTGTGTGTGATCGTCCCCTAATATTTATTTATTTATTTACTTATACATTAACATATTACAAGAATATGTTAAATATTTCCGATTTGCTTCAAATATAGGATATTGAATTAATTTCGACACGAAAACTATCAACACTCAACTAGAGTTCGCACATTTAAGATCACACTTAGATTAGATAAAAGAAGAAACTGACCGAGATATTAATATAGGTAATGGTTTATATATATATTTTTTTTATATTTAGTTTGAATCATTATCTCGGCTGACGGCTCGGAAGTCCACAGAATATGTGACAGAATAGAATTGCCACAGATTACAAGGGTAATACTAATGGCAGGGTCACTATCGACATAATTTTTTGATGAACTTGTGGAGAGGGCGCATCAGAAATTTATATAATTTTGTTAAGAAAATTTAAAATGTTGTTTTAACTTGAATAAAAGATCTGGTAACCTGAGTAAAAGATTTGGTAGCTTATTACATGTAATATTTATTTATAATTTGTGTATGATAGCTTTCTTTACATACTTTGCGTATTTTTCACGTTATTAAGATTTTTTCTCATACCTAGCTTAGATAGACCCCCGGTTCACCCCGGGTTAGGCTTGGCTTCATTGGTTGAATACAATGGTACAATATCAAACGATTTTGCTATTTTACGTAAGAAAAACGAGTTCAGCATCCGACAGGTCTGTGCGAGGGTTAGAGGGGTGAAAGGAAAAGGTTAAATATGTAGGCATTGCAAAAGCATAAGAGAAAACATGATCCGACGAGAAATAAAAGATGCTGATTGTGTATGTCGAGTATTATTTTGAAGAAACAAATGTAATTCAACCTAAACAACAGCGCAAACCTTAACTTTTTATAGTTCATGACCAAAAAGTTTATCAGGTAGCGAAAACCCATCCCTTCATCTAGTACAATTTGGTTCAGTATATGGTAGCATAAAACGCATAGGCAGAAACAGGCTTTCTCGAACTACAAAATGCCAGTGAGTTTATTAGTAATTCATTCTTATCATCAAATAACTAGGCATTTATCCCACCATTTAGTGTACCTAACCCGAATGGGTATTGCATGTGAAGTTCGCTCTGAGTGGACTCTTAGGCACCCCACAGATGATCAATTTATTTGTGCACACTGTTTGCCCAAACTTTTTTATCGACTACTAGCGACCCGCCCTCGCTTCGCTCCGGATTAAAGTATTATTCATATAAACCTTCCTCTTCAATCACTCTATCTATTAAAAAAACCGCATCAATATCCGTTTTAAAGATTTAAGCATACATAGGGATATAGGGACAGAAAAAGCGACTTTGTTTTATACTATGTAGTGATGGCTATGATTGAAGTTTACGCAATCATTTTAGAAAAGATAGACGGAGTTGAATTTTGTTTGTTCCATCACGTGTGATTGTGTGGTCTGTCGTGTGATTGCTCAATTAACCGTTTTGGTATTTCTTCTTTAATTAAATTATCAGCGTAATTGCAGCAGCCAAATCCTCGTCATCAGAGATCTTTTATAATATCTCGACGTAGTTGTTTTTCACGTGACGTTTACCCTGATAACTTAGTTTTCGTTTTTAATAGATCATAGACCATAGATCATAACATAACGATTGGTGATTGACTCTGTTTCAATCTGATTGTACAAAAATATGATTGCGCAAACAGTTTGTAGGTCTGTGGGGGGCCTTAGAGAGGTTCTAGAGAATGTAACGGTTTCTATTCGGTGTGGAGATTAAATTATAGTTAGAAACATTTCACTAGTCGAAATTTTCTCAGACTGTTTTTACTCAAACCAATTTTTATGTGTTGTAATGCTTTATACCTTCCCCACTAGATATACGACGTTTCAACTACTGTCGCTTTGGTCACACTAAAACTAATTTCTGGACGCTTAAATCACCCGTAAAGCCAAGTTTAAACTACTTTCAAGTAAGAAAAGATAGCAATATAAACTTCTTGCTCTACAACTGAAATTAAAGGAAGACAGCAATAAACTTCTGCAATTTTTATTGCCAGTCTAAACCTGGCTTTACATTTCTAATCACCGTGTCATCAATTAAATAATGACTAAAATAAACATGAAATGGAACCATCAATAGATAAATTAACAGTGTAACATGCTCTATCCTGTTCTATTTTAGTTGAATGGTATAGTCTGGCAAACGAAAGCTGTCCCGGGAAACAGCGGCAATTTCAAAAAACCTGCTGCAGTTTACACTGACTGTACACTGAAAAAACCGAGTTGATACTATTTGATTTCCTGATCTTTTCACATCAGTGTGGGAGTATCAACTCCGTTTATTCAGTGTACAGTCAGTGTTAAAAGCTGCAAGTTTCTTGAAATTGCCGCTCTTTCTCTGGGACAGCTTTCGCTTGCCAGACTCTATTGTATTGTTTATGTTTATTCAAAGTGTTTTATTTGTAAGTTTGTTGTACCGTTTGTGCCCAAATATAAATGAAATAAATAAATAATACTCGCCTCGGTGCTTGCGACGCTTGCGCATATATTTTGCCTTGTATGTGCCTCTCTCTTGTTGCCGTAAGGGTACATACGCACTGTGCGGTTTCCCAACAATTAAAAGCAAACTGTTTGTTGATTCTGTACACACTGCGGCGCGACTGCCCGTGCAGTGTGAACAGAAACGTTTTACATTCATTTGGTTGCTTGCGGACCTTGCGGTCAACGAGACGGTTGGCCACAATGCGGCAATCACAGATTAGAAGGTATGTCGGCAATCTGCGTAGTGCGTGTATGCCTCTATAGTTATCTGTATGTGTTATTTTTCATAATCTGTGCCTTGCCTTGTAACATTCTGTGGGTGCCTTTTTTTCGTTGTCGTTTTCGGCTAGTTTCGCTAATTTTAATAATTCGCATACCTATTTGGGTTCTAGACAGTAGAAATCGGAAAGATTTATGTATATAGACATATTTGTAATTTAAATACCATTTCGCTTTATAAATATGAATCCTTGTTCAGTACCTGCACCTCAGCAAGACACCGACGGTGACGGAAGATGGACTAGCATTGTAAGTCTGAAACTTAATTAATGTTATAAAAACTAAAAATGTTACTTTTAAATACAAATTTAGTTTATTTTCTTAATTAGTTAGTGATCTAGAATTCTAGTTATTGATACGGTTATCCCTCGTAATATAATTTGGTACTAAACTGTTTAAATTATATTTTGTTTATTTCAGCATAACAGATTCCTATCTGATGCCAAGGGTAAAGATGGTGATGTAATTTTCATAGGTGACTCCATATTACAAGCTCTTGAACACACTGACGTATGGAACCAGTGGTTTGCGCCTCTTCATTGCCTTAACTTTAGCATTCATAATGATCAGACACAAAATGTGTTGTGGCGTATTAAGAATGGAGAACTCGACCATGTAGATCCAAAAGTAAGTAAATAATTTAAAGTTAAATTGATGATGAATCCAAATTTAGGTATGACAATAATTACAGTTCTGTTAATTGCAGGTAATAGTTGTGCATGTTGGAACAAATAATACAGAAAACACACCAGACCAGGTGTGTGAAGGAATTTTAGAAATTGTCAGGTCTATCAGGGACAAACACCCAAGTGCTTACATAGTCCTACCTGTAAGTACCAAGCTCTGTACCTATTAACTGGTTAGGTATTGCTTTAAATTTTTACTCATTTAAAACATACATTTTGTAATTAATTAAAGCATTATTAACAACTACCTCTACCCTGTGACTCCATACTTGTAAAAGTTGTTTTTTTCTTTTCTCCAAAGAACTGTTTGATTTTTTGTATTTAAAAGAGTGCCAAATTTTACATTGTTTTGTTGAAGTAGTGTTTTATAATATTGTAAGGATTTTCCATAATTTTGTATAAGTTGCATTCCATGCAGTACATTGCATATAATTAAAAAAAAATGTTAATTCTTTACAGAGTTTACTTCCACGAGGTCAATATCCTAATACATTAAGGGTTAAAAATGCTAAGATTAATGAAATTTTACATGAAAAAGTCGCCAATTTGAATAGAGTGGAAATGGTGGCTATTGACAAGGGATTAATTCAAAATGATGGTACAATAAGCCATCATGACATGCATGACTACCTCATCCCTACAAATGCAGCTTGCCGGAAGGCTTTTGAGCCTATCCATGATCTCCTCCAGCAAATACTGTTTGAAGGAGAGCCTGAGAAGGATCTGACCCCTTCGGAATAACTACTGAAATGTCTGTATGTATTTATATTGTTAGCTTTATATTGAGCAAGTTCATTGTGATTGAACTGCAGTACTTAAACAAGCTTATTTTTCCTAGACTTAAGGTAAAAGTGTCTAGTTACTAAATTGTTAGCTTTTTTAACTTTTTACATTCCAATTAGATAAACTTTCTCATTTCCTAATTGGCTGTGTTTATATAGCAAACTATTATACTGTAATCAAAACATTCCATTATTTAAATTAATTGCATGTTACAATATTATGATATTTGTTTGTAAGAGAACTTAGAAACGAGTAAGGTGAGTGCAGAATGAGACTTCTGAAAAATTTAGATCTAAATGGAATATTTAATTTTGCAAGTTGTAAAGTTTTTGTTTTCTAAACTAAACTGAACCATTGTTTTGTAAATGTTTTGTAAAATATACTTAAAACTAGCGACCCGCCCTCGCTTCGCTCCGGGTTAAAGTATTATACATATAAACCTTCCTCTTGAATCACTCTATGTATTAAAAAAAACCGCATCAAAATCCGTGGCGTAGTTTTCAAGATCTAAGCATACATAGGGACAGACAGCGGGGAGCGACTTTGTTTTATACTATGTAGTGATGATCCATCAAGGTTTGCACTACTGCTTAAATACTTTCTGGAGGTATTTTCACATATCAAATTTAACTACTTAACAAAACTCAAATGTTACTCATCTAGACTGAGGTTTACTTGCTGATACTGAACAAGAGTGAATGGTTTATGTGATAATGGAAGTAAATAACTCTATTATTTGGATCTATATCCATGACATAATTTGAATACAAAACCTGATTTTTAAGCTCATTGTGTTTATGTCAAGGCGGAAATTTGGTCATATATATATGCCATGGAATCTGAAAAATACACTGGTAAACATCATAGCCTGTCTGTGCAAAATGTGGTTACAGAATTATCAATAAGTATTTTTAGAGTTATTGGTACTTCTGTAGCTCTGCCTACCCCACACTGGGAATGAGGGTGTGATGTTGTGTGTGTGTGTGAATCCGAAAAATTGTTATCATCTATATTTAATAGTATGCTCAGGAAATACTTAGGTTCTATAAAAAGTTATATAGGTACTTAACAGTCATGTTTTTGGCAGCAGATTATTATTATGGTAGAATAATTATTTATTATAGATCTAAAATTTTATATTATGTAGTTGTTTTGGCAATAGAATAGTGTACTAGGTCATTTAACGGTTTTATATTGTCACTGTGGATTTGACACACCAAAGATATAATGACCATCTGTCTACCAAAGTTATGTTTACTGTGGAAATTTGAATTACCCAACTTTGACTGAAATGATATTCCTTCACATTAAAGTGTCCCTTATTTATTTTAAGCAATACAGTACATGATAAATTAGTCTTTAAGCCAACATTAACTAATTACTAATAAAAATGCAATATTTTGTGTGGTGAATTTCGTGGTAGTGAATTATTCTCTTAAAGTAATGTAAGTCATGCGCTAGTGTTATTTGATTTGTAGCAAATTTATTTATAATGTACTTTTAGGTACTCGGGTTGCCAAACATGTTGCTTGAATCTGTAACTGTTGTAAGTATTTATTTGCATGAAAAAGCTTGAGCATAAATAGTGCAATTATTTCTATAAATAAAATTTGTTGAAAAATATTGTCTTATTCAATAAATCCCTGTTCATAAGATTGAATTAAAAAATGTTGAGTTGTAATGATTTTATGGGTAAGGACCAAAAAGTTGGCCACGCTAAATCACTCAATTAAATTTTCTATGAAAGTTTTCCGTTGTGCCACGAAAATTAGCCATACATTATAATTTTCGTGTCACAATGGAACTTTTTTCACTTTTGTTGTTTGTATGGTTAACTACCCTTAACTATGGTCCAACTATTTGGTCCTTATCCTTATAGTACTGTAAATTCAACTCTAATTGCCACCAGGCATTAAGTTCACCTTATGTACACATTTTTTATTTTATTTTGTGCAATTATGATCAAATAATTAAGATAACAAATTCAGCTATTTTAACCCTTTTACCGCCAAAGCTGGCTAATCACGTCATCAGATTTTCGTGCCGGGGACGCCGGGCGCTCGGCACGCTCTATACATTTAGTATCGGCGGGGTGTTGCGGCGTATGACGTCGTTGGTGTCTGGCACAAAAAGTATCAGGCTGTCGTGGCGGTCAAAAGGTTAATGCCATTTATCGGACCGAAAGTGAAGTTTACAGGTAGTGTACACGAAGTTAAGTACTTATATTATACGTCTGGTTCCCACTTCCTGTGAGGTAAGATGCTACTATAACTACTCTTGTCTGCCCGCTCATTCACAAAGTACCAGAATTTCAATATACCAGGTTGGTTTTCTTTACCAGATTCCGAAACCAACTGATATTTTTTTTTGTAAATATAAACAATAATAATATCCTTTTTCAGGCCGCACCAATCTAGACGGTGGTTTAACAAAGAATACAATGTGGTCAATATAACGCCTGCCTAGAGTCCAGTATATTGAAAACCGGTAATTCGGCATGAGCGTGTCTGCCATTCCGGCATTCCCTATAGATATTTAACTGAAACAAATAAGTCTTCTAAATAATTAATCTTGTACCTAGGTTTATTTTCTTGCAAGTCAAACAGAGGGAACACTGCTACAGATTTGTTTCATGTTTAGAGTAGACCTTATGAAGTTTCAAATAAATCCAGTGCTTCGAGTTTGAGTAATGCCCATTACTGTTTCGTTATTAGCGTTATCACCCCGTTACTTGCAGGTATTTTGTAAGCAAATGGACCGGCAAATGATGTACGTAATTCGTACGTCTACATGATTTTATTAACCCCTTTCACTCCGGGTGACGAGGATACTCGTTTTAATATTTTTGTCATTACATCCTGGATTAGTACAATCGACAGCCACTTGCACAACCTACAAGCTATAGTTACGTGATGTTGCCAACTAGTTTGAGAGTGAAAAGTGAATAATCGCATCACTCGATGAATATTCATTACGTAATCTTAAGCGTTTCATTTTACACAAATAAATAATTTTGACAATATTAGCTGACGAGTTATTTCGTCTACCGGCTCTGAAAAGCGGAGATAAGTCGTCTTTCGGATGTAAGAGCGTCTTTCTGTTAACGAGTTAACTCGTCTACAGGAATGAGGAGCAGATCATTATTATTTCACTGAACCCGTCATACTGGGTAGGTATGTTGTTGGTGATTGGTTGCAGTTGCAAGTAAATTTTGTCCTGATTCCCGTTATTGTAATGAGCTAAAATTCTGAATACATACGTAAACCTGAGGACAATGCAAAATTAATGGTATCTAGGAGCTGATCTGTTGATGGAGTTGATTTGGAAGGAGGCAACATGTTCTCTGCTGTAGCTACTTAACAATATTAACATAGACCCATCAAATTCGTTAATTTGGTCTTCTCGATAAGCAGATGAGTCAACAAAAACCGGGCAAAAGCATGTCGGACCATGCTCAGTGTAGGGTTCCGAAGCCGTTAAGTACTACAAACCTTAAAATCAACAAGTAATAACAAATTTTCTATCTAACGTCATTTGGTGCAGTCTTAGGTGATTTTAGGTATAAACACTTTAATCGCCTGTGTCTCAAGAACCAATGATGTCTACTTAGTCGTGAAAGTTTTACTTGGAAATTCGTTATAGTTATGCGCTTTCATTTAAGATTTTTTTTCTGATTTTTAGTATTTGTAGTTTTGTTTAGAGGGGAGGACACTTGACTCTTACAAAAATTAGCGTTTAAAGCTTAGTATTTCATAAACGGATCCCTTATCGAAAACTTGTTTTCACAAACCCATAATATTTTTGAAAGACCTATCCAACGACGCCCCAAACTATGGAGCAGAAGAGACAAAAAAAAACCGGGTAGGGGAAGTAGGTACAGTAAAAAAAACGTACCTATTCAAGGTTTTATTTTACCACTTTGATAGCGTAACTAATATGTATATTTATGCCAAATTACATCTTTCTAGTACTAAGAGTCTGAGCTAGGCTGCGGACGGACGGACATGGCGAAACTATAAGGGTTCCTTTACTTTGACTACGGAACCCGAAAAAAAATACAGTTGGCAAGAAAGATTTGTGGTCGTAGGATCTTGTTCATGGCTCGTTGGTGGCTGCCTACCACCATCTTGTAGTTTAATCTTCCGCCGCGCCAAGCAGCTGTGTCCGCATTGTTGTGTTTCGGTATGGGTAAAAGGGTATCGTCTTGGGTCGTCCCATTAGTTTTTTGTCAAGTTCTTAATTCGTCTCATTCTGCTTTCGTCATCCATTCTTCATTCGTCACATTCGCTATTAGTCTTTGTCGTCTTTGGTCATATTTGTTTTTTGTCTTGATCTTATTCAGGTTCATTCGATGTTCGTCACTTCTTCTTTTGACATGTTCGGTGTTAGTCTCTTTACGTTTTAGTCTCATTCGTTACTCGTCACTTTATTTTCGTCACGTTCGTTGTTGGTCCCATTGGCAATAAGTCACGGTTCGGTTTTCGTCTCAATTCCCGCTTTAGTTATACGTTATTTTTTTATGAGAATATGTTTTTATTTTATTTTACAGATGAATGGATATTTTAACTTTAATTAGCAAAATAAACCTTTTTTTAAATAGTAATTTCTTTTTCTGTTGTTTATGCTGTAAGACTGCACTATTTATAGCGAAAAAGGATTTGTCTGGATTTGTCACTTTCATACATTCTGTCGATAACAAATTTCGACAACGGATATTGAAGCGTTTTGTCTAGAACCCCAGATCACTATTTACTAGGAGCCGAATTTGCTCGTACGAAGGAGTGGAACCCCCTGACTAAGTAGGTACCTATAATAGACATTTTTTCTATACTTCATAATTTTTATAATTTCTCTTTTCGTGATTTTCTTGATTCTAGTTGCCTGAAAAAAAACAATTAAAATTGTGAATATCAAACGGGGCAAATAGAGAATGTGTCCAATAAAGAATGAGATCAATTTCTAAAGAGACCAAATAAGAAAAATACGAACTTAGAATAAGACCAAAGACGATAGGACGAATAGCGAATGAGACTAGAAAAGAGATAGACTAACATCGAACATGTCCAAAGAAGATGATGACGAATACCGGAATGAGCCTGAATAAGAAAAAGACAAACTACAAATATAACCATAGACGACAAAGACTACCAACGAAAGTGACGAATGAAGAATGGATGACAAAAGCAGAATGAGACGAACTAAGAACTTGACAAAAAACGAATGGGACGACCCAAGACGATACCGGTAAAAGATGCGTAAAATTATTAGCATTGAGGCATTCCATCTTAGAGCCCTTTCACACTAGCGTTTTTGCCGGCGGTTTCTCGGCGGAGCGGGAACGCGACCGGAACGCTGCGAGCACGCGACTGAAACGCGGCGTGATTATGATAAGAATTGCAAACAGCGGCGTGCACGCCGCCGTGCCGCGACGGATAAAAAATGGCGACGTGCACGTCGCTTGCAATTAGAATATTCGAATAGTTCGAATATTCGGTTCTTTCTGATATTCGAATTATGCGGTGGATTGTATTCGAATATTCGAATATTTATGGTTATTCGGACAGACGGATGTAACATTGCCTTGGCACTAATCGGAAATTATCGGGGATGGTCGGCTGTCTATGTCTCACTCCCCCATCCCATTCACCCACCTCCAACCTTTTCTTCTTCAAATTCTTCTCCACTACTGGAGGTTGGCAGTCACCTCATCATAAAAGTAAAAAAAAAACCACCTTTTAATGTAGCAATATTATAAACATGGTTGATTGTTTTTGTTTATTTGATTAGATTGTTTGATTGATTTCACTTACTTAGTTTTTTTTTTGTTGATTCTGTCTTTATTTCATTGTTATAAATCGTTGCTATTTGTAACGTTAGATTTTTTTGGAGATAATTATTTTAATTAAAGTTATTTTGCTGTGATGATTTATGATTTCACGATCTTTTTACTTATTTTATTCACTTTGTTGATTACTTTTGTTACTTTGTAAAATTGTATGTTCATTTTAGTTTAAATGTAAGGTAGCCGAGAGAATTTTCAATCAGCAAACTTACATTGTATTGTATCACAAAATTCACTGATATCATTATAGTTTTGTGTTGATTAGGTACATTAATAATTTAACACATACATATATTTCACCATTTTAATTATTTTCTTTTAGTTTTGTTGTTGATTCTTTCGTTTTTCAATTGAAGTACCTGCATAATATTTGTGCAATTGATACTAAATCGTTGCTGTTCGTACCTTCTCCAGTTGTTTTTAACCTAATAATATTTAAATTCTAGTTATTATTTATTCATTCTATACAACTAAGTACTTTTTATTTATTTAAAATATTCATGTTGATTTTTTGAGCTTACTGATAATAAGTGAAAATGAGCATCAAAGCCTGTATTTTTCTTTAATTTTCAGTATATTCGAATTATTCGAATACATTCAAATTAAAAGTCGAATATTCGAATATCTGAATCTATCGAATATTTCGACTGCTCGACAGCTCGTGTACACAGCAGAGCAGAGCAGTCGAGTTCGCATGAGCAAAGACCACACTAGCGTAAGTTAGTATGGGACGAACGCACGTCTTGTAAATTGTCTTATTTCAAAGCGACAGCTTACTACGTTTGTTCAACAGCGGATAGAGACGGCTTAGAATGAAGGCCGCGCGATTCCGGACACGCTGTATGTTTCCGCAAAAGCAATCGATGGTCGAGAGTGACCCCTAGATATTTGACCTCGGTAGCCCATGGAATGGGACTATCGTAGAGTCGAATAGAATTGTGGGAGGGACCTAGCCAACTGAGACTGAGTTTCCGGCAGAAAATCAGATCGGCGCTTTTCTCCGGATTCACCTTGATTCTCCAGAGCCTAAACAAACGACCTAACTCGTTGATGGCGTCCTGGGAGCGACGATGTAGATCCGTGGCACAGAGGAGTATTTGTGTCAAAAAACCGATCAAAATTATTTATTGGGTTTTTGTGTTTTGTGGTGAAATAAAACAGTAATTGACTGTAAATATGTATTAAAAAGAATCCTGCTATGAAATATCGCCCCAAAAACAACTTTTCACATTAATTATGTCCAATTAATCTGAGTTATCATTTTCATCGCTATTCTGGTCATTTGAAAGGTCATGTTGAGATACTGGTGTGTATTCGGCCATTAGACCAATTGCCTCCCTTGTAAATGGTATACTTTTCTTTCGCTGCTTTCCCCTTTTACAACTGAGGTATGGGTCGGAGCTCAATAACAGTCTATTTAGTACATCTCATCACATTACAATCTATTCTTGAAAATTTTCTTGAGAAATTCAATCTGTATTGGCGGAATTTCCTCTTCCGCGCCTCAGCTGCCTCTTCCGAAAGCTGTCCTATTGGCAGTATGGCATGAGCTATGACCTTGGCACCATGCATTAAAACTTTATGCATTGTTGGTGACATAGGGTACCACCCATAAATCTCAACGTACATTTTGCAAGTTTCGTGTGCGTACGCTGCAAATTTGTCAGTGTCCATGCTGTGGCCACTTGATATCTATTTATTTATTTATTTATTTATTTAATCTTGATTGCACAAAAGAATACACTTAGTTAGTATACAAAAGGCGAACTTAATGCCGTAAGGCATTGATATCACCTCCAAGATTACCCGTAATCTTTTTATTAATCTGCATTGATGCCGGTGATCCTTGAAGATGTATCCGGATCCGCAAAAAACCTTCTTGAGGTGTTCCCATCATTCGTATTTCCAAATCTGGCATTGGGAATATCTACCAGGAGTCCCACTTCTTCTTTAAACTCTCTTTGTATTCGTTTTTTAGTTTCATCAACGCTTTTCTTTTCTACTGCACTTCGTGCTTGCCACTTTCTTAAAGGTAGTTTGTACGCCAAATGTAATAAAGATTAAAAAAACCGAATTCTTGCGTGTAAAACTGACAGCCCAAACTGTAGTGCCAGTGCTTCCTCAGGGGTATGTTTCTTAATTTGGTCTTGGTTTCTTACTTTATTTATAACTTTTCGTAATTTCGTAGCTCTCGTAGGCGAAGCAACCAGTTCTTTGATCATTTTAGAAGCGTCAGAATTTCCAACAGCTCGCTGGCTTACACCTGCTGCATATGTCAGCTCTTCAGCAGATACTTCTTTTCGTAGTTAGGTACATCGTTTTTCGTCGCTTACTACAAGCACTTAATTCTTGAAAATCCTTGGCTGGCCGTCCTTGCTTTTTTTGTGCTACTACTTCCGGAGACCAAATAGGTAACTTTATAGAAGATGTCAGCCATTTTTCATTGCTTTAGAAGCGCTCTTCTTTGTATTGTGCATTTTCCCATAGTATTTTAAAATCACTCTTAAAATGTCTTAAAGCGCGATTTAAAACATTTTTTGAATGCTGGGGGCAATGAGTCATTTGAACCAGTTTTTGTTCCAGAAAAAGTAATTTTTGCTCCAATTTCTCTCCTTTAAACTCTTGCATTATCTCAAACAATGCTTTTTTAGGAAATTCCTTAATCATTTCCGAAGAATCTGTGGGAAAAGAAAACAAAAATGTATAATTCAAACAATTCAAGTTTCTGACCCTTTGTCTTTAACCTATTGAAAAACAAAATGGCGGAAGAAGGCGGACAGTTTTTCTTTTTAATTCAATCCATATTGACCCTAACTTTATTTTAGTGAGCAAAATTTTACCCGCTATGGCCCGACACATAAACAAAAATACTTATTTTGAATATTTTACTGTCGAAATATTGAAATTCAAAAAAGCATTTTGAACTGCTTTAAAATTAGTCATTTATTCTTAAAAACAGTAGAATAATATGACATTATAAGGTACATACCTTCTTCTTCCATGATCGAAAGCCGTTTTTAAAAAAAACTGCCACACAAAAACACCACTGCAAAGAGAATACGTTGCAAAAACGAGATCGCCGAGAACAAAGACGTGCAATTGTGAAAATGACTAAGTTTCGACTGCCAGTGAGCAGCGGTCCGCGAGCAACGGGGGTTTTTATGGGTTTTGTTTGATGGGCCGGTTATTCAGGTAGGATGCAAAAACAAGGTTCGACAGTGAATTAGACTAATTTTGTTATTTTGACTTTTAAGCGGTTTTCAATGCAAATACTGCGTGGGGTGGATAGAAGTGGTGTATACGGCGGTGTCACCCGCAAAGAGTGCGTAATGAACATGCGGAACTTTTGGTACATCGTTTGTGAACAACGAAAAGAGAATTGGGGAGAGATCAGAGCCCACTCCGGCTCTGATCGGATGGGTGGTCTGTGTGCTTGTTTGCCTTATCGTTTCCATAAATAAGAGATGTGCGGCGTCGGTATTCACCCAATATACTCACCTGGTATGTATCCCTGGTTTGAGTATTGGGACTCTGCATAAACATGATCAAATAGCTCACTTCAGATGATTCGTAAATTCGTCAGGTAGGGTCAGGTGGGGTAAATAAAAGACAAGGGTAAAAATATGACTAAGTTTTTAACACTCAAAAATTATTCTACTTCATTCCTATTCCATTTAAAAGGAAGTCTACACACAATGCTGCTTTTTGAATGGAAAAGGAATGAAGTAGGTAGAATAAGTTTCCGAGTGTTAAAAACTTAGTCTTATTTTTACCCGTGTCATATATTTACCCCACCTGACCCATGTAGGAGCCCATAAAATATTTAAAGGTGGTACCTATAACAATATTAACTCAGCTCAACATCCAATTTATACAATATTTTAACAAAAACAATTTAATAATAAATACAACCTTAATACACTAAATGACAACTTAGCAATTAATACTTGTTCACTAATCTTTTTAAATAGAAACGTAGTGGCAGAGTAGGAGTTGCTTGGCTCAGGGACTTGTGGAACACATCAAAATTATACTTCTCAAGATTTTTCAAGTAAACATCAACTGCAACTGCTGGCAGAAATATTTGATTTGCCATCTTTGGGACATTTATGCTTCTTGCCTGGAAAGCGGTAAGGTAGTTTAAAAAAAAATACAAATAAAAAAAACCACTTAAAAATCTAATTGCGGTACCTTTCGCAAGTGATTCATTGCACAACTCGCAATTTCATATGTAACCCCTCTTATATTTTCTGAATCCATGCCTCTCAACACTGTTTCCTGGCTGACTTGATGCTTCATTAACAGGTCCATTGGAAGGTATACCATTTTACGTAGATTGGCAACATGAACAGATCTATAAATAAGGGATGAAAAATAATTTATACATAATAATGTCAAAATTAACAGCCTAATCCAGGTTTAGCTGACGACACGCTAGCCTAGTTGGGAGTGACCCTTCCTCCGAAGCCGGCTGTCCCAGGTTCAAATCCCGGTATGGGCAGATATTTGTGTGATGAGTACGAGTATTTGTTCCTGAGTCTTGCATGTTTTCTATGTATTTAAGAATATATTTCTCTATATAAGTAAGTTTATCGTTGTACCCATAGTACAAGCCTAGAGCTTAGTTTGGGACTAGGTCAATTTGTGTGACATTGTCCCGTGTTTTATTTATTTTACTTATTTAGCTGTACATAAACAACTCACAAATGATTAGAAAAATAATTATTATTGATATAATAAGGTATCAACATTGGTATGGATATAATTCATCAATACTGACTTCTCTGACACAGATAGTGTGACTATGTCACCCAGCAACAAATCACTCAATAATGATTACTTACAAAATCTCTACTCTTCCCATCCAAAAACACACTCAGCTCAACCTGCTAGTTGGGTCCATTTTGTATGGAAATTAGAAGGCCTGGTGTTGAATTTGTTAATTATTAGTAACTTTTGTTGAGTACGTTCAGTACCTTAAAATATTAGCAAGCCCTTGAGCTTTTCCTAAATGTGAAGCTGCATGATCAGCATTCAAGTCGGCAACACCAGCCACACTTAAAATTGAATAGTATATCACTGATACAGTATCCTCTGCATATTTCTCCATTTCTTCTAAAGTTTTAAAATACTTTGTTTTAACTAAATTGCTTCTTGAACTGATTAGTCTTTCCAAATTTCTTTTAGGTATTTTGTAAAAGCTGCAGACCTAGGCAAATAGAAAACGCATCAGAAATAAAATTACATATCTTTTTAAATAAGACATATTATCCAGCACAATTTATTAGGTTATCCCTTTAGTCAGCAAGATAACTGTAAAGTTAGTTTAAACTTGAAGTTTAGGGTTATTGTCATAAAGCATTAATTGTTTTTTTGAAAGCAGCCGTTATATGACTGCTTGCCGCTTGAAGGGTTATGGGACATTAAATTTAAATATTAAATTATTAAAGTGTGACCATGAATATGTAAAATGATTGAAAATGTGTGATATCTATACAAATAAAAAGGCTACACTAGGCACAAACAGAGAGATACTTCAACATATTTAAAACAAAAATGTTACCTTAAATAATTCTTGAGCAACAGGGTTAGCTGGGATGTTGTGAAGAGTTTGGTCTTTCTTAAAAATGTCTCTCAAAGTGTCTTGCCAGAATTGCAGCCGAAATAAAGCTGTTTGCGGATCAGATGTTTGGTCCTGGACCCTTGCAATCTCAACGTTAAATGACCGGACCACCAGTGCCGGTGACCTAATAGCCGTGGTCATGAGAAGCGTCGCGAGAAAATTTTCATAATCGTGCTGTCTATCTGTAACAAAAACCAGAGTACCAGAAAGTGCTCTACACGAAATTATCTCATTTCAGTTAAAAAAACAATATATCCTAATAAAATATGCAATAAGTTACCTACCTCACCATATTACTACAGTAACTAAGAGCTTCTAAATTGGAATTAGCTGGTCTTGTAGATAGCGGTCGAATTCTAAAGAATTGGGCCGTTTTAAATGTGTATTTTAACATTTTATTTATATGCCCTTTAAATATAGACATCGCTATATGGCTATAATATATTTAAATGCAATTATTTTTAAAGTGATTACCCACAAGATACGTTAGTATCTCTATTTGGTTTGTGCCCACAACTCCCACAGCTAGGCGAATAGGTTATGTTTGATAATATTGATTTAAAAAAATCACAGATTACAAGGGAAGGGTATGTAGAAAAATATGACATTGACAGTGACAAATTAAGGATAGTGTTGCCCGCTGCCTGCCATTGTTGCTTGCTTGTCTGATACCGGTAGCGACAAAAGAATAGATAATCGATAAAAAACATCGAACGAAATTTTAATTTGTTACAATCGATAAGTGCGTTTAAAGTCATTGTTGGTCATTGTCCTAACGGAACGCCAATTGGCACACCCTGATTATAACAATGTATGTGAAAACCATTTCGAGAATTATGCTTCTCGATTCAATATCTGCAGTTCGATTGAAAATATGTTACTATGAATTAATTATATATTAACTCTCCAATATTTTACCTTATTATTACAATTTAGACAGCTTGAATAAAAAAGCGAACGTTTTTTTAGGTGAAGGTTCGACTTCAACCAACTTCGACTTAACGCCGTGCCGGTGCCGACAAATTGAAAAACGACCAGTTAAGAGTTCGTAGCGACAATTACCTATCCTTACTGAGTATGTAAAGAAAATTTACATTAGACAACTTTCTTGCACATTCCACTGACATTTGACTGTAAATGAAATACCTACGGGTTTTTTAGACCCGTCCCATGGATAGAATTTTTGTTTAAAAGCATCTGCTAATTTTGTTATTAATATGAGTAAGGTTGCCATTACTTAAATCTGGGAACCCAGGACAAGAAGCGCAAAAACCCCGGATTTTGGAGCTTGGAACCCGGACATGTCAATAGTGGTTTTATTATAGTTACTTGATAGAAAAAAAAAGATTGATGTGGCGACCGGTGACTTGAAAACATTAAAACCCAGACTACTAATGAAACCCCGCGCGGACGCTCGCCGGACGCCGTTAAAACAAGAACAAATCCGGGGAAACCCTAAATATGATGGCAACTCTAAATATGAGGAATGCTGGCAGTTAATGTATGATACGTAGTTGACAATACTGCAAAATCATATTAATATAACTAACAAAAACAAGAATTGGGATTCCGGTAACCTTCGGGGAGGGAAGATGGCCGATTGAAAAATGCCCGGCTTTTACTTTTGATTTATTCTGTTTACTGATTTACTCTATTCACTTGACATTGGCGAAACCAGTGCAACTGCACCGCCATTTACCGTGGACCGCCATTTAATAAAAAGAAGCAGAAGTAACAAAAACAACAAGTTGGCTTGAATCTGCAAAACATAAACAAATTACGCGTTTTGTTATGCTTTAAATGCGTTTTATTTAAATATGCTTTTCATTTCAAGCCAGATATGCGGAAAGCGTTAAAATTGAAGGCGTTATACACTAATGTAACCCTTACGCATAGATATATATAGATAGGTAGATATATAAATTTGTTTATTATTCATAAATAAGGTACTTACTACCTTTGCCTTTTTTACAGGACGGATCCGATCACCTAAACAGAAACTAAACTGAAGTAGCAATAACATACATAATTTAAAAAAACATAAGTTGATACTAATCTTTAAAAGGCCTCAATTTTCCTCCGTAATTGATACAAACATTACAAACGACTGGTGGCTGGCGGCATCCCTATTTAGTCTCCCTTATTTGACGATACGTTGGCCTACTTGGGAGTGACCCTGCATCGGACCCTGGGTTCAAATCCCGGTTAGGGCAGATATTTGTATGATGTGCGCGAATATTTGTTCCTGAGTCTTGGATGTTTTCTATGTATTTAAGTATGTATTTTTCTATATAAGTATGTTTATCGTTGTCTAGTACCCATAGTACAAGCCTAGAGCTTAGTTTGGAACCACCAGGTCAATTTGTGAGAGATTGTCCCCTGATATTTATTTATTTACTAAAATGTCGTTCCTTGTTTTGTACGATCCAAAAATTTAAGTTGCGCTATATCGTAATAGTTAGACAAAATTAATATAGCGACCACCGCACCGCGTGCGCGCGTGTATTACCCCTTGAAATAATTTCCCTCGGTTAGGGCTGGTTTTTTTGATCCGTAGTTAACTAATAGTGATAAGTCAGGAGTTACGAGTACATCGACATCTCTCTCAAATTTTACTTTCGTACAAAAAGCCCGCACTTAGGTTACGTTACTATGAATGTCATAGTACCTAAGCTAATCTGACTGACATAGAACTATGTTATACTATGACATTCTATAATTTATTTATTTATTCCAACCATTTTGTTTACAGCCTTACAGTTAACAATAAGACGCTGCACCTACAATTCATAAAAAATACTCAAATAATATACTTAGCTAATATTATTAGATAAAATACAATAAATAAATAATGGTAGGTACATTCACCACTCACCAGCAATAATATATTATACAACATTGCGCTTAATAATATTTGAGACGCTCTTATGCCTCCAGTACATAATAAAGACGTGTCAGATATTTTTGAGCCCAATGTTGCATAATTTATTATTGCTGGTG
Organism: Acleris holmiana; assembly: GCA_949316455.1. Lineage (NCBI taxonomy): Eukaryota > Metazoa > Arthropoda > Insecta > Lepidoptera > Tortricidae > Acleris > Acleris holmiana. The sequence goes on from OX438763.1 coordinate 16,862,489, forward strand.
ACTGTACCTCTGATCAAATTTGCTGTCCGTGGTGCTATTGTTATCTATTCCAAATCTAATAGACCACAATGCGACATTAATCGCAATTAATGATGTCACAATGGCGTCAAACATTATCCAATAGTGGCTCTTGCAGTTTTTTTTTAATTCAAGCTCTGCGTACTGTTTTTTTGTTATTCTAAAGCAAGCTTTAAAAACGTATTTTTTCTTTGTATGTTACATACCAATGCAATACGTAGGCATACTTTAAAATCTAAAAGTTTGAGACACTCGCGTCGCTAAGACGAATTTAATTTATTATGATACCTCGTTTTTTGAAATCGGGCCATACGTTTAGGAAACAAATGACCTCGTTCTTCGGCAGTCGGGTCCTAACCCTATTTTTTAATAGCGCTATAATCTCAACAAGCATTTGCAAAATTGTACGAGTGCCAGAAGTTGACATTATCCAAACAGTTTTAATGAACCTATCGCTATAAATAGGCCGTCACACCGTTTATTTTAAAGTGAATAGATTATTAAAATGAATTCTTGTTTCGTTTCACATTGATCATAGCTCATTGTATTTATTGTTCGGCTGTTTCAAAGACACCATGGTTTTTTTTTTCAGTAGGTACCCACAGAGTCTCTATTATGTATGATTATTCAGTGTATACATGCACTTAATTTTGCTTCAATCTCAATTCTCCGAATAACTTAGAAATAAATAGACATTTCTGACGAAACGAGAGGGTGTTTCGGCTAGGCTAAGGCTTGTCCAGGCGTCTAGATTTTCTTTGTTAACGTCACTGTTAGGGCCACCTTTTATTCAGCATACCTAATCTATTCCAATGTAATCTTAAAGGAAGCGGATTTACTAAGTTAAATTTAAATAAAAGGTAGGGTTGGTAGGTTTGGCTTTCTGACTTATGCAAAAACTCATAAGTAAATCGAGATCCGAATTCAGCGCGAGAAAAATATTTGGGTTATATTGGTTTGAACGTAAGCGATTTGCATATTCTTTAAAGTTAGGTACTAAGTTCTCTTGACGAAGCATGTTGCTGATTGTATTTGTCGAAGATTGTTGTGGATGAATTTTTAGTACTTGGTATTAGTACATTAATTATATCCTAAGTTCTTAATTTTTTATATTAGCAAAAGGCTTTTATTTAGTACCCATGCACGACTTTGAACTTGGTTACCATTGTTGTGTTTACATGTATTTACAAACGACCATAACTGCGCACAAGGCGCATTATATAGAGCTATGGGTAAGAGTCAAGCAGGTTGTAGAGGTAAGGGTGGAATGTTTACAACTGGCTCCACTGTCGTCATCTCATCTGCATTTTGAAACCAGTTCCGCGGCCGATCACGCCAGCCGCCGCGCACCAGATCGGTTTCTGTACAAAAGTGAGGTGTATCGTTCCGCGGCCACTATTCTCGATTGTGTTCTCAAGTGTCACCAGCGTTGAACATTCCGCAAGTTGTGTGCCCATGTCGCATCGGTCACGAGGGAGTCAGGTGTGGGAGGTGCGTGCTTCTACGTTGGCTCGCAATACCAGTAACGTGATACGAGAGATCGTCGAAAACCTCCAAGTTGAACCCAACCCCAATAAACAGTTAATTGCGCTTTCAATCGGTGAGTGTGTACAACAAGCTGCTCTTGGAAGTTTAAAAGTGACCTTCACGGGTAGGTAGGCCAACATGCGCGACGCCCTCGGGGGTGATTGGAAACGAGAATATCGTTGCTTCATTTGTATACCTAGTCATTGAGTTCTCACGAATATTCGCTTTTAGTCGCTAAACTAATCAAAGTAGAGTCACAAAATAATCTATCCTTTACTTACTATAATGTTATAAATGCCAAAGTCAGTAGTCTGTCTGTTATGCTTTCACGGCTGAACCCTTAGTCTAAGGGCAAATGGAATTTGATATGGACATATCTTGAACCCCGGAAACGGGGTAGGTACTTTTTATCCGCGAGTAGCTATAAACGAAGACCTACACGGACGGAGTCATGGGCAACAGCCAGTATAGTATACCTATTTGATAAATATGTGAACCCTTGCTCTGAACTGTGGAAGTATGCACTGGACTCTGAATCAACGTGGGAGGGAACTTATTATAGAGGCAAGGTGACACTTTGCTCAAGGGTTAACTGAAAGAGATCCCTTAAAGAGATAAGTTCGCCTGCTATATTTTTGTCTATTGCATAATTGTGTTTTTTTTTGTTTGTACAGTAAAATGTTTACATACATACATAGGTACACTTGACACGCACCCGGTGTCGACTGTCGTGTGAAGTATGTGTAGGTATGTACACCTGCTTCGACTTAGAAATTGCTTGCCGTCAAGACGATAATGTCTACCCTTATGTCTGTGTCGACATTTTTACACCCTCAACCGTGGTTTATACATTGATATTATAGCCATGTGATTTACAAAACATATAGTTCAGTATTTCATTTTTATGGACCTGAATGACTTCCGGCAGATAAGGCTACTTTTCTGTTTCCGCAAAAGACTCATCCGATTAACTTCATTCATTTATTTACACTTAGTGGTTACAATTTCATCTGTAATTTATTCTAGAGATTAGGTTTAGTTAGGTATGCAGATGGGAACATCCTAGTATTACTTTATCCAAACAGGTATACCCAAACGGTTCAATTTGCTAAGACTTCATTAGGGATCCGTACCCAAAGGATTTTAACGGGACCCCATTACTAAGGCTCTGCTGTCCGTCCATTTGTCAAGCCATTTGTCAAATGGCTGTATCTCTTGAACCGTAATATCTAGACACAATATTTTCACAAAGCATGCCCGTGTTTACGTTGGCCGCTATAACAACAACTAAAATAAGTAAATAACAGCCACAGGAAACGTTTTATTATTTGACCGTTTACAGGTAGCTATACCTTTAGAGAATTAGTATTCCAACAATAACAGTTTTTACACTGTCTGTACGCCTTAGGTAGTCATTAACTGTAAGATTTGTCAAATTTTTGATTTATTAGTTAATGTATTATAGTAAAGTAAGAACACAGCTAAATAACTTGTTGACTATTTCTCTTATTGTGTTAGGTATATTTTAGAGCTATGGTTTCTGCCTTAATTTCTTTACGCGGTGACCCGGAAGACGAGTAATATTGATAACCGATCGCGTGTAAAAAGCTTATACATTTAGTGACATTCCCAAACCAGTTCTTACAAATAATTTACTTAGTTATAAGAGTGACCGGTCGATTTATAACGCGCTTGAAATTTGGAGATTTACAATTAAGTCAAGGTTAACAGGATTTTAATTTCACAATATTAACCAAGTATCCAAAACCTGATTTGGAATCCTTTTATTACCCGGCAACTCGAACACTAATTTTGTTCCACTAAACATAATCTTTTAAAGTTGAAAAATGTGTCAAATTTTCACGAATGTTTTACTTTCTAGGTGACCCGACTACATTTGGGAATCTTAATCCACCCGATCAAGTTCTCCAGGCTGTGCGGGACAGCATTGAATTACACACAAGCAGAGGCTACGCCCCAAGTAAAGGCCACCAAGACGCGAAGGAGGCTGTAGCCGAGTACTGTGCCCATCAGGGCCCTGTGACAGCAGAAGATGTCATCCTCTGTAGCGGTTGTTCGCACGCCATAGAGCTGGCAGTCACGGTCTTGGCTGACGCCGGACAGAACATCTTGGTGCCGCGACCAGGATTCCTGATTTACAGAACCTTGACAGAAGGATTAGGAATCGAAATAAAGTACTACAATTTGTTGGTAAGTTTTGGATTTTGTATGATATTACTTTAATTATTACATGGGATCACTTCCAATAGTTTAAATTAAATCATAAGCGATTTACGTCACGAAAATTGGCACTTTATCATTCATATTTAATTTAAATATTAACCATTGGTGTTGAGTCAGACGTATAATTTTAATTAAAACTCATGGTACGGTTGGAACTATTGTTAGACCAATCCTGTAATTAAAAGCTTCACGGCAATTTTTTTATTGATTAAATATTTTTCCATAAATTTGAGTAGCTTGGACATTGAACACGTGGTTCAAGTTATAAATAGGATTTGCAAAGTAGCCTCGTTTAGTGAATCGTGGAAGTTGATAAACATGAGTCGACGGCATTCAAGTTTCTAGAAGCATAACAAGTTTCCATTTGATTGTAGACTAGATTTGCATATTTCTTATTTACGTATGATCTTCTAAGTTGCGGCGTATATTTTAAAAGAAGTAAAGGTGTGTATTTTATTTACAGCCGGATCAACAATGGCAAGTTGATCTAGAAGATCTGGAGAGTCAAATAGATGACAAAACATCTGCGATTGTCGTTATAAATCCGTCAAATCCCTGTGGTTCAGTGTACAGTAAACTACACTTAACTGAGATATTGGCTGTAGCGTCAAGAAATCGCGTTCCAATAATAGCAGACGAAATATACGAGCATATGGTTTTCTCGGGCAATGAGTACCATTCCATGTCGTCGCTTTCAACTGATGTTCCTGTGCTGTCTTGCGGCGGCCTTACAAAGAGATTTTTAGTTCCCGGTTGGAGGATGGGTTGGGTCATAGTACACGACCGTCAGGCGATATTTGGGAAAGAAGTTCGGACGGGGTTGCATAACATGACCACTCGGATACTGGGGCCCAATACGTTGGTACAGCGCGCGTTGCCCGCCATACTGCAAAACACACCGCAAAGCTTTTTCGATGAAGTGTTGATGTTTCTAGAGGTGAGTGGAATGTTCCGCTCTCTCACCGCTTCTCGCTCAACGAAACAGCGCACAAGTGACATTGGAATGAAGAAATTCAAAACGATTACTAGTTTACAGCGAAGTAGTTCTGGAAACTGCTACTGATTCAATAGAAATAACTTTTATTTTATGTTGAATTGACGGATCCAGAACTTTCAGGATTTATACCTAATGAAAACCGGTCTGTAATTTCAGAGTCAAGCAAGACTGGCGTATGAAGTATTACGGCGCACGCCAGGGCTGCGCCCTGTGATGCCGCAGGGAGCTATGTATATGATGATCCAGATTAAGATGTCCTTGTTCCCGCAATTTAAAAATGAACTACATTTTGTGGAGCATTTGGTGTCAGAGCAATCTGTATTTTGTTTACCGGGAAAAGTAAGTAAATCAAGTTAACACTGACGTATCTTTAGTCACACTACGATCGTCTCAGTTCTCTGAGTAAGTAACGCAGTTACAGTCTTAACAGGTTCCCTGTCCTGTCGCAATGTGCAGCGTTGTTTCGACACGTCCACATAGTAATAATAAAATCGAATTTAGTACATACATACATAACGTCACGCCTTTATTCCCAGAGTGGGGTAGGCAGAGCTACAGAATACCAACAAATAATTCTGTAACCACTTTTTGCACAATCAGGCTAAGATGTTTACCAGTGTATTAGTGACAGGTTGCAAGCCCATCGCCTAACAGTACTACAAGCCCTTATTCCCTTAGTCGCCTCTTACGACATCCACGGGAAGACATGGAGTGGCACTATTCTAACCCGGCAACCACACGGGGTCAGATGGCACCAGTGTTGGACACGTTTAGCTGAACCAATAATGGACACTTAAAACTTAGTTATTCAAAAATCATATAGTCATAAATTGATTGTTACAAGACAAGTTAATAGCCCTTACCTTATGTAAATAAGAGACAAGTGTCCATTATTGGTCCATCTCAATTACTGACTTCATCACCCGATGTCAGTAGTTTTCCGTTTTCATGTGTACGTTTACACGACCTCTCTAAAACTATGTCCCTCATTATTCATGATCGCAACACGACCCTAATTGAGTTTCTTGCAAACTATAATATTATCGTTTAATTGGTTTACAGTGCTTCGAGTTTCCCAATTACATGCGAATCGTCCTGACTGTTCCACAAGGCGTTCTCCGAGAAGCGTGTGACCGCATAGCAGTATTCTGCCGAGAACATGTGGCCACCAGGGATACTCTGAAAGAAGTGGACATCAACTCTGTCTCTGTAGCCCCTGTTAATGAAGTAATTTGTGAGAACAAGGCTTAATATTGTACAGATAATAAATTAACCCACATAGCGGTCAGTGCGGTCAATGTGTGGTAATAAAAATGGAACATTATTACCAGGCCTCCTTTACTGTCAATAGGGAAAAATAAACTTTCTTGGGCAGTTCAGTAAAATCCCTCCACAAAGAGAGATACCACAACGTTTACATACAAATTGATAACGATTAGAGTAGGTACGAGTAGAGGACGACGTTATGACAGTTTCATGAATGTAACAGTGTGATTACAAATACTCATTACGATATCGAAGCAAGATGGGCTAACTAAAACATAGCATAAATTGGAAGTTTATATACCTATGACATGATAAACGATTCACTCGCGTGTAAGAGTGCTGTTAGTAGACTCGATGCACTTAAAAGTTGATTTGTTAGGTGATTTCATATTACTTATACGAGTCAATATTAGAAGACTTATTTCACCGGTAATTATTAAATCAAAAGTTCGATCGGCGGGCCGTCGTCGATATGATTAATTATTGGGTTACTTTTTTAACAACGCAAAATAAATAAGTAAATGAATATCGACACTGTCTGTCAATTTTGTTTTTTTAGGTAATTTTGTTTAAAGTTTGTTAAAATAATTGTAAGAAAATTAAAAACTAGATTTTTTTACTCGTGTCTCTTCCATCTCATATGTTTCCTGGCATATCCGATGCACAATCGGTATAGACGAAAAATCTTAAGTAAATAACTTATTATAATGATGTGGTTGTAACATAATGTATATACCGTTCGACAATCTATATTTGAAATTCGATGTAAACTCCATATTAGTTTTATACACAACTACATACAACGGGTCCTTTACTTAAGTTTTTCATCCATACCGAACTCTGGAACGTCATCAGAGGGAACTGCGAGTAGGTACTATTCTCTGTCAATGTCTAATGGCTCTAATGCATGGCATTCCTTACGACAGCAGCTGTTTTTTTCGATTGATTTTTATATTATTTTTTAACTTTAAATTTATGACTAAATAGTAAGCAATTATTTTGAAATAAATAGAATACAAATATAGCATATTTTTATTGAGCGACCTTTAACACTCCTTACCTAAATATACAGTTACCGTGAAAAGGCACGGTTTGATTCCCGTGTAAAATAAGTAAGTTCAAGGTGAAATAACAATAGTAATTTTAAGTGGCCACCTCCTTAAGGCGTGTCCGCTAAAACTAACAAAACATGTTACAAAACATGTTTAGGTACAACTGCATGTCCATTGTCCATTTTTCAATCGGCCATCTTCCCTCCCCGAGCGAAGGTTAGGGAAGGTTAGGGAAGACCCCATTGCGACTTTGGAGTGAACAATATTGTTTGTCATAACATTTCACTTTTCTTTTGACAGCGGTCATCCCAGTATAATTTGTCATCTTTTGTAGGATTGTAGGATATTTATTTATATTCAAAGAAATCAATATGAGTTCCCATTGTTCCCAAGAAGCTTATATAAGACACTGGAGATTACACGGTGAACAACGAATTGAAAGCAAGAAAAGTGATCTTAAATGACTTCGCTTATGTTTTTTCCCAATTTTTTTCATCTTAAAAACGTCGCTTGTTTTTGTCTCTTTCTATTCATCCTAAAGAAAGTGAACAAAAACATAAGCGACGTCATTCAAAGAAGCTTCTTGTGAGTTCCTATAATTAATAATGTAATGAATGCCCTATTTGACAGTTCTTCACTCGAACTCAAAACTTTCAAAATTAAAAGCATTATGCCCTTCCCCGCAGACAAACGTGGGGAATGTTATCCATCCGTGATGGAAAACATGTTTCTGTGTTTGTAAACAAAATACAATTTGGCCACACCCTTTTCTGTTCGAAAAACATGTTAGATGTTTAAAAACATCGAAAACACGGCGCAGCGGACGACGCTTTATGTCAAGTCAATTTAATAATTTCAATTAGGCTGTATGGATCTATGTCCTTTGCCTTTCCCTCTGGGATAAAATACAAGGAAAAAAAACAATAATTTCAATTTGTCACTTGTTAAATTGTACGAATTGGATCGCTAATATTGATCTAAAGAGAAGAAGAAGTAATATTGATCTATCATTTAATAAAATCATAGTTACCTTGATATAATCTTGTGATTACAGTGTTAATATAAACAATGTCGCAACTAAAGACAAACAAGAAGTTCAAGTGGGCTTTGGATTTCAACCCCAAGTGAGTTACATTTAGGGGAGGTTGTTTCGTCTGATTAGGCTTTGTAATATTATAATTATTACAGTTTTAATGCTGCCTCTTGGTCGAAGTCAATATCTCTATGAAATTATTATGCGCTATTCAATATCTCGTTTGGACATCCTAATACATATTGCTTTTTTTTGCAGGAATAAGTCTCAATCAGTGGAGTTACCATCTCCACCAGGTTATAGCCAATCGGCAAGTGCTAATTACACGGAATCTTCAAAGGACACAGATTCCAACCATCTACTGATTAAAAAACTGTGGGATGTTGCTTTGAGCCCCTTGAAACAGGTTCCAATGAACCTATTCATTATGTACATGGCTGGCAATTCCATATCAATCTTTCCAATTATGATGGTGGGTATGTTGATTGTTCGGCCGGTCAAGGCTCTGTTCCTCACTCAGAGCAACTTCAAGATGGCAGAAGGCACTCAGGCAGCTGGACAGAAGCTAGTCTTTATGGTTGGGAATGTAGTAAACATCTTTCTGGCTCTGTATAAATGTCAAAGCATGGGCTTACTACCCACGCATTCTAGTGATTGGCTGGCATTTGAGGAGCCACAAACAAGGGTGGAACATATTGGCGGAGGGTTGTCTTTGCTGTGAATAAAAGAGCAAAGAAGTCAGTTATTCATGTTTATTGTAGTTAAATAATAATTGTATATTTATAAAATAAATCATATTTACAACTACCCAAGGTTCATTTGATTTAATCTGTCCATGGTTGGCCTCAGTTAGTTATTATTTTGTCTTTTTACTGTATTCATCTATTGTAGATTGAATGGCTGCTGATGCTTTTGAAAATAGAGTCATTGGGTCTTCAACTTTTTCTATCTGAAAATAGAGAAAGACATTTTTAAACTTCAAAAAATGTTTATTAAAAAGTATGAAGACTTGCTCCATCTTTATTTTGAGTACAGGCCTTTTGAATTTTGCATAAAACAATGCATTTTAAGTACCTGAGCCATAATGCCTGTCCAACTTCTCAGTCTCAGTCTCAAAGTCAGTTCCAAGGAATTAACGGGACCTAACAAGGATCAAGTCTTTATCACTAACCCAATCAGATACCCCAAGTCATTTATTTGAATATAATAACAGAACTGCATACAAACACCATGCAGAATGAAAGGGTTCAGTTCAAGAGCACGGAACTAATCAAAGGCCAGAATGTTTATTGTACTACCAAACATTGAACATAATAAAAAACAAGATGTTAAAAACTCAAGTCCTCATAAAAGAAACAGAATGGTTCCTGGCATCTAAAATAACGAAAGAAAATTGTAAAAAAAAGGGAAAAAAAGATAAACCAACCATCCCAATATCATCCAATGCCTTGTCACATTCCCCAGGTCCATTCTTAAAAACAACATTAACAGCGTCCTGTGTTAAGAAAAAAATTCTCCAGTTTATTAAATTGTAACATAAGCCAACTTAAAAGTACAGAAATGTGACAGACACAAAAGAGGCCATACAATTTTCAACATTACAAGAACGTACATCAATAGTGCCAGGAATCATTCTAAGAACAATCACGATTTCTTTAATTTATGGACTATCCTCCATTTAACAAATTAGTAAGACCAATGAGGACTAAAGTTTGTGGCATAGCCTCCTTTGCGATTTCCGATCTATAGGTACCAAAAAAATAATCCTAGTCTATCTTCATTAGTATAGAATACAGTAGAATCTACCTGATAATTTTGAGCTATGTACACCCCTGCATAGATACCACCTCCAAATATTATCTGTAAAAAAAGGAAAAGTATTCTTATTATTTATAACGGTTTTCGTTCTACTTACGACTTCCTGTGTGCAAGTTTGAAGTGACTTGACATTTCCATTAAGTAGTGGATAGGTACCTATTTGGACTTTGCACACTCCCAATAATCCCATTATGCAAAGACACTAAATAACTACAACCCAAAATATAAACATTGTTTATTATCTTCTTACAAAGGGCTTTAAATATGAATTTAATCGCATCGCGTTTTTTTTGAACTAGTACCAGTACTCATACAATAAACTGCCTTTCTACACAGATATAGTAAGATGTAGAAAGTAGAACAGTTTAGCGGGTACCTTGTGTCATTTCGCGTAATAATTTTAATAAGGTGCTTTTTGCACCTTACACCCCATAAGTACTTTTTTATGATATTACTAATAAATTATTAATTACACGGTATTGTACCTTACTTGCTATTTTCGTTACGCGGATTTGCACTATCCCCGACGAAAGTTACTTATTATTGTGAAGAATGAGAATAATGGGAAGGTGACACGTGCTAGCTAGTGACACAATAATATGTAGTAATTCTGTTGCTTAGCTCGGCGATCGTTTGAACACAAATTTGATTATTTATAATGATACAAGGTTAAAGATGGAGCGAACTTACGCCGTTCTTTAGAAGACAACCACAAAAACCCATTGTTTAATTTGAACGTGTAAATACTGCTTCTGACCACATTTTAATGTGTTTTTATTCTTTTCATATCAGTTTAATAAAAAATAAATAAAGACCCAATTAAAATTTACTTTGTCATTGTGACATTCGAATTTCAAATCCGATTTTTCTATAATCTACAAGTTTTATAAAATAAATAAGTTGTGATTCATACAGGTAATAATCTCATTTCCTTAGAATCAGCAAAAAAATATCTGTACGATTAAAATCAATAAAAGCAAGCATTGCCGCCCTTTAATTTGGGGATTCGGGTAGAAAGACGAGTGCCTCAAATCGTTAGGCTTTTTTAGGGTTCCGTAATCCAACTAGGAACCCTTATAGTTTTGCCATGTCCGTCCGTCCGTCCGCAGCCTAGCTCAGAGAGTCTTACCTACTAGAAAGCTATAATTTGGCTTGAATATACATATGAGTCACGCCAGAAAAGTGATAAAATAAATCGTTGAAAAAAATTATTTTTAGTGTAACTACCTTCCCTACACGTAACGTAGGGTTTTTTTTCGTCTACCCCTTAGTGTTGGGTAGGTCTTTCAAAGTCTTTCGGGTTTGTTAAAACAATTTTTCGATTAAGGGACCCGTTCATGAAATATTAAGCTTTAAAGCGCCAAAACTACACTGCGACTAATGCGGTCCAGGAGTCTGCATATACGTCGCAATCTTGGACCCTAAAGCTATTGAACCGATTAACCAGTAGAATAACTAGCAGTTGGGGCGTTAGCCGAGTGACGCGTGCGCACGCTGTCGGCCAGCGTGAAAAGAGGGCGAGCGCGGCGACCAGCGCCGAGAGGGATACAGAAAAGGGTAGTAACCAAAGATTCGTTTGTGCAGGCACCTAGAAACCTAGTCTCGCAGGCGTGAGAAAGTAATAATTTGGCACTTAGCGGCATTTAGAGGCAGTGGATTAAGCCTCCTCTACTCACTAATCCTATTAATCGCGGTTTGAAGATGAACACAGTCATTTGCACCTCCGACTGGATTGACTGGATTGATCATCGGCGAACAATAACGGATCGACAGCCAGATAACTGAACGTATTGCTTAGAAACCAAAGGCTGATAGATAATTTGCGAAGTAAGCCTGATGCCTTGCTAAAGGAAGTATGATACGTCTAGCTGCCGGCCCCGGTCCATCTCGGCCAGGACGTAGTCCGTGAAGCAAACTTGGATCTCGCCTTACGATGCTGTGCGTCACTCAATTGCCCTGTAATCATACTGGTTAAGTTGCGGTTCAGAACACACTCGAAAATCTTTCCGAAAACAGACAGAACCGCAATCGGCCTATGATTTTCTACGTCTGAGAATGAGTCGCATTTGGGAATAGGAGTGACTCGAGAAATTTCCAGTCATCTGGATATATGCTCAGCCGCAGTGAGAGATTATACAGCAAGGGCAGAAACACAACAAAATACAGGCCAACAGTCTTTCACCAGGAATGCTGGTACGCCATCGGGGCCAGGTGAAGAATTTAGCCTAACGGAAAGAATAGCTGGCGCTAGCTCACATTTTGTCACCCTTTTGATGCCAACACGAATATCACCATAGCTACTAGCGTCCAAGTTTGTTGCATCAGGAAGACGGAACTAAAAAACTGCGCAAAAGCCTAATCATCTGTATTATTTGAGGAGTAAACAATGTCGGATATATATATTTTTTTGTCGGAAGCTAGAGGGATCAAAAAATCAAAAAAAAAAAATCAAAATCAAAATTGTTTTATTTCACTCAAAAAAGTACAATTCATACAGTGCAGGGATGCTTGAGGACAGGTTGCTCAAGGACCACATAAATCAATTCATAAAATTGGTCGACTGCTAAATTGACATCTGACTCGTTTAATACTAAAGTCCAATCAATATGTGAAATATATTCATAAAGAACATTCAGATCGCACTTCTTGAAGTTCCAGGCAGAGTTCTGACTTAAATTCAAAGACGGCTCAGAGGATTCCTGGAAGCCGCATGTATTCCTTGGAACTGTGAATACAACTTCTAGGGGAGATGGTAGGCACTACTTGTGCTGTCAGACCTTGCTTCTAGTCAAATTTCATGATTTTACATCTATGGAAAGTACCCTATGTACTTTGGAATCATGAATTGAAATGAATTGGATTTGATTCCCCTCGTGTTAGAAAATACGGCTGTAACAGCCGTATCTTTGGATTATGTTGATTTAGAAGCTTGATTTTTACAGCTTCAAGGGACAGCATACATAAGTATTTGCTGTTAATCTCAACTTGATACCTCTACGCTTTCCTGAGAACAAGGGTCTTGACCGACATACAAAAATGAGTTCTTATAAAAGTTATTATTTTCCTTTATCTCAAAACCCCTTTATTGTGATAAAGGGCCCCAATGAAAATCAGTGCCGTGGCTTGCCTTGGCATTGTACTGAGTGGGTCCCTTATTGACGCATCAGCACAAAAAATAATGTCTTAATTCTTTGTTTGCTGTAAAACAGGTTGTTTTTGTGTCAATATAATGTATTTTCTTTCTTTCTTTTAAAAAAAATTTGGAGGGAGTTGATTCATTTTAAATTAAATATTTAGTTTCGTTGTTGTTATAGCTGCAATAGAAATAGAGACTGTGAGAAACTGTTCACTTACATGGTTCATGAGCCATGAGATACAGCCTGCTGACAGGCAGATGGACAGCACAAGCTTAGTAATAAGGTCATGCTGCACTAACTGACACATCATAACTATTTATTGTGTATAGTGAACTATAAACGGTTAACAATTGTTTAATTAAAATTTCATTTGTACAGTTGAACTTAGACTTAGTAGCTGTATATTTCAGTACCTTGTCACAGCTATTGATATATCCTCGTAACACCCAAACACCTTTTAAAAGGCTTTCTGTCAAACTTATTTTGAACTTCATATGACAAATATGGATGTTACGAGGATATTAATTCATACAACTCTCACTTTAATATGGTTTGCATTTTGGATTAATATCTAATGAGTCAATAAAATTGGTGTTCTAGTAACAAGTAAAATAATTGATAATTTCAATAGATTTAATGGCATAAATTCAACAGAATCACAAGAACTTCGAAATTGATATCTGACTAAGTACAGTGAAGGACTTTAATTGCTATGCTACTATGGAACCCTGTCATAATAACAGCATCAAACCACATGAAAGAAAGCTAACATTAATGATTAACACTGTCATCATGACAGGGATAGAACCCTGACATAATGAGAGTGACATAAAAATTTAAGTCCATGACTGTACCTAGTAGTTTATTAGTTAGTGGAACACCTTCTTTTACTATTTCACAAGATAAGAGAAGAATCTGATACTATCTAAGGAAAGACAGAAACACCCAGGTCTAGTAACTTCACCAAATAGGTAAGGAAATTAATTGTGAGTTGAGTCCTGGCAGGAAACTACTTCACTAGACCAGAAATCACTTTTTATTTAAAAACAATGATAACAAATGATTGACCTGAATGTAGCCAGTAATATTGAAAAGAGGTGAATAGCTTTAATAGTATAGCTATAATTACTGGCTATCAATGGTAGTCATGTAAGAAAAAACACCCTACAACTAGTATAGGGAATTGTGTTATTGACAAAAGCACATTTTGCTATATACCCAAGAAAAACCAAGCTTAGAAAGAAGTTAGAAAGTCTTATTGAGTTAAATCATTACAAAGTAAGTATTCCAAAATGCGACATTATATTACGTCACAAATAATAATAGCACGTAAACAAAGAAAGTGGCCAGGACAGACGAGTTCATAACGAAATCAAATGGTTATTGCTATTCCATCTAGTATCACGGTATCGGAGTCAGTATAAAGTTATATTAGCCAACAAACATATTTGTAGATGTTTATTTTTGTTATGAGTGTGCAGCAGGGATGTTAAGATTTAGACTTATACAGCAAATACCCGAACAAAATTTACTAGACTAGCAGAGCATTTTATATACTTCACCTAACAAGTACTTACTAATCCTTTCAGCATCTTAAGTAATTAACTAGTTAAAGCTTAAGACTAAATAGTAGATAGAATTCGCGCAGTTCAAAGACAAAACAATGTCAGGATAACGGAATGGAAGTGACAGATGACAGTAGTTTTTTTTTTCGTGTTTTATCCCAGATGGAAAGGCAAAAGACATATATGCAGCCTAGTCATAGTTTCATTTATGATCCATGACAGTTGATAAGGGTATATACGGGTATATATATAAGGGTTTTGTCCCTTTAGGATGACGAGAAAGGGACAAAAACTTAAACGACGTCATTCAAGGTCACTTTTCTTGAATTCAAGGCGTTCGCCGTGCAATCTCCAGTGGCTGCTTTCCGAATCACGCTCACGGTGCTCACAACGTTCACAGTGCTTACGGCCGGTCCGATCCAGATAGCGCGCTCAAGGCCGTGTAGTGTGTTTTTGTTTCGGAACGCTCGTTAGCGCGCTAAATGTTTATAACCTAAATTGGTCAACTGTCAAGTCAAAATAGGAAAGTCTGAAATTATTGTGTCACTGACGAGATGGTATAAGTCCAGCCGGGTGCGATTTTTGAATCTCACCGACGAAACATGACCGACAATAAAATCAATTTGTGCAGCGATTTTATCTACGAGCGGGCCTTCCTTTTGGATTTCTTGTCATAACATAACGCCTTTATCATAGCAAATCGAAAAGCAGTTCTCGCTGGTAGATTAAGTCGCTGCACAAATTGATTTTAAAGTTAGTCATTATTCGTTGGTGAGCTTCAAAAATTGCCCCCAAATGAGGTAACAAACATGTATGATGCTTTATACGTTGCGTGATTTTTGAAAACATTTTGAGTATAATACTATGCGATCCCTTATCCAAACAAAACAGTACATGAAACGTCAACTTGACATTAAATTTGTGCTCACGGTGCCCATGCCTGGATGGGTAAGCACCGTGACGTCATGACTTTTCTTGTAATCGCCGCCGTGAGCGTTGGTGAGCGTGATTCGGTCCGGTCTTGAGCCCGCTCTGAGCGCTTAAAGCGTGATTCGAAACGTAGCCATACATAAACTTCTTGTCATATGTCATCGACATACTAACCAATAGGCGCCGGGTCCATAGATAAAGGAAGAGAATGGATGTGACACTTGACATATACAAATAATCAGTTATGTAAAAACTATGCATTCCGACATCGAACACTGTTGAGAAGAGTTGAGAAGCTCCCACTCATATGGTTTGTTTATCGATAACTTTATTATTACTATCGAATCGGGGCAGCACTTAAACATGTGACAGTCCGCCATTTTATGTTTGCTATGGTAGTTTAGGTAGGCACATTTTTTCTGTAGGTATGTCAGATCCGTTTTCCGTCGAAGGTGTAGCCCTCGAAGTTGTCCAGGAGTACGTCTACCTAGGACACAAGTTACAGCTGGGTAGAGACAACTTTGAGGGTGAAATCACCAGAAGAGTGCAGCTTGGTTGGGCAGCATTTGGAAAGTTGCGTCACGTGTTTGATTCAACCTTGCCGCAATGCATGCAGACCAAGGTATTTAATCAGTGCGTCCTGCCGGTCATGACATACGGAGCCGAGACGTGGAACCTGACGGTGAAAATAGCCCACCGACTACACGTCACCCAGCGAGCTATGGAAAGGTGTATGCTCGGAATCTCGCTAAGGGACAAAATCCGGAATGAGATGATCCGGCATAAAACTAGGGTCACTGACGTAGTTCAGAAGTGTAGCAGACTGAAGTGGCAGTGGGCTGGTCACATCTGTCGCAGAACCGATGATCGGTGGAGTAGACGGGTTCTCGAGTGGAGACCACGGCTCGGCAAGCGTAGCGTAGGACGCCCTCCAGCCAGATGGACCGACGACCTAAAAAAAGTGGCTGGTGGTGACTGGATGGCGAAAACGGGAGATCGGGCCTTGTGGCGAACCCTGGGGGAGGCTTACGTCCAGCAGTGGACTGCAATAGGCTGAAATGATGATGATGAATGATGATGCCAGATCCATTCTCGGGTCCCATACAAAATTCTCTTCGAAAAGTGTCCTAGGGCGACCTATACAAACTTCATACTTGTATAAAATCATTGTCAAAATAAAACATTCTAATTTAAATGGTATGTTGGTAACGCAATGCTTAATTTTGCTTGAAACAATTTATCATCTTATGTGGTTTTGACTAGATGCTCATTTTTTACCTTATGTAGCTTCTAATAGCGAAGTGCCAATGTCATCGCGAACAGAGTACAAATAGAGTAGCTTTACACTTAATATTATTTGTGTTTTGACGTCTCAGGTGGGTATGGGTTTAATATAAGAAACAACTCAACGTTATTTTACGAGCTTTTATTTAACTTGTTCTGTGTGTATGTATGCATGTACGAGTACGAGTATGTAAGGGTCAAATCTTGCAAGTTAAATTTGACCCACATCCCGGTTTCCAATGAAGCTGAAAATTTGCATACGCCTTTATTTCTGATGACAATACAATAATGTGGTATCATCGAGCTGGTCTGATGATGGAGACTCAGGGTGGCCATAGGACTCCTACTCCTAGTGGTAGAGTCTGTCAAACGAAAGCTGTCCCAGAGAACCAGCGGGAATTTCAAAAACCTGCATCTTTTAACACTGACTGTACACTGAATAAACGGAGTTGATACTCCAACACTGATGTGACAAGTTCAGGAAATCAAATAGTATTAACTCCGTTTATTCAGTGTACAGTTACTGTAAACAGCTGCAGGTTTTTTGAAATCCCCGCTGGTTCTCTGGGACAGCTTTCGTTTGACAGACTCTAGAATCTGTTTTTAATCATTTATGATATTAGAACCATACTTAGCTGCAGTTCCACGTCATAAAAAAAAATATAAATAGCATATTATATTATTGGCAAGGTAAATAACCTGCAATTTAGGGACAGCTAAAACACGCTATCGACGTCTTTGCGAATTTCCTACGACATTAAATTTGTCGAAATGAATCGAACATAACAATAACATACTACGGAACTATTTCCTGGTCTAAAAAACTCCTCCTGCCGTTCACTCGCGACAATTGAATTCCAAATTGCACATTAAAATTGATCATCAGGAAATCTACAAATGAATATTAAATTTACGACTGCAAAAAATATAAAGTATTATTACTACTCCATAGATGCACTGTTCTGCAATAACCAAAATTATTGACAATTGTTGGTCGGAAACTAAAATAAAATATTTTATCAGAAATACTTAGTTATTTATTCATTAATATTACGAATCGACCTTCCCTTATTAAAAGTATGATATTTTGTCTGTATTTTTTGTTACGGTGATTATTTTTAGTTTCTGAAAACACACAGAGGCATTGCGACACGTGTCACTTTTGGCGTAGTTGACAACGAAATAAATTCAAATAAGCTCTCATTTTGAAGTGAGAATGTATTCGCTGTGCCGTGTTTTGTCCTCTGACCCGTTATCTAGTTGTGTATTGTTGATCGAAGGTATATGTATTATAAGCATAGATACAGTATACAAGGTGTCTGACCATGGGGCTTTAAATGTAGGTATCGATTCTACTCCTCAAATGCTACATCTTTTGTTCTACGACTTAGAAAATAACTTAATTTACAGTAAGTTATAGGTGATCAAACTTTCAAACTTTACTAGTAAAATCAGTGAATTAATTTTTTTTGTATGAAAAATAAAAAATAAAAATTACCTCATTTTTTAAAGTCGTAGAACAAAAGGAGTTCCATTTGAGGAGTAGAATCGATCCCTACATTTAAAGCCCCATGGTCAAACACACCTTGTCAACAAGTACTTAGGTATAAGAGTACACCATGGAACTAATAAAATACTACGTACAGTCAAACAATTTGATTCCTGGGCCACTATGTCTCACTATGGACTATGTCAAAGTGACATTGTCAACCAAAACTTCTTCTTTTTTATTAATGGCGGTCCACCGCGATATACGCAGTGATTTCGCCAATGTCAAGTGAGTAGAGTAAAACAGTAAACAGAATAAATCAAAATCAAAAGCCAGACATCTTTCAATCGGCCATCTTCCCTCCCCGAAGTTTACCTGAAGACCTCACCAAAACTTAGACTTCTTTTAATTTGGTTTACAACGTCAGGTTGACATAGTCCATAGTGGCCTAGGAATCAAATTGGTTGACTGTAACTACATCTGGAGAGAAGCTAAAAACGGTTCTAGTGAGATAGTAGGTAAGAGGGAAGTTTATCTCACTCCAATAAGGTGACCATATTGCTTGAAAACAAATACATGTTTCATCAGCGTAACATTCCTTAGTAGGATGCTATAGTGTGTCCCTGGATAAGTTGCACACAGGGATCTAGATGCAATATGCAAAAAAAATATGAAAAAATGGGTTTTATATATTTTGAAAGATTTAAAAAATTATATCTTTGATTGGTGTGAAGGGTTCACATCGGAATAAATTTTGGAGATAGAACGTTAGCTAAACGACTTCCGTACTTACTAAATACCTTGCCCGAAGACATTCGACACGAGCTTAAATCTTAAATATAAAAAACCAGTGTAGGGTTCCGAAGCCGTTAAGTACTACAAACATAAAAATCAACAAGTAATAACTAATTTTCAATTGAAAGTCAATTGGTGCCGTCTTAGATGATTTTAGTTGGTATAAACACTTTAATGGCCTGTATCTCAAGAACCAATGATGTCTACTTAGTCGTGATAGTTATATGCTCTTTCATTTAAGTTTTTTTTTCAGATTTTTAGTATTTGTGGTTTTGGCTGTACTTGGGGGACACACACTTGACTCTAACAAAAAAAGTCTCTTTAAACGAAAAATTGTTTCAACGACACCCACACTATGAGGTACATGAGAAAAAATACATCCTTACGTCACGTGTCCCCTACACGTGACGTAAGGATGTAATTTTTCTCATGTACCTCAGGTACCCTAAAAAAAATATTTCTTCAAGATTTAATTTTACCACTTTGTTGGCGTGACTAATATGCATATTCATGCCAAATTACAGCTTTCAAGTAGTAAGAGTAGTTAGGCTGCGAACGGACGGACATGGCGAAACTATAAGGGTTCCTGGTTTGACTACGGAACCCTAAAAAAGCTTTGCAAAAGCACTTACTCCAAATACCTGAGTGACAATTACTTACAAGCAAATGCCACTCAAGTGTTTGTGCGTACATTATGCAATTAGGTACTTATATTACCCAATATGTTATATATGTTGTTAAAATCATAAGTGTTAAATATTGTGATAGATAGATAGTATTTATAGAGACTGTTAACGGTTTTTCTTCATAATGAAATTCCAGATAATTCCTAAAATTACTTAAAAATATGCCCATATTACCTCATGTTATAATTAGCTATAATTATTGTTCAACTCATTATCTTTACATAATTAAAAAAAAAGTTACGTGTCTTATGTAACACGTCATTTTTAATGAACGATTTAGATAATGTCGTTTAGTATGTAATTGCCCTTATTTGTTTTTTTTTAAGCGTAATTTTTCGTTTTTGTTTTATTTAATGAACACGCAATAAATGCTCTAAGATTAAAAACAGTTTATTTCATCTCAATAGACCTCATATGAGGCGAGATATTTCACTTTGTTACGAAAGGGTTAACTGCAATCAATGTTTTTCGTTTATATAAAAAAAAATAGGCCATTTTTTTTAGTATTTATGTGTCGGTGAAATTGCATCTAGTTTCATCCCTTTTCGTTTGTGCACCTTATCCAGGGACTATGTCCCGTCCAGTATGTAAATTATAATAATACTTTATTATTTTACAGATGTTACGAAAATGAATACATTTTGCAAAAAAGGATTATCTGAATTAAATCGTTTTGTGTAGTTTTTGGCGCATAAGCAAGCCATGGATTGAAATTTTGCGTGGTGAAATATTCGCAAGGTAAAATACAAATCAGACAATAAATCAAATAAATAAATAAATAGCACTGAATATAATAACATCTTCTGGTTTTAATTGACGGCTGTAGACAAATGAATACTTTGCAATATTTACTTGAAGCAGTTTTCGCCATCTTCGTCGTTTTTAGGGAAGATAAAAAATAAAAGGTAAGCAGTGATGAATTAAATGATGGGCTTTCTTTGCCAATCAGTAACCTCATATCAGCAACTACTACTGAGCAATTCAATATAGGCCTCCCTTAAGTTCAATGATGCAGATCGACGTGCTCATGCTTACAAAAAAACCTTCGAACAGAACGTTATGTCGGAAATTAATAAAAAAAAACCTTTTTTAGTACTTTTGTGACTGACACTTTAGTAGAATATTTATTCATGAACTGACTAGCCCTTTCGCGTTTGAAAACATTTTAGTAATTCCAATGAAACGGGAAAGAAATTTATTGTCACCCTAATTGTTCCATATTAAGAATTCTCATAACTTTCATGAAATTCTATCTCACATGTGAAAAGAAATATTGCAACCAGCAAATGTTTTGTTTCAGCCTTTAACACAACATCTTTTCACCATATTGCAAAAATTTTTCTATTACGTGTTTGTGTTGTGTTGTGTGTTTTTCTTGTAGTAACGAAACGGCCATGCCACATATTCCGACTAAGGTGTAGAGTTTGTGAAGTTAGGGCGTGTAGAGTCAGAAGCTTGGCTCTACATGTTATCAGATCATAACTTTTTGACAGTGCGAGCCATATGGTCTCGTCTTGGAAAGATTTACACGAAAATGTTTATGGTGGCATTTAACTTCCTTTTTGTAAGTTGTACAACTTTTTACGAGATTTTTTTTATCCAAGATTTAGATTTTTTGTTGTTTCTTGTGTACTATACTAGCTTACATACCCTAAGAATTTTGATGATCATCAGATTCAACCAGTGAGTCAGTGACGAAATCTTATTTAGATATCAATAAAATCTAAAGTATAAAAGCTATGCAATTGAAACTTTATATGTTTAATAAGTTCACTATGGAAATGATATCCCGAGATTTTTGTTCATCTGGTATAATCCAAACCCAAAATATAAGGGTTAAAAAAACGTCGAAGCTCTTCGAGAAAAGGTTGGTAGCGCCCTTGCGCTTCGCTTGGCTAGTCTTGGTGGGGGGCGGGGGTACGACCGTGCCTCCAGATAGGTGTGCCTATAATATTAAAAAAGTTGCAAAAAACTATATATTTCATATCTGTTGCCTGCCTTCGATCGACGTCGGGAAACATACCTACATGACAAAAGGATACTGAGGAACTTAGAACCTCCTCCTGTTCTGAAGTCGGTAAAAAAAGGCAACCCATTTTAATTTTTTCTTTTACTTTGTTCATTGTAACACTTTTACTATTTAAACATCTTATTCTTAGGGAAGTACTTGGTAGACAGTTATTTTCTTATATCCGCATTAAATGCTTAGGTATATTATTTTATCATAGTTATCCATAATATTTTAATCGTCACACAGTGACATAAAAATGGCCTGGGGATTTCCTAAAAGCTGTCTGTTTAACGGTCGATCGAGTCAGTGCCGGATTTATAGGTCTGGAGGCCTCGGGGCAACAAAGGAGTGGAGACCTTGTACTCTTTTTCACTAGCCTTCGCCGATGTCAATATTTGCACATTATGACAGAGGCTCTTTTCTACTCGGTAAAACCATGTGGCTTTTGTCATGTTATCGTATTGTGAACTTTTACGGCAACCCACATTTACTTGACAGTAATGGAGGTCGAGTTAAAAACAATACCATAACATTACCAAAGTAATTTATCGAGTGGAACATAGCCCCAGGATTTTGCAGTCGTTAACTTTCCTAAATGCATTTTGTCTAGCCTTACAGATGTAACAGGATTTATTATCGCAACGACAGTGATTGATGTCACCAGGGCCTACTGGTTAAAACCATATTTCCTTTGACATATCCGTTACGATAGCTCTTATTTACTTGACATAATGGCCGACGAGTTAGAAACAATACGATAACATAAGGCAAAGGCAATATAATAGAACCAGTAGAACCCCTGTTATCTACGCTTTAAAAAAAAAACAATTCAAACATGAACTTGTTACTTCGGATTTACGTGTAAGGCAAGGCAGTGCGTTATTGTTTAAATAAGCAAAACGAATAAATATTACCCTATTTTATTGCCCTTACAAGATGGTATTTTCAATAAATGTCATCGTACTGAGAACTTTATTATTGCTAAATTAACATTCGTTTTCAATATTTACTTATCTAATTACTCGAAATCATGCTTACATTGCTATCTTTATTTAAATTAAGTTTCTTAGGATACTAATCATCACTTATGTTAACACATTCACATACTTAACTTTAATTTACTTTTATACTGCAGTTAAATCCTTATACACAAACATATTTAATCTGTCCACAAGTTGTAAGGCAAATACACGATACCTACCTAAATAATACAAACTTATATACGAGTACTTACCTACCTTACTTTTGTTTTAAATTTATACCTGTAATTGTTTTAGAGCTAATTGGATAGATCTGTCTATTGACAAACTTGCATGAAAAAATAATGGAACCTCCATTACATATCCGGGTCTCCCTAAAGCAGGGGCTCATTTTGAAGAGCGCTAAATTCGAACTTCGGATATCCCATTCCTTTGACTCTTCATTCGACAATGAATCGGGGACAAAGATAACGAAAACGTTAATTCAAATTCATAAGTTATTCAAACCTAGATTTTGAAAGTAAAGGGTCCCAGGGTAAAATATAATTTCATTGTTATAAATATATTAACTAAAATAAGGCATGTTTTTGATTAGACTTCATAGCCACCTAATCTACATCGCTTTCCTAGTACTAGCGCTGTCATTCATCTAGCCACAAAAAATTTTTCGACAGTACGAAGATGAGGTTCAAACATGGCGATACTTAGCGGAACTAAACGGTCTAAAAATCTCCTTATTCTCTCTACTCCTTATCATTCCATCGGCAGGAAATACAAACTGTGTATATTTAGCCATTACCATTAGGTAATCTAGAGCCCCGTGAGCTTAAGCTTGGGGCTTATTACCATTAGGTAATCGAACTATTATGATTTTGTACTGTTTAATTTCCTTTCTCCAGTCCAATCACACTTTATTAATAGTTAGAATTAACTGAAATATAAAATATGCGTTGTATTCAATATTGAACAGCTTCAGAAGGAGCTCATGATTAAAGAGCATAAACATTTATTTTATTCGAGCCCAAGTCGAAACTGTAAACTAAAATTAAGAATATTTAAGTATGCTGCAAGGTTCTAGAATCGTCTCCTATAAATTAACCAAAGCACGTTTGGCCGACTACTTTTGCAAATAGTTAATAGTTCGCTTAAGTTGTAGCAGAAAAAAAATGTGGGGAAAAAGCGTATGGCAGCTGCATTAATTGGCCAAATAACTATGCTTAAATAAAATCATAATTCTTCAAATTTCCAATATAAGCAGCACCGCACGTTTCCGGTTAAACAAAAGATTAAATGAGAGCCCTAAGTTTAGTTTTGACTGAATATACATTTTGCGGGCCTGATTTTTAGATGAAATATTTTGTACAGATTCAGGCTACTACCTACTACTAAGCCATAGAGGTAAGCTCAGCTGCATTAGCATTTAAGAGGTAGAGTAACATAAGTCATGTCAATAATGTCAGTGTAACGGTCGGCCGGTCTATCGAAAATTAAATAAACGTTTCATTCAGACCATTGTACTTAACAGAAATTTGGTGAATTTATTTTTTAAAAATCGGGCAAGAGCATGTTGTTTTCAATGTAGAGTTATTACAAACACAAAAACCTATCTTAAAAATCAACACATATGAACAAAATTTTCTATTTATATTACTTATTCGGTTCTGTCTTATAAATGATAACACTATAGTCGCCTGTATCTCAGGAACCAATCGAGTCTACTTAGTCATTATAGTTTTTCTTAGAATTCGTTATGATTATGATATGTGTTTAATGTTTTTTTTGGGTTACGTTACTCTAACGAAAATTACACTTTTCGAATTGAATAATTATTTCCTTAACGGTCTCGGTAAAACAATATAACATAAAGTAAAATCAAGGATACACCACTCGGTGTTATATTGACTGATTTGACCGAATGAAAGGGAAGATTTAAATCTATTCATTTTATCTAGCAGCTTTGTACAGTAACAAACAATCATACTAGTTTCGCAAACCTTTGCGTAATATACGCATTCTTTTTGTGGTCACCAATGATGAAAAACATTATCTCAATTCAATCATTTAAAAAAAAGACGGATTTATAAATCTGGTGAAGTACTATTTACCCGTTTGAGCTAATCTTACTATTACTAAATAGGTACGAACAATTTAAACAACCGTGAGTACAAATATCACATTACAATTAGATTACTATACGTTATCTAGTTATTGTTCTGCATTTCTAAATAGATATTGTATAGAGTCTTCGTGGAGCGCGATGAGTAACATAATGATTCCTCCCGTAAGAAAGCCGAGAACCGCTAAGAAAAGGTTCATACTTTTCCCGTGATTGTTTTCGTTAATTTCTGGCACTAGATCAGCCAGAGCTATGTAAAAGAAAGTGCCAGCTGTGGCGGCGTAGATCCACTGGGACGCCGACTCGTGGTCCTCCGCGAGCCATATGCCACCCGCCATGCCCATGAAGCTGAGCACTGAGGACAGCAAGTTGTAGTACAGCGCGCGCTTGATGCTCATGCCGGAGCGCAGCAGCACAGCAAAATCACCCAGCTCGTGAGGAAGTTCATGGCAGAAGACTGCCAATGCGGTGGCGAAACCTGTGACCGGGTCTCCGCTAAATGCGGCGCCGATGGCCAGCCCATCAGTCAAGTTATGGAGGCCGTCGCCTACGATCACCATCAGAGCCGTCGAAGTCATCGGCCTCTCGGCCGGCGGTGTCGGTGACCCCGGCATCATGGCACCTAATTCAATCGGTATTGGCTCTATTTGTTTAGCTGATTCCGTCTTCATTTCTACGACGGTTGGAGCGAGAGCGTCGTGTGAGTGTGCGTGCCCACCGTGTAAAGTTTGCATCACAGCTTCAACTGTATAGAAGAACAGAATAGTGAGAAAAGTCACACTACATTTCAGTATAACTTCGGTTTCTTCTTGCGGCTCCGATTGGGGCCCGTGCGATTTTAGCGCATGAGGCAGCAGGTGAAGCAGGGCGTCTCCGCACAAGGTGCCCACGGCGACGGCCACCAGGAAGTGCAGCACCTGGCTGAATATGGCGGACTTCAGCAACGGCACCACCGCCACGCCCAGGAGGCCCGTGGCGCTGATTACCAGTATGCTCAGAGTAGCGTATATCCAAGCTGTAATCCGAACGAAATTAACCACTAGTTAGCGATTTTCTTTCGTAACTATGATCGACAAGTGTTTGATTTTGATAAGATTACCTGCCTACAAGTTGTATCAGTATAAATATGTTTATCAAACCCTACATTATTGTAACGCAAGTCACGTTTGATAATAACTTACTCCATTTCCTGTCCAGCCTGGCGGGCGGGACCTCCGTCTTGTAGCAGGAGCGCTGGTCCAGCTGGTACACCAGCGCGGGACACATGTCCAAGAATGTCTGAGGATTGATGGTTATGACGCCTGGCTCGCTTTCTATTCCGTATACTTGTAATATGTCCTTTGGAGACAGGCATGACTTCTTTAATATTGGTTCCGCTAAAATAATAAAAAAAAAGAAGTTAATCGATATTTTTTGTTGGTGAAATGATGTAACGTTAGGTACATATAATATAAGGGACTCTATGCAACGCTGCGATAACGTTAAAGTCATAAAGCAGTACAAAGACAGTCAATGTCTGGAAGTGACCCTACCAAAGATCATTTGAACAAGTATTTACGCGACCGGGCAAGAGCATCACCCGTAATAGGATAATCGCGGGTTATAAAATGACAATGACACTATCCGTCCGCTTCACTGACACACAGACGCAACGTTCACTTACACAAGCAACAGAGAGACAGGACAGGACATAGTAGTGAGCGGGTCGGGACTAGTATTTTGACCTGATCGGTAAATAGGTTTACCTTCGGGCTAAGGCGTAGTTAACATATAGTGCATAGGACATGCGACTTTATCGAGTGGGTGTCTGACATATGACTGGTAAACAAATAAATTCTCAGAAGGGTTGATTGATAAAAAAAGTGAAGATGTACTTTGAAACACCTCCATGCTTAACGTACAAGTAATACGACGCAGTTTATAGTTGGTAGTGACCCTGCCTACGAAGCTAGCGGTACCATGTTTAATTCCCGGTCAGGGCAAATATTTTAGAGATGAGCGCGAGTATATATATGTTTCGGATTCTTTGGTGTTTTCCGTATATACATATATAAGTATTTATTTATCTCTATAAGTATGTAGTTTTATAATTGGTAAGCTACCGTTACCGTTGTCTAGTACCCATAGTACAAGCTAGAGTTAATTTGGGGACTAGCTCAGTTTGCGTGAGATTGTCCCCGGATATTTATTTATAATCGCGGTGTTCGTATAAAATGAACCTGAAAATATTGCTTAGTGTTCTTTGTAAAAAGTAAAAAATATTTTTGCTGTTCTTCATGTTATTAAGTATAATATCATGTGCGTTAATCAATTTCATGGCTAAAGCTAGTAATACCGCCATCGTAACTTAATAATGTACGGAGTTGCTCCTACCAACGTCGCAGGCGCACGGAAGCCGCCGTCGAGCTCTAATACCTTACCTGTTAGGTTTTTTTTCAAACGACTCTCCTTTCAATTGATTAACGAATTACACACTAGCGTGCTCTTATTACTATCAATGTTGTTTTAAAATACCAAAGCATTTACTTAAAATGGAAGACAAACGAATGCACAATTACAAAACTAGATATCATTTATTTTTAGGTACGGAAATTATTTTTAAGTGGGTTCCGTAGCCAATAGACTCTCCGAGCCATAATGCTGATAAAAAATATAAATATGTCAAATCTAAACTTAATCCTGGAATTATCTTCTAAGGTTCGTCAGTATATATTTTGTATGTCACAATTGCTGATGGTATAGAAACAAAGCGTATTGTTGTTTAACGGTGCGACAATAAACTAGAAAAAGATTATTCAAACAATTAACATTATAACCATTTTCACACGGAATGTTAAGGTTTAGAGTGAGAGCGCTACTTTTTGAAATATGTATGTGTAAACGATACACAATACATTTTTCTTACAATAATATGAAGCTAGGTTTACTGGTCGATTCACTTAGGTCTGTAGGTACATAGGGCTGTGATACATTATATAAAAGAACAATACTGTTTTTTTTCAAAGTTAGTTATTAATTAAAGATATCAATTATGTTGTTGAACTTGTTTAGGTATTTCTTTTTTCAAGTTTTGTTCTGATGTCGACTTGATCTTAAATACTTGAGCATGTGGCTTTTCTCGAACAAAAGAAGTGATCTCCTTTCAGAAATGTGTAATTTGCATCTCTATTACTATATTACCTATTTTTTTTTGAATTGCACTAGGTAAGTTTAATTGTCATGCATGTTTAATTGTTAATATTCAACCAGTCAACAACATTTGCTAAAGCTCTGTCAATTTCATTATTTAAGTTGTCTATGTTATCAGATTTAATGCAATTGTGACTAAGTGGTCAGGCAAATCATTTATGTACAGGGAGTCCGGTGGCAGATTTATGTTTTTAACTTGAAATAAAAAAATAACGGTTTAAGCTAGAAACTTTATTTATATCTCATAATGAAGATCACAAATGCGGATTTCATTACTTAAAAATTATGTCATCTAAATGTCGTCCCCCTACACGTGCACATTCCTCAAAACGGAGCCTCGCGTTTAGTACCACTCGCTGCAGCATATTCTGCGGAATGTTGCTGATTTCACTAGCGATTTTTTTTTAAATCACCTATAGACCGTGGGTTGTTATTATAAACTCTGCTTTTGAGATACCCCCATAGAAAAAAATCCATAGGGGTCAAATCGGGCGATCTCGGGGGCCACGGGATGTCTCCAAAGCGGCTTATCAATTTTCGAGGGAAATGTTCGCGAAGCACGTTCATCGACACTGTGGCCGTGTGTGGTGTAGCACCATCCTGCTGAAACCAGGTGTGTGATGAATAGGACGGATGTGCAAGCCAATTAGGTAAAAAGTAATCCACTATCATTTGTCTATAGTTTTCACTATTCACATTTATTGCTTGGCCCCTTGCATTTTCAAAAAAATAAGGCCCAATAATTCCATTCATGGATAAGGCACACCAAACAGTAACTCTTGGACAATGCAAAGGTCTTTGGTGTTTCAACCGTGGATTAGACGATCGCGGGGCCCAGTAGCGACAATTTTGCTTGTTGACATGACCACTCATGTGAAAATGGGCCTCGTCACTCCAAAAAATGCAACTTAGAGTACCTACGAAATCTGTGCAACATAGTGTCACAAAAAGCTTTGCGTTTGGTGAAATCTTTTTCATTAATTTCTTGGACCAGTTGAATCCTGTAGGGATGAAACTTCAAATCTTTTTTCAGTATTTCATGAACTGAGGACTTTGGGAGTCCTAAACCGGCAGCTCTCTTCCGCACTGAAAGTCGTGGATTTTCTTGCAAACTCCGCTGCACTCTCAATATGTTTTCCGGCGTCCGTGTTAGCCGGCTGGGGCCTGATCTCGGGATATTTTGTGCTGAAGAAGTTTCTCGGAACCTTTGCACCCATGACCGAATCAAATTAACACTCGGCCCGTCACTTACACGACGAATATTGTAATGTGAACAAAATTGTCGGCGTGCAAGAACAAACGAATCTTTAGCTTTAAAAAACGCTTCAACTGCATAAGAACGGTGGCGTTCTGACCATTGAGACATGATTTAAATAAAATCCGCAATATTGAACAGTGTATTCCCGCCAAATGTCAAAAACCATGTTTTTTTTTTTAATTGTAAAATGACTTTGAAAATAGAAATCTGCCACCGGACACCCTGTACAATAGGAAGAGTAGGGCGTAGTTGTACCTAAAATATTCCCCTGAGGTAGCCCATAGTATTTACATACTGATTTAGTAATTTCCAGTTCACCATTCTTAATATTAGATACCTACGTATTTTTGTGCACTGTTAACGGTCGGACAGATAACTACGGATCCAATCGTAACTATATAATTGTTAATCATATGCAATAGTATCGAGCGATTGATCGAAAAAATCGAAGGCTTTACTTTAGTCTAAGAAAATTGCTGCTATATGTACGTTTGTTTATGTTATCATTTTAATTAGATTCAAAAGAAACACGCCAACGTTAGCTACCCTTTCGAAAGTCATATTGATGATTGCTGATTGTAGAATGGTATTAAAAAAAATATAAATCAGGAACGAGAACAATCAGCTATACATCGCTCTTTCAAAAATCTTTGAAATTATTGGTAGGTATGAGGGCTGAAGCTCGATAGTTATTAATACCCCATTTTTTAAACAGGGTTAACCTGTTCTGTGCATTTTAAAATATCAGTAAAACGCTCCCCTTTAGACGACATCATTTATTTTATTCGTTAGAGCTTTCGCAAAATGTTTTGCGCAAAATTGAATGATTTCGTTACTAGTTAGGTACCATCTATTCCGGTTGCTTTGCGATTTTCAAGGACAATATACTTTTCCGAGTATATATTTCTTCTATAGATGTAGTAAATGGGTTGAGACATATTGTGCTTATATTGAATATTTCCTGTTTACCATTATCATTCGGGCGTTTTCCAAAAAAAGTGTACATCATTTCGTCACGAAAATTAGGCATACATTTAGTTACGTTAATTTTCGTGACGAAATGGAAAAAGTTAAATTTTCTTAATTTTCTCTTTAACGATGTACACTTTATTTGGAAAACGTCCATAATAAGTTAACATTAGAAAAGAGACAATTTAGATTTTTTATATGTATTTATTTATGTTTAACACCGCGATCAACATGAATCACTTTCATGGTACGGATTTGGTTAATTTCATGCTCTACTTGCCGATTACAAGATTAAAAGGAAACGCTGATGTGAATTGTGGACTTAGGCGTCAATGTAATGGAAACTTAAGGTAGGAGAAAGCTGCCACAGAGACTAATACTTACTTCGCTTTCTATCGGAATCGATAGATGAGCTGAGAATACTAAGAACTAAGAACTAAGGATTAAAACCACCAGATCTTTAGCTTAAGTTGAATAAATCAAATGCACGTATTCGATTGCAGGTTTAAATATTTTTAATAGGATCTCTGTGAAAGTCACTTAGAAGGCCATATTACAAATCAAGGTCGCGTATACGTGTGACAATGATCAGGAAGAAATACTTCCTGTAATAGAACCGTGATCGTTTATCTTACGGTACACTGAAAATGCAATGACAAACGCAATCTAACAATTCGTTACGGATTTGAAAAGGCCATCGAAAATCGAGTAGGTAGATAGGTGCCCATTATTGTCGTTTGGTCATAGTCATAGCGCGTTTAGCCAACGTTCGGCGTGTACTTGATACGAAACGGTTTCTGCAAATTGTGAGGTTTTGTGTGCGACGTGCGCCCAGTCGAGTGCGACTGCTGAAAAAAGAGGGAATTCTGGTTGACACAGAAAATTTATTATAATAGCGGACTTGATTTTATTCGAGTCACTGACCGAAGATCGTTTCCTGGGTGGCGATTCTCTCAACACAGCGCTGCGTCGATCTTATAGGTGAAGTTTTATCCGGCAAGTTTAAGAAGTCCCGTCGGAGCGTACAAAACACATTTTAGCGCGTGCCTTCTCAATTAGGCAGCAGGCAGTGAGTCGAGTTCAGTGTCGTATAAAGCTGCCTAATTAAGAAGGCACGCGCTGAAATGTGTTTTGTACGCTCCGGCGGGACTTCTTAAACTTGCCGGATAAAACTTCACCTATAAGATCGATGCAGCGCTGTGTTGAGAAAATCACCCCCTGGCTTATAGTGGTAGGGAAATCTTCATTAACTTACCAGCTCCATCTATACTATGTCCATCCGTTATGGACGGACTTATTAAACTGAATCAATTGGTTTGAAATTGATTCGTAAGTTGATGCATATTTTTGTCTGCGAGTATATTTATAATTATGTTTTTCCTAAGATTGTATTTTAATAATTAATTAATTAATTAGCGGTCAATGTGGGATGGATGATCCCTGTGTAAGGTCATTAAAACACGCTTGATATTATTTTTTTCTTGAGTTTTCTCGAACATCGATGACGTTGAGTAAGTAATTTAAATAATTAATCACCTCTTTTAACATGCCTTGATAGTAAGTAAAGTTATTGTTTCTAATACGGCTGACACGGCTGGGATTGTCCTACTTTGACCGAATCATAGAGATTAAGACAAGCAAAAAAATATCTAGGTTTCTAATGCGTTTAACGACCGGAAGCCGCGGAACCCTTAGTGAGTGGGTCTACAGTCCTCCGGGTTTCCTGTAGTATTATTCGATAAACATAAATGCAGCAAACACAATGGAAATAATCAATTGGCACGTATCTCCTTTTCTCGTATTGTAGTAAGATTCTAAGGTCACATGAGGGTTTTTCCGGAGTAATATTAACCTTGTGAAGGTTTCAAAAGGCTTAAAGGTAGCCTTTAATTATATTATTTACACAACGTATGTTATAGAGTAAAGATAAATGTGTATACATAGCGACAGGCTGTCTGCTTGTTAATGGTTGAGTAGCGCGAAGGTCAACCAACTTATCTATTATATAGCTTCTAACATACCTATTTTTCTTTATAACCTTATTTTTTTTAAATGCAGCAAAAGGTGCGAACTTAGCTGGTGCTGATGCTAGTCTCACGGGACTACTGCACAGCTCTGGTTTTCAGTTTGCCTCTTTTGTACCGAATATTTACCGAATAAGTAATACTTAATCATTAACTGTGTCAAAAAGTTGTTTTTACAATAGCCAAAGAATTGTAAACTATAATTACTAACTTTAAGTGAGTGGTGGTAGGACCCTGTGCAGGGTCCGTCCGAATCGCTACCACCATCTTATCCATTAACCACCCGCCAAGCAACAGTGTTCGCATTGTTGTGTTCCGGTGTGGGGATAAGACAACCGGTGAAATTACTAGCATAGAGGCGTTCCATCTTCGTCCTCAGGGTTGGCAACGCATTTGAGGTCTTAGGATTATAGTCTTGACAATTCAAATGTCTATGGGTCTCAGATTCCACTTATCATCAGGTGGCCTGAGTGCTCGTGTGCCTTCTCCTTAACATAAAAAAAAGTGAATAAACCTTTTTTCTGTTATTCTATTATTTATGACTGGGTGGCACTTTAATTTGTCATGCATAGTAAAAAAAAATAACTCTGTAATTGTACATCTTATGGCCATGTTTAACAGTGACGCTTTTCGTGACAGGTAAATGGCAGTTTTCAAACATTGATATCTTTAGTCTTTTTCACGATGAACCACCATTTTTTTTTCACCCCTTCACCCTTCCTCAAAGTTCGATAAAGTTTTTTTTGTCAAGTTCAAGATTGCACCTTTAACATTGATATATTATTATGTGAAAACGACAACAGTTTAAAAAAATGCAATACAGAGTCATCTTAAAGCGCAACTTGTAATTTGAAACGTATGGAGTTTAATCTTTAAGTTACAAGAGCATAAACTGAAACAATATGTGAAAAATCTAAATGTCAGTAAAGTGAGTTAGACGTTTACTAGACCCATTAGGCTGTTGAGATAGAGCAAGGTCTTGGTCTATATTATTATAGGTACAACAGGTTTATTGTGGGCAGGACACCCTGTATGTTTACTTAGTTCACATCTCTATTTTGTCCTGGCACTATTTTGTACTTGTACTATTACTTATTCTGTGGTCCTGGGTAATTAGTTAACTGGTTGCTACGTGCTGCTTTCAATGATTCGTAAAAAGTTAATGCATAGTTAAATAAATTATAGGAAAAATGATTTTTGTGCAGAACTAATCGGATTTTGAATAGTGTGTTAAGAAATATAGACTTTGATTTATATGCAAGTAGTATTACATTAATTCAATACTTTGTGAACAATCTTAATGTAAGTTACTTGGTAATATTAATCTTTCTGGTTCGGGTTCAGGTGCTGGTTGGCATAGTTATAGCGTACAGTATACTTATACTTTGTCGCCTTTAGTAGTTGTAAAATAATTATTATGTTCTCTCTTATTATTATTATTTACAATAATAAGGCTTATTCTTTTTCAAAATACGTAGTGCTAACGTAACGTAAGTGTAATAAATAACTAATTATATCTAGATATACCGGACGAAAGATGTAATGTACAGAAAACCATCCTTATAGTTGAAGCTTAGTTACCTGGAGTGGGTGACCGGCGGTGCCGGTGCTGGGTGTCGTGCAGCTGTCTGAAGGAGCCGTTGACGCGGTGGATGGCCAGGTCGTGGGGCGAGGAGAACACGCGCCCGCCCAGCCCCAGGCTGTCCAGCAGGTGCTCGAAACCCTGGTGAAAATGAAGATGAAGATGATGCATAATGATTCAGTAAGTAGACTCCACGGCCACTTGAACGCGCTTCCTAAGAGGAGACTACTGCTGAGAAGAGAAAATTAACCGCCAGTAATTTTTAAAACTGTTTACAATATCCCACTTTTCCAATTGAAACCCTTTAGGGAATGAATTTCCAAAAATCCCTTTTAGTGCATCCCTAGGATATCCGAGGAATAGACCCTCCGAATTTAAAGTCTTATGTCCAGCGGTTTGGGCTGTGCGTTGATATATCAATAATCAGTTTAGGAGTTCATACGATTTATACCTATATAATACATATTACTTATTCAAACATACATTAACTAGTAAAGTTGCCACAGGTAACATTTAACTTATAATAATGATCTAGGTGTAGAACTTTACATTTTGGAAATAAAATAAAATAGCTATGTAACAAATAACCAAGTATCTAATTGACTAACTATAGTAGTAGTACTTATTATGGTAGGTAGGTACAGTAATTTATCCTTGATATTTTTTAAAAAGTTATCTACTACACGTGTGAATGTAATCGTTAGGGGTTGGGAATCTGGAACTGAGTTACCTATGTCTTACCATTTACAATTACAGGGTGACTTCAAATTGGTAATACAAAATCAATGTTTTACACACATTTCCCCTAAACTTAGCCCCTCAATTAAGTCTCATACTTTTAAAATAATCAGAAGGATTTTTTTTTTTAATTTTTAAATTATCCCTTTTTTGTTGGCTTAACATGGTTATCCTACCATAATAATTAACAAAGAAGTTTAAAGAATTTCAAATGAACACTTTCCTCTTTGTTTATCCGTCATCTGTCGCAATTTATGAAGAAAACGTGTTTTGATTAGTAATTGTCACTTAGCAAAGAAAATAAGATTGTATTGCAAATGTAGTGTAACCACACTTTGGGACTTTAATTATTTTTTTTGTTCGAAAATTAGCATTAATTAAATACAGTTAATTTTAACAAAGGGGTTGTAAGGGAATGTATTAATTATACTGTGTGGCATTAACTAAGCCACAATCAAGTGTTTTGTATTACCAATTTGAAGTCACCCTGTATAATACACTCGTATATTACTATTATACCGCGCTGTATGTTACAACTGCAATTACTTGCATTATTAAAACTCGTTATCGACCGCGTTAAAGTCCGGATAAAATGTAGTCTATTCAATGTCAATCTTCGGCTCTCCTCTACCGCTCGGCTAATAATCACGTCGATTTGTTACTCCGCTGTTGCGTTAAGACAACAACAATAAACACATTTTCGCATATAAAATATTAGTTTGTAGATAAGTACTTTAATTATGCGAAAACATTTTTTTAATGATATTGAGAAGGCACACGAGCACTAGGCCACCCTGATGGTAAGTGGAATCTGAGACCCATAGACATTTGAAATCTCAAGACTACATATAATGTTAAGACCGCAATCCTACTACCTCAAATCTGTTGCCAACCCTGAGGACTAAGATGGAATGCCTCTTTGCTAGTAATTTCACCGGTTGTCTTATCCCCACACCGGAACACAACAACGCGAACACTGATGCTTGGCGGCAGGTTAATGGATAAGATGGTGGTAGCGATCCGGAATATATCATAGAACATTACACCTCAATGAGTGGTAACTTTAAAACTTATAGATAAGAATAATAATATGTATACATACGCGCCTATCTGTATCTGAATCTTGAGCTCTATTCTACTCGGGCTAAGCCTATTTGCTTTTGACATGATATCGTATTGTTTTTAATTCCGCCGCCGCCATCACATCACTATCAAGTAAATAACAGCTATCATAATGTCGAAAAAACGATAACACGGCAAAATGAACCAGATTCACCTGGTAAGTAGTTCACGTAACAGAAGATCTTGTAACGTGTAATTGATAAATGTTAGAACAAAAATCCAATTCAATTGGTTAATTATTGATCGACGTGATGTGATCTACAAACTTTCCATCTAAATACTCGGGAATGAATATTCAATCGTGTTTCGTGAGGGTCCTTCGTCTCTCAATCTCCAGTTTTGCTTATGGTGCAACGTTGACTAACGTGTCAGTAGGTTAATTCAGGATGATTATACCGGGTGTTGCCTGTAACAGGAGCAATAAATTGAGGGATTGTTTCCACACCACAAACGTAACAACATTTTATTTTACAACTATTGAAAATAACTTATTGTTTACTAAATATTAATGAATTTAGATTTTCTAAGCAAGCAATGTACCTTTGAATGGGGTTACTTTAATTCCTGGGGTTACTTTGATAAAAACGTCAATTTGACTTGAAACGCAAATTATGCGATTTCTGAACGCATAATTGGGATTGTTTTTTTACGGTTGGCAACATTGAATATCACTGTACACGTGTCAGTAGCGGCAGCGGGATCCACCTCGACGGTCGATGCAAAAATATATAAAATATGTAAGTAGACGTTTTGTTACATATTTATTTCTTTATGGGGTTACTTTTGAAATACGTTATAGAAACGGTGGTTTCAAAGTAACCCCACCCCATTCGCAGTATTAAGTTGATCACCAATGCTTTATTTTTAAAGCGAATTAATGATAGCAAAAAATACTCTAATGGTGGAATCAATAAAATAACAAAAACCGATATGGAGGTCTTTTTTGTGTTTTTAATTTTTTATATTCAAGAAGATATAACCATTTTAATCTTGAAACTGATCAAATTCACCCCATTCTACGGTACCTATTGCGAAAACTACGAAGTTGCTAGGCTGACCATAGATGCCAACTAGACTATTGGAAGTTTGTTCGAAAATATCTTAAATAATAAATTACATATTTTTTAAAGTTGTAGAACAATAAATGTTGTTACCTTTATAGAGTAGAAGCGATCCCTCAATTTATTGCTCCTATTACAGGCAACACCCGGTATAATGTCATTATTATGCATCTTTTATGACGGGCGGGAGCCAGAATATTATAAAATTTATAAACGCCCAAGAAGTATTTATTATGTTAAAGGAGGAAAATGAGGTATCGGGTCACGATGTACAGTGATTACCTACTGTCGCCCATGGACACCTGCAGCACTGGGAGAGGAATCGCTGATGCGAACGCACGCCCTTTGAAAACCCTATACAACGTGTTACAAAATAATCCGTAAAAAAGAAATTACGAAAGTAGTGTCAACCCTAGTATACTGTATAGGTACCTAATTTAAGATACTGAACTGACGTTATTTAATAAGGGTTGACACTACTTTTGTAATTTATTTTTACGGATTATTTTGTAACACGTTGTACCTATACGGTTGTCTCTTAAAAGTCCGGAAATACCGCAGTTTACATTTATAAGAAACAAATTCAAATTCTTTATCCCTTTTCAAAAAGCATCACTTTCGGTTTCATGGCGTAATATGTTGACGGGTTAGTTGAACAATAAAGTGAAATTCTGACTACTAACAATACTAGCCGACTGTAGAAATAATACTGAATGACATACGATTCGCTTGCAAGGCTTTAAGGGTAACGAACAGATTCAAGTTGAAGGGCAAATCGTAACGATTCCGTTCGCCGTTAGCGATAACAAATGATAACGAATAATAGGTATTCGGCGATTATAAAACACGTAATAAAGTGCTACGCAAAATTTTCATTTAGTTACTTCGATTCAAGCAGTCATTATCAAGACGTTAAATGTTAAGGATTCGGTTAGTTCAAACTAAACTAAAATGATAACTCATGTTTCATTACGATAACGATGCCTGTACGTTATGTATGTATTTCATAACATCAGTGATAAAAAATTGAGTTTCATAATCAACTAACATATTTTTCCTTAATAGATAAAGATATTAGGTTCGGTTTGTACCTTTGGAACAGCAGCGGCAGATTACTGAAAATTAGATAGTGTAAAACACGTGACAGGCGCCCTGATATGCGTTAATGTTTGTTTTTGTTTTGAATTATATATGTTACGGTATTCCTAACTTTGTAATGAGCTACAGTGTTATAAGATTTTTGTACATCTGCGAGGTTACCATGACGCACTCGTAGTTCCGCAGTTTAGTTTACGGTGAGAGAAAGTGATAGAGCCGTATAACTGCTATGTCCCTTACACTAGTCCTAAACTGAGCTGCTTAGCAATGTCATTGTAACCCCTGGTTTGCGCTTAGCTGCTCATTCCCTGACCTCCATCTTGCCGTCGATAACTTTTGCAGATCTTGTCTAGCTCTCGTTATTTGTTTTAATATAAAGCAGGAATTTTGGGAGTACCCGTGCCATCGTTGGCAACTTTCGGGAGTAAAACCTATATATTTAATTATGATTACATTACTACCTAGATACTTAGAATGCATTTATACGTTAGAATTTTAGTGAGAAGACTTATTTGAGGCGATTAGCCTAGTTGACCCTGACTACGAAGCTAGCGGTCCCCGGGTTCGATTTCCGGTATCAGCCAATATTTGCGTGATGAGAGGCGAGTATTGGTTCTTGATTATTTCAGTATGTATTTCTCTATAAGTAAACACCTTATATTGGGACTAGGTCAATTAATAGTCATTGATATCGATAATTATTCGCATTTTTTTTCTGATGGTACTCAATCTTGTAGGTTAAGCGACGGTAGGTGGTACCCTCTGGATCTATCGACCATAGACTCGACTCTGCTCTGGATCGACCATAATATTATTATGTTTGCACTCGTTGACATGCACATTAATGGTTTATTCCATTAAGTCTTATTTTAGTAAACACTGCGGACAGCCAACAGAATGTTTACACAAAAAAGAATCTAAATGCTGCTTTACTTATTCTTATTGTCTCCCGAATGTCGTCACTGCGTTCGCTCCGGCTATCACTCTGTATATTTGTAAGTCTCTGTTTTACTTTGCATTTGTTAGGTGTACTCAAAGTAGAATATTTTGCTACGCTATTTAGTCAAAATATAAATAAACGTTAGCTATGATGTCAAAGATAAATAAACGAGGTTCCCAATAGTCATGGTTATTTTTGCAATAGATGCTCCATAGCGAAAATACGGAAAATAATCATTTGTGGTTTCCTTGACTACCTATACTGAAAACAGACTTAATACTCATATCTACTGGAAATGACATAATAAGTAAAAAAAATGGATGAATATCAAAAAACCGGGCAAGAGCAAGTCGGACCATGCTCAGTGTAGGGTTCCGAAGCCGTTAAGTACTTACAACATTCATAAAAATCAACCAGTAATAACTCATTTTCTATTTAGTCATTTGGTGCCGTCTTAGATGATTTTAGTAGGCATAAACACTTTAATCGCCTGTATCTCAAGAACTAATGATGTCTACTTAGTCGTGATAGTTTTCCTTATAAATTCGTTATATATGCTTTCAATAAACCCATAACATTTTTGAAAGACCTATCCAACAACACCTCTACACTGTGGGGTAGACGAGAAAAAAAAAACATCCCCACGTTACGTGTAGGGGGGGGTGTACCCTAAAAAAATTTTTTGCATGACTAATATGTATATTCATGCCAAATTACAGCTTTCTACATAGTACTAAGAGTCTGCGCTAGGCAGCGGACGAACGGACGCACGGACATGGCGAAACTATAAGGGTTCCTAGGGACTACGGAACCCTAAAAACTGTATTTTTTTATTAAGTAATTAAAACAACAGCATTAGTATTTCGGACACGTTGCGGACAACCGCGAATCTATGGTAAGTTCATGTGAACGATTGCTTGTAATTCTTAGATGGTAACTGTGTTTGAGCATAGTAAACAGAATGACTTTGTCAGTGGGAAGCGGGAAAGTAGTGAGAGATGAAAACTAGTAAAGTGTTATGAAAGTGCTAACTTCCTGGGTCTGTAAGGGCTTAATTATCAATATGCTTATGTATCAAAGTATTTTTAGGAAGTAAATAAGATCAAACTTACCGGTCAATACTAATTAAGTACTAGAATGTCTAGAATGTTCCTATTCCCTGTTGGCCTAGCCTGGCCTATTCCTTCTTAGTGTTTATGTTTTGTCTTTTAACCAACAGGAGAGGGAGTGAAAGAGATTAGAGTTTACCACCACGAGTGGCCAGTGTGAAGTAGATTGAACATTTGGAACTCGGGTAGGAATCTTCGAAATATAATGATACTCTGTACCCTTAGCGCACGCCCCTATTGTTTCCATGTCAATCAGTATTTGCTGTGCATTGAGTTACATCTAATACTTACAATTGTACCTATCAACACCATAAACAACAACATAACATTATACACTCGGCGTCAAAAATATCGCCCCTCCGCGAAAATCAGATTCAAGCTAATCTAGACCTTAGCGAAATTGTGTTACATAATTAATATTAGTATCAATTAAAAGCACGTTTAATGTGTTTTAAATTAATAATGTTTAATTTAAACAAAACGTAATGGCTTGTGAATCAGAGCGTTTCGAAAAAAAAGTGCACAAATACTCGTTTGAAGGGTCGCGAGTTGTGCCCTTTTCCAGGGGTATAAAATGCCTGTACAAGGTCAAATGTCAATCATTCACTATCCAGACGTCGAAGAGAACACATCTAAGGAACTCAAGCAAGAAAACAACCCTCGAACATGGAGACCACCGCTGCTGAATCAGCTCAAGTGGTTGCACTACTGCAAACAGGAGTTCGGCAGTGTGATGTCGCTCGGCAACTCAATTTAAGCCGTCATGCTGTCCGCCGAGTATTTCAGCGGTTCCAGGAGACTGGGGGCTACATCAGAAGACGTGGGGCTGGTCGGCGACGCTGCACATCCGAAAGAGATGATCGCTTCATCGTGACATCATCTCTACGCAATCGCTTCGCTAGTGCTGTTGAGGTGCAACAACGCCTCAGAGAAGCTCGGACAAGATCAGTTAGCATCTCTACGGTTAGAAGAAGACTGCGGGAGAAGAATATCGTGGCTCACAGGGCTGCTACAGGCCCAATGTTGACCGCACAGCATCGCAGAGATCGCTTGCAATTTGCCCGCGACCACGTCGATTGGACGTTTGAGCAATGGAGGCAGGTTCTCTTTACCGATGAGACGAGAGTCTGTCTTAATTGCAACGACAGGTGGGCCAGAGTCTACAGAAGGTCGGGCGAACGATTTGCTCAAGCCTGTATTGAAGAGACAGTGGGCTACGGAGGTGGCTCTTGCATGTTCTGGGGGGGCATGTCTATAGACGGCAAAAC
Organism: Acleris holmiana; assembly: GCA_949316455.1. NCBI lineage: Eukaryota > Metazoa > Arthropoda > Insecta > Lepidoptera > Tortricidae > Acleris > Acleris holmiana. The sequence goes on from OX438763.1 coordinate 16,903,795, forward strand.
CGACCTTGTCTGCGTCTCCAGGACTGGAGGCACTCGCGGCCAAGGGTCCCTGAATGCTCGCCGATACATTGCCGAGATCCTGGAAGAGCATGTGATGCCATATGCGGGTTACGTCGGCTCTGGGTTCACATTAATGCACGACAACGCTCGCTTCCACACTGCATTAATTGTTCGGGATTATCTGGAGGAGGTCGGGATTCCCGTTTTGCCGTGGCCAGCCAGGAGTCCTGACTTAAACCCGATTGAACACCTTTGGGACGAGCTGAAGCGACGGGTTCGGTCACGAGATGCCGCCCCTACCACCCTGCAAGATCTTCAGGACGCAGTCATCGAAGAATGGGGCAACATTCCACAAGAGGACATCGTAAAGTTGGTGCGATCAATGAAAGACCGTTTAGAGGCAGTGATAAGGGCAAGGGGGGGTAACACTAGGTTTTAAGTTAATTTTAGGCACTTTTTGTAAAATTTTGTTATCCATTTATTGTTGTAAATTTAAACTTGAATAAACATTTTTCAACTGTTCGCAATGTCATTTCCTTTAATTTTTGACCCCAAGGAAAAATCCTTTTTTTTTTAAATTTTCCTAAAAAACACTTTATTACCTTTCAAATGATACCTAACAATCATATCGTTGTCCTTGATCAAATAGGGTTTAAAGTCGGTTGTAATTATTTTCCGAGGAGGGGCGATATTTTTGACGCCGAGTGTACTTTTCTCTTTCGGGCTTCGCGACTGCGTCTTCGGCGATTTTAGACTTTCATACATTTAGTATGGAACATGCGGCAATGACACCGCTGCCACCGACGTCGGAGGGGTTAAATTATAAAACGTTATCGTAAATTCATTCATTAATTTCCCGTTCCACCGCTCGCATTACCTACCTACTTTACTTGTTAGAGTACGAGTAGACATTTCTTTATTTAACTTATTTGAACAGGTGTTGCCTCACACAAATCCATGTAAACTATTAAAATTAACACAGAAGCTCGGGTAAATTGCTCATTATTATACAGTCCAATCTTATTTACGTGACTTTCCTTTAAATTAGGTTTACTCCGTTGTATTATATTGTAAAACATAGGTCTCGATTTTAAATAAAACGTGTTCGTCTAAATCAATTAACTACTTAGGCAGGCATACGCATGTTGTTATTATTTAATGTCTCATTTGAAATATGCCTTTTTAAGCCATTAGCTAATTACTAGCCTTATTAATATCTGACTTCATTTGTTAATACTATTGTTATCAAGTAAAAGAGTCAGAATTGCGTCATCTCTGTAATCAACAAAACTCTTTAATCTTGCATTTGTGATTAAAACAGCCTTTAAATGAACCATAAAAAAGTTATTTATTCAAATAAAATCCACATGAAATAGCCTTTCCTTTAAAAAACTTTGGATAGAATAAAACACAACGAAACTGATGAAGATTTACAATATACCTTATCGATAAAATGCTCTATGTCGTTGACGGCACTATGAAGCCTCAATGTCAGGAATGGATTATTTAATGATAGCCTCATTACAACAATTTTAATAGCTACGATGAAATTAGTAAATGTGTTTCATTAAAACCAAAACACATTTCTGATATTTGAGCACGCTTGCCCGGGCCGTATCGGTATCACAATCCGAACATCTGTGCGACTCCGTGTTTGTCTTTTGTAGGAGAACAATACATGTCAGGTGTAATTTTTGCACGCGCTAATGCTGTTGGCGGCAAATTTAGAAAAAAAAGATTTATACATATTGTTCCGAGTGTTATGTAAGATCTCATAGCAGAGAAGTGGAATAAATATACCGTTATTTTAATTGTTTTTTAGTAAGTCGTCTAAATCGAGCTAACTGAACGATAGTTATCAATTATTTGACATATTATTCACTTAATCATAAAAAAACCTAAGCATCCGAAAGTTAAACATAGGGTCATAAAACGCAGACCGACAACCTGATGGTAAGCAGTTATCGTCGCCCATCTTCTTCTGTTACAGCCAAGTGATTGCCTTTCAGTAAATACTCTTTATAAGCCGCGTTTAAATGAGGACATGTCGTAGCGCTGAGGGAACATCGTGGAGGGAAGTTCATCCCTTTGTTTCAAAGTAGGAGGAAGAAAGGACCTTTGGAAACGGACTGTAGTCTACTTTAATGGTTCCAGGTAGTATGGATGAACTTAACTCTGGTGGCGAGTAGTTCGATAATAAAATGGTGCTGTAGGCCCTAAGCTTAACAATTCCTCAGAACACTCCCCGTTATAAAGCCTATAGAACACACAAAGAGACCCAGTCCCTTCGCAGCTCCAAAGGCTCCAACCTTGTGGTAATATTGAGATCGTAGGTGATTCCAATTGCTCGTCGCTATTGGTCAGTCCAATAAAGACGGGACCATTTTGAAAATTACAACAAATTTTGACGGCAGTCCGTCTTTAAAAAATATGTTTGGTTTAGTTTTGTGGTGGGAGAGATAATCTAAGGTACTTGTCAAACTAAACAAATCTTATGCATGAGAACGTGCGGCTTCAGTGAAGACAATAGTATAACGACACCATTAGATTAAAACATTTTGTTTTGTTGCTATCTAAACATTGACAATGATCGAAACATGAGAAACGTAAACATTGCAGTCACCAGAAAAAAATGTTGACTATCGTGCCGATGGTAGTTCTGATTACCTTTAAATTGATATATATTTTTGGTGCTTTCAGTTAATCGTAAATTTCTTTGCCTGTGCTGGTTTTTGGGTCTAATCTTCGTAAGAAACACGTGTCGTTAGATGGCGAGCGAGATAACTATCAGGCAGAGATAGGTACCTATGGCTCCGTTCGTTTTAAGTACTATAAATATAATGAGGAGAGGCCGCACACATAATGCTTAATGGACAATGACATTTTACAAAACCGCACACAAAAAACGTAGGTAGATTATGATTTTTAAAAAAGCCTCGCAAAGTAATTGGTATCGTATCCATTCTTATGTAAACATGCAAATAGATGTGCTGGCGCGAAAAAAAAAAGAATCGAACTCATTTATAAGTAAGTATGAATACTTGGATGGCTTTTTAATGTAGAAGTGATTACGTATATTTATTGTTTGTAACCAATCAATTTAAAAATAAACATGGCCGGGCTGTCGAATACTGTAATTAATGGATTCAGCTTTATTTGAAACACCTTTAGGTATGATCGTGTGATCCAACTTGCTGAAGCCAGATAGAACCTCTTCGATCGTTAAATAATATGTCCCACAACAAAAAACATTCAACTGGTCAGCTAAGTCTCTATTCGACATAATTTAAACAATAATGTATCTCTGTATTGAAATGCCTTCTTTATTTTTTCTTCCCTTTCTATTGTCAAGACTAAGCATTATAGAAAACGGTCGAAAACAATATTGTTGAAGCGATATCAAATAGCCTATATTTGATATCGCGTTAAAGTCATTGCAAAATAATATTTAGCAATGACTTTAACGCTAAAATATAATAAATTACCTTTTTTGGAAATAAAGTGATCGATATTAAGTATATAAAATTTACCTAATTCATTGAATAGTTAATATTAAAACATTGGAATATTTTAATTGATAAAACCTGTTTATATATGGTATAATTACTCTATGCTTGGTACCTATTCTATTAGTTTTATTATATTTCCATTTCGTTCCGTGCGCTTATAACGTAGAAAGTTGTTCAACTTTCCACTGCTCGTTCGTAATAGAGCTCGTCAAGAGCCTTTCGAGAAATTAACGTAAATAGTTAAGCTGTGGGTGTAAATAGATTAACGCTATTTGTATGAAAAATAACTCACCTCAAACGTAATGACACCCTTGTCTCCATACTTGTCAAATATTTTGTTGATGAAGTACACCTCGGCCGCCTGCGCCGGCTGCGTCCCGTTGGGCTGCAGCAGGGCGGGGACGGGAGTGGCGGGCGTGGCGGCGCCGGCGGCAGCCAGCAGGCCCGTCAGCGCTACGACACTGCTCGTCGTCAGCATGCTCGCGACTGAGGCTGCGCACGCGCCCGCGCCGGTGCCGCGACTCGCCACCGCACTATCACACATGCACGTCTTAACAGACGTGATAATATGACGCGTCGCTTCACGCTGTCGCTCCCGCCGGAACTAATAGCTAATGCTATTGTTTGTTTATTCGCGATAAGTAATCATTTACTTTAACAAATTTTGGGACTATATAGTAATAATCGAACGGTAGACGTGTTGTTGAGTCGGAGTGAGGTGTGCGTCTGAGACTTTCACCTGACTAGTGTCCCGAGGCGCCGGTCGTAACACCGTTACTGATAATGTGGTAGGTAGCCGGTGCTGCGACGCGCGAGATCGCTGTTACAGCGCAGTCCGAGGTTCGACTCTCCATGAGGCGGCGTGCTTAGTCGCCTGTAAATTAAACGGTCTCCGTATTTATATGAACCGTGTTCATATTTACATATACTATCTAACAGGATAGTTTTGAAGCTCACAATCAGATAAGTAGCAACACCGATGTCTTGAATATATGGTTCAACGGATTTTTTATTTTCAAAGTCAAGTATAGTGTAGCAAGGCATAAAATAGGGTAAAACTCGCTTCAATTCCTTTGTGCAAAATTATTTGCTGGTTTTGCGCCTTATTAGCATTATTTTGTTGTACCAGTATTACTATTATGAAGTCAGAGCACGCCTCCGCCTGTTGATCGCGCCGCGATGCCCACACACACTCTTCCTACTTACTACGAATTCTACGCTCAGTCCGTAAGGCACATCGCTCACTGCAAAGGCAGACAGAGATTCCATTCCCATCGTTACATCGTAAGCATTGACTCACAAGGCATTTGCCATTACGGGCCCTGCCAAGAAGTGGAATCTTGTTCCTACCTCTAGACATTATCTGATAATCTAGTTATGTAGAAGTAGCTCAGTCAAGAGCGAGTAGGACTCAGGTACACGGACGAGAGATCGTACATAAACTCATCATTACCATCTGCAATACAAACTTATTTTTAAATAACTTGGGTGTTGGGGCAATGAATTTATTTTTACTATCATGTGTATAGGGGCATTTTCAGAACCCGCATATGTCCGAGCACAAAACAGTTGTCCGCTTGTTAGGTGCCTCCGCTAAGAATCCAGGAATTCTTACAATCGACTAATTATCAGCGCTACTCGATATGGTGCTGATCCATATTCCCATTCTCGTAACCCATCGTCAATTGTCACTGAGCATGTTTAAAGTTTTCTTCGTCATTCATTTTACAATGACTCTTTCCACTCTATATTATCATTTGACCCCTCTAGCTAGTGCGTATGATATAACTTGAGGGAAATTGGACCCTTGCCGAAGTAAACAATACACGAATTCGCAGCAAAGTATTGGTTTTTGTGCGGCCTTGGTCTCTATTACATTATCGTAATCGTATTTTGACTTTATAGTTAACAATATGATAAGGATATTAAAGCGAGATGGGCTGAAACAAAGTATGGAATGGAGCCCCTGATCTTATGGTCTTAACCTGTTAATGCTTGCGATACTGTAGAAGCACCCATCGTTTGCATATTGCCGACCGCGTGAGGTGAAATTTATTTTTATTTTTATTTTTATTTTTACTTTTATTTTTTGAGCATGGAAATTGAAGTACCTAGGTTTGATTACTACCTAACAAGATTGTAAATCTACACCGGGATTCGAAGTATCTTTATTTTAAAATTGTATCAAAATTCAGCGGTTTGACCGTGAAGGCGTATAATAGTAGGAAAAAGGACAGGCATAAGTACCTACACAATTTCGCAGTAGGTATTTTTTAAATTAGTATTCATAATCGTTTATGAGGAATTGTTCAAATTAATTGGGACGGAGTACCTACCTACACCTAAAAAAATTTTTTTTTTATTTATATAAACAAGAATAAGTAAATAATTTAACAATGACTTTATTTTTTACCTCGTTGATGTTTTTTGGTTCAAAATATTGATAATATGAATAACTGCTCAAAAGACCAATATTCAAAATCTGACAGTTAAATGTATGTTTTTTTGATAATCATACTTTGTAAAAATATGGTTCCCAATTGGTAAAATTGATAAAACTGATAAAACTATTCGAAGTGTTATGCGCACTAACCCAAACGTAAATTACATATTTATAATTATTTAGTAGCACGGTCAGCCTTAAAGTAGGTGCACACTGAAGAGCTTTGTCACTTTAATGTCATGTTTGAACGGCTCACTAATCTGTCAAAGGCGTTAAAGCGATAAAGTACAAAAGTATGCAGCTACTTATAACGCCGACTGTACCTACTATTATAGTAAATATTCGTATTTTATCTTTTCCTAATCAATGAACAGATAAGTAGTCGCTATATTGATAGATAAGCGTTCTGGATCACCAAACATTACGGTCCGTAATGTTTGGTGATCCAGAACGCTTATCTATCAATATAGCATTACGGACAACATCGACATTAGCATAGCTGAGTAGGTATGCTTCTAATTTTATTCGGAAGCCGTCAGGGAGGGTAGATTGCCGATTGAAAAATGTCCGACTTTTACTTTTTATACAATTGATTACGGATTATACTCTCACTCATTTGAAATTGATGAAATCATTACGGAACCGCCATAAATAAATAAAAAACCGGGCAAGAGCTTAGCGCGCTTCATAAACCGGATCCCTTAATCATAAATTGATTTCACAAATCCGCAATATTTTTGAAAGACCTTACCACAATACAATACAAAGAGGTACCATTATAAAAACGGTTTTTTTTCAGTACTTATTTCAAGCGTCTACCTTTTGCCGTTATCAATATCGAGCATAAACAAGCAAGTACCTATCACGGTTCATGAGATACAGCCTGGTGGTGACAGACGGACATACAGGCGGACGGACAGCGGAGTCTTATTGATAGGGTTGCCGTTGGGTACGGAACCCTAAAACAACAAGGTAATAACTAATGTTCTATTTGATATTTTCTGATAGGCTGTAGGGACACACACTTGACTCTAACAAAAATTAGCGCTTTAAAGCTTAATATTTCATAAACGGATGCCTTAATCGAAAATGGGGTAGACGAGAAAAAAATAATACATTCCCGCGTTACGTATAGGGGAGGTACACTAAACCAAATATTTTATTTTTTTATTGTACTAACCACTTTTTTGTTGTGTTCCTAATTTGACTGCGGAACCCTAAAAAGGAGAAGAAGGGGATTTAGTCGGGAGACGAGGAGGAATCTGTTCCCCTGGCGCACTCACTCACTTAGCAAGCCGTAGCCAACAAAATGTACAGTGGAAGTATAAAGTAGCTACTCGTTATACTTGTCCTTTACCTTGTCGCTAATCACGTATATCTGTATACATATATAGCTCTCACTTTAGCGAATTTATTGAATTGCATATGTCAATAACTGAGACAAGTTAAGGTAACGGGACCAGTACTCGACATAGGACCAATGTTCGACACTGACTCTTATTTAAAGAAGATAAGAGTTATTCATTTGTTTTGCAACAATCAATTCATAACCCTATGATCTTTGAATTAAAAGCTTCTGTCGATTACTGGTGCATGTCAGCTAAAAGTGTCGAACATTGGTGCTTTTACCTTACTACATTTTTAAAATACAGCTACTTCTCACTATGTTTGGTTGATGGTGCCTTATTTATTTGTTTGTTGTTGTTGTTAACGTAATTATAATTAAGTATACAACATTTAGAAAGTGAGTGTTGAGAACTAGACGACCACAAGGTTATCAGGGTTCAATGTCACAACGCTAATCGTTTCTGTTTCCTTTACCACTCCCGGTAAAAAATATCGTAAGAAAAACATTGTTAAAGCTAGGGCCGTATTGTGGTGGCATTTATCTCGGTGGCGCATAAAGTATCCGTCACTCTCGCACTTATATACTGATCGGAAAGCGACAGATGTTTTATCCACGTCGATAAACACGACCATTTAGGACCGCTGAACAACCTTGTTACTATACGGAAGACAGTGGAAGTCGATATTAGATTTCGTATATTTTGTATATAAATTAAATAATTTAAAATTATTTTTATTACTGAACTATGGATGGTGGCGTATTTTATTCCTTGATACTTTGTTATTGTATTTCAGAGGCAATTTTGAAAATGATACAAGTTTAACTGACTCTGATTTTCTTATTAAGTAGATTGTCGATTATTTACATATTCATATATTAAACTAGCGTGGATGTATTAAGCTAGCTGTTGCCCGCGACTCCGTCTGAGTAGAAGTCGTTTATCGGTTTACATTTTCTCGCGAATCGTCTATTATTTTATGTGTTTAATCACGAGGGCCCCAAAAATAAAACTACTGTTCGATGCCTCGTAATGAATGTTCATAATTTAAAAAAGCAATTACTAGTACAGTTGAACTCAGAAGTAGCTGCACATACAAGTAACTTGTCGCAGCGCAATTTCCTAAAAATGTTTAGCGTAGGTAATTTCATTTAACTACGTTCAAAAAGAAAGCTTTAGCATTGAACAAAAATTGTTTACCTAATTTTATCAGGGATTCGATCAAATAACAAACACTCATTTACCTACCATCGATACACACGACCATCCAAACATCATGACGATCATTTTCTTGTTGTTAGCTTTTAAGTCAATTTAATTTATTTACCAGGGCCTCTATTCAGGAGCGTTAAAACGATATCGTGTTTGACACGTTTAAGAATCGTTTATGTCACGGTCGCCATTATTGTAAATGACATAAGAGTTATCAAAACGTTGACAATACGGTAACAGGTCAAAAACGATATCGTTATAACGCAGTTGAATAGAGGCCCAGGTTAGGTTAGTGTAGGTTAGGTTAGGTTACCCTTTAAACACGTTTCCTGTATTTTTATAATTGTTCATGAGATACAGCCCACTGACAAACAGAGAGACAGACAGGACAGCAGCGGAGGGTTAGTAAACGGGCCCGTTGGCGCCCTAAGGGTACGGAACCCAAAGAGCTGATTGCTCAGCTATCGATAATTCCATATTAACGTCTATCGAAGCACTAGTTCTTATGATTCGTGGTACCTATTCAGAAAAAGAGATACTTAGTTTTAACTTAAGTTCTTTTTTATCTTAGGTAGATAAATCATGGGATAAAACCATATTCCCTTTGTCATGTTATCGTATTGTTTAACTCGGCCGCCATTGCAGTCAAGTAATAAAAGCTATCGTATCGTTTACAATACGACAACGACAACATGTCAAAGGCAAAAATGATTTTACCCAGTAGAATAGAAGCCTACTATAAATTAACCTACCTTGCAGAAGGTCGTTTTATTTTGAGTTTGTATTAAATACCTACTAGAGGCCCGCGACTTCGTAAGCGTAGAATTATTTTTCGCTGCTTCCCCTGTTTAACCCCTTATGGGATGAATTTCCAAAAATACCTAGGATCCAAGGAATATTCCCAACAAATTTCAAGTCCCTAGGTCCAGCGGTTTCGGCTGTGCGTTGATCGATCAGTCAGCCAGTCAAGATTGTTCTTTTAAATCGATTGTATAGATACAACATGTAGGAGGTAAAACAGCCGAGGACTTTTGTCGTTGTCGACGTCGTCCAGGGCCTCTATTCAGGTGCGTCAAAACGATATCGTGTTTGACACGTTTAAGAATCGTTTATGTCACAGTCGCCATTATTGTAAATGACATAAGAGTTATCAAAACGTTGACAATACGGAAACAGGTCAAAAACGATATCGTTATTACCTTGTAGAATCCCAGCCCAGTAGCAGCTAAATTTCCTCAATGATTGTATAGTAACTAAAGTTTTCCAGCTCCTTTCTAGGTAGGTAGTACCACGCAACATTGTTTCAGTCCAAAAAAGTTGTTTGTTAACAACGCGCTACAAGTTACATATTAGTTTTCAGAACTTACTTGCCTCGCTGGGTAGGTCTTGAACTACGTATCTCAAGAGCTTATCTAAATCCATACATAAATATCATCTGCATTGATATCTGCAATCGGACAGTCTGGAGGATTTACCTGTTTACCACTTGAACACTGCAGGCGGTACCTTACGCAGTCGGCGTGAGTACATACCGTTAGTATTTGTTCCATATCTGTTGTTTGAGCAGGTACTCAATCCACGACCAAGGATACGAATGACACACCAAGGATACTCTTACATAGTTGTAATAAATATTACATACGTAAATAACGTCACGCCTTCAATCCCAGAGTGGGGTAGGCAGAGCTACAAAAATACCAACTCTACAAAGACTTCTTGATAATTCTGTAACTACACTTTGCACACTCAGGCAATGTTTACTAGTGTATTAGTATATTAAATATTTACAAAAAATGTTTTTATTTCATAAACCTTTGGCCTGTGGGGACCTAGTCCCAGCGCTCTAAGCCTTTTCAAAGAGATTTTGATGAGGCTCATTGGCCAGCGTTAGATCGAGGAGCGAGCACTTTACTCAATCAACGAATTAGAACTATTCAGCGAGGAAGCGCAGCCAGCATCTTCGGGACATGCCCAAGGGTTCTTTTTTACATTTAAATAATAAATAAATATCACGGTACCATCTTACAAAAATTGACCTAGTCCGAAACTAAGCTCTAGGCTTGTACTATGGGTACTAGACAACGATAAACATACTTATATAGAGAAATACATACTTAAATACAAAGAAAACATCCAAGACTCACGAGCAAAATATCCGCGCTCATCACACAAATAAGTGCCCTTATCGGGATTTGAACCCGGGACCGCTGGCTTCGGAGGCAGAGTCACTACCAACAAGGCTAACATGTCGTCAAATTTAGGGTTAATTTTTAGCTTAGTTTTAATGTGAATTTGTATTTTTTTATTCATTGTCTTTTATTCCTCTTTATGTCATATAAACAATTATAAATAGTATCACATTATGCCTAAAAATTTTGCAATGCGTGAAAAATAACAGTAAGTACTTCCTTTTCAGCATATTTTGAACACTTTGGGCAAAATACCTAATTATGTAACTAACCAGTTCGTTTTATGAGTTTATCACATGACACAAGCTAATTCGGTAAAATAACGGCTCTAGAATAGAAATTACAAAAAAATACAAATTACGTAATACCAATCACTAGTCAGATGGTATGTTAATTCTACTTCTTCTTTTTTAGGGTTCCGTAGACTAACTAGGAACCATTATAGTTTCGCCATCTCCGTCCGTCTGTCCGTCTATCCGTTCGTCCGTCCGTCCGTACGTTCGTCAGTCCATTTGTCCGTCCGTCCGTTCGTCCCCAGCTTAGCTCATAGACTCTGTAAAAGCTGTCATTAGACATGAATATTCATATTAGTCACGCCGACAAAATGGTAAAAAAATCTTGAAAAAATCTGGTGTACCTCCCCTACACGTAAAGTAGGGGTGATGTTTATTTCTCGTCTACCCCATAGTGTCGGGTGTCATTGGATATAGGCCTTTAGAAATATTGCGGGTTTGTAAGATCAATTTTTCGAGAAGAACCATCATTAAGCTAAAATTGCAAATTTTTGTTAGAGTCAAGTTTTTCCCCCTACAGCCAAAACTAGAAATACTCAATATCTGAAAAATATCTTAAATGAAAGCGCATACAACGAATTTAAAAGAAAAACTTTCACGACTTAGTATACTTGATTGATTCTTGAGATGACAGGCAAGTAAAGTTTTTTGATTTTTTGTTTGTAGTGCCTAACGGCAAAGGAACCTGATATGGTCCGATATGCTCTTGCCCGTTTTTAGGGTTCCGTAGTCAAACTATAGTTTCGCCATGTCCGTCCGTCCGTCCGTCCGTCCGTCGGCAGCTTTAGCGCAGAGACTCTTAGTACTAGAAAGCTGCAATTTGGCATGAATATGCCTATTAGTCACGCCAACAAAGTGGTATAATTAAATGTTATTTTTTTTTATTTAAGGGTATCTCCCCTACACGTAGCTTGGGGATGTATTTTTTTCTTGTCTACTCTATAGGGAGTCGTTAGATAGGTCTCTCAAAAATGTTACGGGTTTGTCGTTCGATTAAGCAATCCGCGTATTAAATAAAGCTTTAAAGCGCTTATTTTTGTTAGACTCAATGCCCCCCCCCCCCCCACAGCCAAAACTACAGATAAGTAAGTACTAAAAATCTGAAATGAAAGCGCATATAACGAATTTCAAAGGAAAAGTATCAAAACTAAGTAGACAACATTGGTTCTTGAGATGAAGGCGATTAAAGTGTGTATACCTACTAAAATCATCTAAGACCAATTGACTTTAAATAGAAAATTACATAGTTATTACTTGTTGATCTTTATGTTTGTAGTACTTAACGGCTTCGGAACCCTACACTGAGCATGGTCCGACATGCTCTTGCCCGTTTTTTTTTAATAAATGGTGTTCCAACGCAGTTTGCAGTTGCACTGGTTTCGCCAATGTCAAGTGGGTGAGAGTCAGTAAATAAAATAAATCAAAAGTAAAAGCTGGACATTCTTCAATCGGCCATCTTCCCTCGGAATTCCATGTTAATTCTATACTTCTATAGGTAGTGGGACACGAAACTTGACTTTCGAAGTTGCTCGCATCGTCTAATTAATAACTAATTGTTCGGTGACAAATTATTGACATTTAGACAAGTTAAATAGGCAAAGATGTAAATAAAACTAAACGAACCAATTTACCATTATTACTCCATAATCATGAAATTTTGGAAATCATATGAAGTTAAGGATTGAATAACAATCAATTTTAGTTATTAGGGTTCCGTACCCGAAGGGTCCCAACGGACTTAAGTTAACCTGCAATAAATTATTGAGTATTTGCATACCTATTTGAGTATTGATTCCTATTGCTGTTACTGGCATGTCAGTCCGTCAGTCGTCTGCCACACAGGTTTTACAGACTAACGGTTTTTAAAATTTAACATTATTAACCTGAGGGGTGACCTAAAATATAGAACCTACACACACGTACCTACGTCATTTCAGAGTGAGGGGGCTTAAAATCATCCAAGGTTTATTTCCTACATTCAAAACGTGGCTATATTTCATTGCACTATATTTATATTTTACTATTACAGAGACATTTGCAATTATTTTATTATATGGGCGTTTTCCAAAAAAAATGTACATCGTTAAGGACAAAGTTAAGTAAATTTAACTTTTTCCATTTCGTCACGAAAATTAGCCATGTACATTTATATAAGGTTTATTTTCGTGACAAAATCGAAAAACTGAAATTTTCTTAATTTTGTCTTTAACGATGTACACTTTTTTTGGAAAACGCCCATATTACATTTTTACGTTTGGTACAGTCAAGGTCATAAATATGTATACACTTTAGTACCTTGTCTATTTAACGTCATGTTTAAACTGCCATATGAAATTGTCACAGCGATTAAAGTGACAAGGTACTAAAGTGTATACATATTTATTACCTTGACTGTACAATCTGGCAGTATGGCCTGTCAAGTTTGAAAACTGAATGCAGTTCTAAGCATTATCTGATCTGTGGAAGGATGTATAAAAAAAATATAATCTCTTTTAGCGACCCGAATGCCATACATTTTGCTTGATTGTTGTTTTCTTTAATAGTCAAATTTTAATCAAATTCCTCGCAAATGTGATGAAAGCTTTGTGTGTATCGCGGGCAGTAAGGGGATTACAAACTAGACTCTAGTTACTAGTCATTAAACATTCTAATACTCGTTAGTAATCTCCTTCTTACTTAAAGGAGGGGGCGAAAAAATAAATTATACCTACCCCATCGAGTGTGGTTGTTTAGAGCTCGTTAAGTAGATAAGTACTGTTTTTATATTAGAATTAAAGGAATGAGAAGCCACTAAAATCAGGTTTTTTGCAAAATGTTGTATGAAGATTTTTTTAACTCACCATTGACCTACGATTTTGGTGCAAAATTAAATTTCATTATTGTTTAAAACACTTTAGTTGCAAATTCGAAGTTATGTGTAAACCAGTTAGGAACTTATTTGTTTACAGGTTAGCCCACTGCAATTGACAGCGAGCTTATTATGGTAGAATCCAGCAGTCCTTGATCATGTGCACTTGTGGAATGTGTTTAGTAAGTATAAAGTTTTACCATAACATACAAACTAATATTATAAATGTAAAGGTAGCTTTGTCTGTTTGTTACGCTTTCACGGTTAAACATTGGGTCCTTTTTACCGCGAGTACCTAGTACCTAACTAGCTATAAACGACTTATACGCGGACGGAGTCGCGGGCAACAGCATGTTTAGTTTAACAAGCAACAGTGTTCACATTGTTGTGTTCCGGTGTGGGGATAAGACAACCGGTGAAATTACTAGGCATAGAGGCATTCCATCTTAGTCTGTCAGGGTTGGCAATGCATTTGAGGTCTTAGGATTAGTGTTGAGTATTCAAATGTCTATGGGTCTCAGATTCCACTTACCATCAGGTGGCCTGAGTGCTTGTGTGCCTTCTACTTAACATAAAAAAAACATACATTATTGCGATACTTAGGAAGTAGCCTATCTCAGGGAGTTTTCGGCTATCATTAATTTTTTGTACATGCCTGGGTAGGTATTGATATACTTCCTTCAGTCACAAACAAAAATAAAATGTTATCACATCACTATACGTAAGTAAACTTCCTGATACTAGAAAACACTAGACGCCTCTCCTTATAGCACCCAGATGCTCAGGGAAATTCCGTCCTTAAAGTCTTTCCGTTATAGTACGTCAAAAGCAGTTTTTCGTGTAAACTTGCACATTCACGTAGTATTACGTGTAAATGTACATACGAGTAAAGTATTTATTTATTGACATATTGTTATCTGAGTCGGTGGCTGGGAATGTTTGTTTTGGGCGCAGTCGGCAAATACCACTATTACAAACTATGTGATAAACGACATGTCAGCTTAGTTGGTAACTTAATTGGAAGTTGGAAGTATAGTAACCCGCAGTAGTAACCCTGCCTACGATGCTAGTGGCTAGGGCTGGGATTCTACACGGTAATAACGATATCATCTTTGACGTGTTTCCGTATTGTCAATGTTTTGATAACTCTTATATCATTTACAATAATAGCGACTGTGATATAAACGATTTTAAAACACGTCAAACGCGATATCGTTAGATCGCAGTAGAATAGAGGCCCAGACCCGGTATTTATTTATTATTTATTAAATGATAAGACGGTTGATTTCCATTTAGTGCCTACTTTAGATTTTTATAAACAGTAAAATAATTACAAAAAAGCGACATGTTAATTATAGCTTTTCGATCCGTAAGGGCCTGAGGCTATAGCCAACATGCGTACGCTAACTAGCGTTTCTCTTCGTTTTGTTTTTAAACCATTCGCGTCACTAGTATTCACGTGACATTATGTATGACGTGATAGACCGATGACGCGATTGGTTTTAAAACAAAACGAATAGAAACGCTAGTTAGCGTACGCATCTTGGCTAGGGCCTGTGGCCGCATCACCACGGCGCGGCGCTGAAGAAAGGCACGTTGCTGCGTCGTGCAGACTGCAGATACACCGTGCCGTGTAACAACGACTCGGCCTCAAGCTATTTTAATCTCTACGCGCAGGACATTTTACTTAATATTGCACAGTAAAATGAAACTACGCGGCAACGTGCCTTTCTACGACGCCACGACGTTTTACGTACCTACCTATTTCGTTTAAAGCGTTATAAATGCAATAATAATGATAAAGGAATTGTAACATAAATAGACCTTTCTGGGAGAGCCCGACTTTGTCATCACTACATAGTATAAAGCAAAGTCGCTTTTTCTGTCCCTATATCCCTATGTATGCTTAAATCTTTAAAACTACGCAACGGATTTTGATGCGGTTTTTTTTAATAGAGAGTGATTGAAGAGGAAGGTTTATATGTATAATACTTTAATCCGAAGCGAAGCGAGGGCGGGTCGCTAGTTTATATTAAAAGAGATTTCCTCCTGAGTTTTTATA
Organism: Acleris holmiana; assembly: GCA_949316455.1. Classification (NCBI taxonomy): domain Eukaryota; kingdom Metazoa; phylum Arthropoda; class Insecta; order Lepidoptera; family Tortricidae; genus Acleris; species Acleris holmiana. The sequence goes on from OX438763.1 coordinate 16,919,697, forward strand.
CCGTTGTACAAACAAGGTTAAGGACCAAAAAGTTGGACCATAGTTAAGCGTAGTTAACCATACAAACAACAAAAGTGAAAAAAGTTCCGTTGTGACTCGAAAATGATCCCTACAAATGTATGACTAATTTTCGTGTCACAACGGAAAAGTTTAATAGAAAATTTAATTGAGTGAGTTATTGTGGCCAACTTTTTGTTCCTTACCTACAAACCTAAAGGGTTGACTGACCCTAAGTCAGTGACTTAGCATAGAATAGGTACCCCACTTATTTATTATATCACTCATAATTAGAATAGATAACAAGATTCCGGGTACTAGGTAGGTATCTGTGTTTACGCCGCCGTTTGAATTCACACTGGGTCACGGGTTTGAAAGAACGGCAGCTATTTCTATATCTAGTGATTTCGCGGAATAAAGCCTCTTGCATTTTGTCTTAAGATGCCCCTGTACTTAAAGCGAGGCCGGACCCGGACCTATGGATAGAGCTTAGAGAGTTGCTGAGCCCATTAAGGCGTTGCGTGATCTCATGAAGGAGATAATCGGGGAGCCGTAGACATTCAAGACATTGCAGTGTTTCGTAAGTAGTTTTTTTGGCAACTCGCTCTTGCTCTTGTTAGCAAAAGTACCTATTCAAAGCTCTAACCTCCACCCTGTATGCTTACGTAAACATACATACATACATACATAACATCACGCCCTCATTCCCAGAGTGGGGTAGGCAGAGCTACAGAAATACCAAAAACTCTAAAAAGACATGTTAATAATTATGTAACCTCATTTTGCACAAGTAGGCTGAGATGTTTACTAGTGTATTAGTGACAGGTTGCAAGCTCATCGCCTAACAATACTAGAAGCCTTTATTCCCTTAATCGCCTCTTACGACATCCACGGGAAGACATGGAGTGGCACTATTCTAACCCGGAAACATTTAATATTATATTCGATTTATAATATCAAAATAAAACTGGTAAAACGTTTTGAACTAATAATTAAACTTCCAGTTAATTGTTTCCTTACGTAATCACAAATCGAACCCTGTCATGAAAAGTAAACAATAAAAACACTTGACGACACGCTAGCCTAGTTGGGAGTGACTCTGCCTTCGAAGCTAGGGCTCCTGGGTTCAAATCCCGGTAAGGGCAGATATTTGTGTGATGAGCACGAGTATTTGTTCCTGAGTCTTGGATGTTTTCTATGTATTTAAGTATATATTTCTCTATATAAGTAAGTTTATCGTTGTCTAGTACCCATAGTACAAGCCTAGAGCTAAGTTTGGGACTAGGTCAATTTGTGTGACATTGTCCTGTGATTATTTATGATTATTTATTTATTACCTCTTCCCTCCTATGGCGCTGACGAGTAGTACCTAGTATGAAATAATACCGAGACAAGGATAGAAATAAGTTCACCATTGGGTAAATCAACTTTTAAAGTCCTCCTTTTCTACACGCTAATAAAAACTTACTAGAATATGTGAGATTGATAATGGTCTACACATGTTAAAATTAGATAATCAGATTTTTGGATTTCACTATTCATAATCATAAACCAATTCTATAATTTTGTAAAAACATGGTAACGCAGTGGAAAATGCACGTTTTTCATACAAAACCCGGGGACAACGTCGTCCCCTGCGTTACCTGATATATTTGTGTAAATCATAGAAGAATTTTTAAAATTGTCAGCTAGAAAGTAAGTTTAATTGTCTGATTTATTCAATATATTGACCATATCAAAAAAAAATTGCATTCTACCAAATTAAGGTGACATAGTGAGACATGTCGAAAATTGGGGAGTACCTTAAAAGTTGATTCACCCATTAAATCTTAAATATTTGTTTGTGTGCTATTTGTTAATTACTCGAGTACATTTTAACCGCAACAAAAGCAAAAGTACCTACGTGGTACCTCCTTTTCTGAAGATTATGGAATTAATAGATGCTAATTAAATGGTAGTATAGCACAGTGGCATGTTAGAAAATAGGGGCTTCATTCTACTTGGGATAAATCTAATTGCTTTTGGTATATTATAATATGTACTAGCTTCTGCCTGAGACATCGTCCACGTGGATTTCGATTATCGTTATTCATCCAAACCCGTTCAGCCGTTCGTTACAGCGTAAAAGAGCTTAAAGAATAGACTTTCGCATTTCTAATATTAAATACCTAGTAGGATTGTCGACGTTATGATGTAATAGCTTTTTTTATACCTAGGTACTAAAATTATCAAAGACTGCACCAATTGACTTTAAATAGGAAATTAGTTATTACTTGTTGATTTTTATGTTTGTAGTACTTAATGGCTTCGGAACCCTACTCATGAGAAAACCAAGATTACATGAAGAGATACCGTGCTAATTTGTTGCTTTTCTAAGAACTAGATTATACTATTGTCAAAACACAATCGGTACACGTGAAACGTTTTCATTCTTTATTTTCCTCGTTTAAAAAGCAGCCTAAACATAAATTAGCAACAAAACATCGTAGAGCGGAATGGATTTTTCGTCGCGCTCTGATAGTTCGCTTGATAATCTCTAGTGACAGTAACAGTAGCTGTTCAAGTCTGAGTTATAAAGCTGTTATTACAGCCAATAATTATACCTAAGGCTGACTTATTTGAACAATTGGTACAAGTACTATTTACTAACATCGTAACACAAATAGGAACCTTCTTTTTTAAGTGAAACTCAAGAGCCTCCAGATGCCCATTGTGAATCAATAAATATATCGTTTGTGTAAATACGATTTATACTTAGTAGAGTTTGTTATCAAGTAAGTAAATAATTTAATCATTTATAAGTCCTCGACATAAAAACGTAGCATTACGTAGCATCAGGAGCATAACCTACAATCACTCACTACAATCACACAGTCACTACAATCTCTGCTTTCCCAAAGGTCAACTGGTAGAGAATGCCTTACGGCATTAAGTTCGCCTTTTGTATACTAAGTGTATTCTTTTGTGCAATAAAGATTAAATAAATAAATAAATAAACCTATCTCAGGCTAATCATAATTATGTTACGAAGTGTCCACGGGTAAATTTGATGTACGTAGAACAAATAATTACTTCGGAGGTGTAACACTTGAAAAAATAAAACACTTATCTACTTAACTGTTTACCTGAGGAAATCCGACAAGAACCATAAACGTAGGCTTAAGAGAATAGTTAAAAAAACATCTATTAGAGGCACTCCACGACTATACAGCTAAGTATACTCGTACTCATTTATTCATATTTTATTAAATACACCTCAAGAACTTACATAAATACATACATGTATTTAATGTTATCAACTGTCTACCTACTACACAATATTATTGTAGTAATTTAAATTTTTTAACTTCGAAGACCTTTCTGCGGATAAACTGTTGTAACAGTTTTTTGCAGGGCTTTGATTATATACTGTACCATGTTGTTTACTTTAGTAAATAAATAATTTATTTAATTTTGTACGTATGTTGATATGTACCAAATAAAAGTTTTATCTACCTATCTATAAACAGTCAAGATCCATTGGCAGAAAGTGGTCCAGACACCTGCTTCACAACTTTTAAACTATTCTATCAAGCCTGGCTTCTAAGCCTAATTTTATTAAGTAGGTTCTAATCAACTTAACATAATTATCAACCATGCAAAAACAATCAGTAGAAGTCCATCGATCATCGAACTCCCCTCTATTTTTAATAGGGGATTGATGGTAATTATACCTAAGCAGAAGAAATATGGTAATTTAAAAGATAAAACTACAAATCTTGTCGCGCTTGGTAGAGCCAAAAGGTTACCTCATGCAGGTCCGGTCGCACGTGGAGTGTTGTTTTCACCATAGAGCTGGGCACCCCAATTATTACTGTCTGTAACAAAGTGGTATCCAGGCGACCTAAGAACAGGCAGAGTGCGCGCGCGCAGCGTCTTCTTGGCAGGCGCAGCCAACTCGGCGCGGTTGCGAATCATCAGTGTGATTATGATGTAGATCTACCACGGATTTAAATGTCATCAACTTTTCGAATTGGAACTTGGTTCTTGGCTAAACTTGTATAACCCGGTAATTTCAGTTTCTGTTTTAAAGAGTCATATTAGTCCGATGCAGACATATTATCCAATATGAGAACATATGAAGTGTTTTTATACAACAATCCTTATACAAAACATAACCGATCGTAGCAAAAGCCCACGTAAGTAGTTTTTAATTGAGGTAATAAAAATTAATTACGTTACGTAGTAGTCTAAACATCTGAACAAATACTAGGGAAATAAAAACAAGACTAGAATTGACGTCGAAATTTATTTATCATTTATTCAGAAGACATTGGTTTATTCCTTTGTTTTATTTTTGTAAGTCTTATAGCTATCACGTGCGTAGGAATTTATAGTCAATCGTAATTGACGGAATGTGAAATGCTTAACCCTATACATATAAATAAGCATACAAATCATTATGTATAACACGGAAAATCAAAAAATAATTAATAACACAATTAAATAACAACATCACAAATACTTGTAAAAAACAGATCATCATCACACGTCACTCCTAAGATCATAATTCCTTGTCGTCCTCTGGCAGGCAGAGGAATATTTTTGAAATGGCAGTGTTAAAGCTGTGGACACCTCGAAGGAGCCAGAGGGGTTTGCTTTGCCATTTGATGAAGATGTAGTAGACGGGTATGCCGAAGATGGTGAAGGCGACTCCAATGGCGAGCTCCTTGGGGTGTTGGAAGCAGGAAAGGACGACGAGAAAGGCGCAGACGAGGAAGAAGACGCAGGGGAGCACGAGGGTGACGCGGATGGGGCGGGGCAGCTGCGGCCGCGAGTGGCGCATCCACAGCAGCCCCGTGACGCTGCACAGCACGAACAGCGCCTCCACCGACGTCACCACCACCAGCAGCGCCTCCACGTCGTTCCACAGGCACAGCACCAACGTCAGGAAGCACTGCAGCAGAAATAAACCTGCTTATCATCAGTCATAATAGTTTTTCTAATCCGAATCTGAATCTCCAGTCCAAAAATATTTATCGTCAAAAAAGTTCTCGGTGATCCTAAACGTTGTCATAACATTGTCGTGTTAATAATAACTGTGATTAGTCCTAAGGCATATTATGTGCCATAATTTTGGAACACAAAAATATTGATAAGTACCTAATCATACAAATCGTAGTCACTCGTAA
>OX438763.1:17659859-17713868 GCA_949316455.1 Acleris holmiana
GAAGAGCGGTTTTTTGCTGCACAAATAAATACACAATTTATAGGACATAACATAATTTAACAACAATTGAATTATGTATGAGCGAGTAACTTAACGGGAAGAATTGGCCACCTTTTTCCGTTAAGTTGACTACACAAAGGTTAATAATGTTTTAACAAAACAAAACATGGTTTTTGGGCTTTCTGTCTATATGTCTGTCAAACAATCAATCACAAATGCAAGTTGATTTAAAAACACAGTTATATATTGAGTCTCAATATTGGCAACCAATGAAAAAGTTTTTAACAAATTTTACTATACATTGTGCCCGGGACGTATTAAGGATTTTATCAGCATGTTCCTGAGCTAATTTGGAGTTAAAAATATTATTTTAGATAGGTCCAATTCGGCGTTTTAAACTTTTCATTTTTTTCATCGAAATTAAATGCAATATTTTCATTTCTCCAGGAAACAAAGCCTAAGGACGAGCTGGCAACGCTTTTCTAGTAATTATCACTTGTTACAGAAAAGTCCCTTGAAAGTTATGTATGAGAGTAATTACAATAGGCATAGATTATTTCAAATCAGGATTTAGCTAGAAATGTCAATCATAAATAATTTTTTAAATGCCAGGCTGAATAACTTAAAGGCCTGCATCACATGCATCGTATTTTAGATACATGTGTTGTTACACAAATTGGCGCATAACATACGATCCAATTAATTTTGTGCATTAGATATAAAATAAATAGTAACTTAAAAAGTGATGGCGCACTTTAATCGTTGCGAGCATCAAATTCGTTGATGGTATGATAAACAGTATACCGATATGGCTGTACACGTCGATGGCGCGAAACGAACAGTAATGATAATGACCGATGTTGGTATCAATGGTGGTACCTCTTATGCAGTTATTGGCGGGAGTGATCTGGCCTCACATTTCCTGGACCTCACTAAGTACATGTTAAGATTAGAAGAGCTTAGTATAACCATGAGTAAACATCGGCGACTCGGGGCAATTAGGTAGCTCTAGTGATGACACATTTTTCAAGTGTCTTTTCAGATAAGATAAAATAACAAATTATGCCTAAAAATAAGTTGAAAAGTCACTTTCATTACTGAGTCTGCATTCAAAAGGTAATCGAAAACTAGAAATCAAAAAATCCAGGATATCTTACAATAAAAAATATGAATAACTTATAACAAAATAAAGAAGTTGAAATCAAAGAGAACACCAACAAAAAGATGCTGCAACATTACAGAAGAATGCTTTATTTACCCATCACGTCAGTTAAAGTCAAAAGATCATTTTGTTACACCAAGTGGATTTTCTCAAATAGAAGATGTAGGATAACTTCTAAGAAAATAACTTCTAACTTGTAAGAACAAATATGAATTGTCTATTATGAATGTCATATATACATTAAATGATTTAAATTGGTTTCTTTTGCTCAACTTGTACAAAAAACATTGTTACATCACTAGTCTGTCAGAAACATCAAATGCTACCTAAATGCCACGAGTCGCCAATATTTACCCATTAGAGACTTTACTTGCTTTGAAAGGCTCCTTATTCCCTTTCATCGAAGTGCCCGAAAATGATCAATGTTGAGAACTTTTATTGTAAAGTCATTTGTTAAAGAATTATTTCAAAATGAGCCAATTTTGCCATCTTTTTATTAGGACCCCATGCCGTAACAACACCCATCAACACAATCTATGCTTCATATTTTATGGAGTAGAGGCCTACAGAAAGTTCCAACAGACTGGACTAAGTAAAGGTAAAAGAAATGTGATCATACAAAGTTGTAAAGTCTTGTATGGATGCATAAGTATTTAAATTTAAAATCCGAAAATATAGTCTGTTTTAACAGAAGTTTACTGTACATTTGTTAAGACCTTAGTTAATTCTAAAGTAAATCATAACCAGCAATAAAATTGGTAAAGTGCTTTATAAAATTGGTGGTCAAATTTGATGTAAATGGAATATTTGTACGGCACAAGCGTATCTAGTTACGTTATAACTTAGAATCCATACTAATATTATAAATGTGAAAGTAATTCTGTGTGTCTATCTGCGTGTTTGTTATGCTTTCACAAATAAACTGCTGAATTGCTTAAAATAAATGAAGTATGGAGATATTTTGAATCCCGAGAAGGACTTTAGGTATTTTTTAACATGAAAATTGGGGTGGTTCCTGAGGATATAGAGATAAATGACTTCTAGGCGGACAGCGTCGCGGAAAACAGCTAGTTAGTTTATAAAAAAGGATCATTAAAATATAATTCTTGTCAAGCAAGAGAATTATTTTCTCCTTATAACACTATTTAAATCTTGTTGTTCCATCCTGTACTTTAGACATATTGAAACAACCTAGTACCATAGCAATTTATTTATCTCTATGGAAAAATGTGGATAAAGTATCCAACACTCAATTTTAGACATGTTTTACATTGTTTATCCACATTTTTAAACACAACCATACTTGGCCCACTGAACAGATAAATGATTGTGAGGGTTGATCACATTATTTTGAATAAGGTCTTATTTAATTCTTGAATTCATACTAAGCTCCAGTGCATTGTGGATACAAGTCCAAAATGAATGCTATTGCTTAAAAACAATCTTTCATCCATTACAGAGTTATGAAGTAGTAGTTGGCAAACATAATGAAATTAACATTAATTTTTGATATAATTTATATGGAAGCATTTGGCTAAGCTTTCATCACAGCTGAAATTCATTTTTGTTGACAAAGTCATACATACATCATACATCCAATGTAAGCGGTTATCACCGGAGGCACCTGCCGTCTTCTTGGCCAGGTCATTGAGATCAGCACGGTCGCGCTCCTCGGCACGCTCTCGTTGCAGCTCCTCGATACGCTTCTTCTCCTGAGCGCTCGCCTGCTCCGCCTTCCACACGCGCTCCTGGTTCTTCATGGTGTTTGGATGCCATGATTTCTTTGAGTTCTGTTGACAATCACTGAAATTATTGTTGGTCACTACGGCTATTGTTGTATAAGTTTTGATCGATCAGTATTTTTCTACATAACTTACTTAACAACACAACACAATAATCCTAAAAGCTTACCAGATCTCCTCCGCCCATATTCAGTAGGTGAACGATACTATACTTGATTGAATGTAATTAAGCCAAATCCAAAAAAAATACTTCTTTATATTAATTCCCATTAGATGATAAGTTCAGGTACACGTAACGACGAGTTTTATTTAAAGATTTACTTGTAAATAACAAATAACACAGAATTCAAGCTAGGTACGTACGCACACTGTGCAGGTTCACGGTGTCAGATTTGACAGATGAGATGACATGAACCATGGAAATTGTAAGTAATACATATATCTGGAAGGTATACTGTACCTATAACGCGCGCCGAAATATATGTACTAAAACTTAATGCGTCCCTTTCTAGGAAAGGTGACCATAATTTTAACTGCAATTTGCGGACAAATTAGTTTTACAAGCCGGTGGGGCACTTTGTAGCTCATTCAGACATACTATAGCTAGATTTTTAAATTTCGCGGTCATTTTCAGTATCACGTTTCGATGGCCAGACTCTAACAATAACGATATCAATGATTACTCGTAGTCACCCTACTAAAAGAAATCATCAAATCACACAAACTAACCTGTAGTAGGATATCCCACTACCTGGATACGATTCTTTATTGCAGCCACTCACAGCACAACTCGTATTAACCATTGTTTTAAATAAAATCACACAATAACATACTGAAGCCGGAATAAGCCTCATTGTAAGTGACTGGAAGTCGTAGATTTTTAACATGGCAATTGTGTAAGAGGGACAAACGGAAGACAAAGTAAGTCTCATAAGATTTTATACTTTACTATCACAAATACAGCCTCCTAAAAAAAGATATTGAGTTCAATTTTATATGTCACGATTTTTGAAGTAATCATTCCAGATGTATCTACTAATTCCATGGTTCATAGTAACATACTTTAGTATCTCTATAGTTTGTGATAGTGCAATGATAAAGGAAGCCAATGGATATGACATACCTACAGAATAAACGTGCCTACCAAAAGTACTATAGCAAACATAAAATGGCGGACTGTCAGATGTTTAAGTGCTGCCCCGATTCGATAGTAATAATAAAGTTATCGATAAACCAACCATATGGGTGGAAGGTTCTCAACTCGTCTGTTCTGTACGTTCAGTACTTTGCATGTCCTGTATAAAGATGCGGTAGCAGTGGGATACCTGAAGGGCTTGCAAAACGTCGTCTTGAGCACAGCCAGCACAGTGGGCCCTTCCCACATTAAAGGAAAAGAAGGGTCGTAAATGGTCTCATAGAAAAGTTGGAGTGATCTGATGATGGAATCCATGAGTAAACGACGGAACTCCTTAAAAATTAAGGACATATTTTGCTATTTTCAGCATTTGCATTCCAAAAGCTTTAGGCTAGGTTCACATGAATGCGTGGTTGACGCGGCGCGCGGTACAAGATTCTAAGAAAGTAGTGCTATCGTATACATGACCGCGCGTGCCTTCATCGCGGGCAAGATCTTGACACGAGCCACCTGTCGTTTTAACGCTTCGACCGCGCGTTGAAGCGCCGTCAAGCTCAACTTTACGGCACAATTAAAAAAAATAGGAGTTTCTCGGATTTTTTAATTTCACAAAAACTTCTTCAATTCATGACCACTCTAACAGTATACTACATGTCTAGAATCACTATAAATATTCTGGCAAAAAAAATGGATTCACTCTAAGGCACCCCACAGATGATCAATATATTTGTGCCCAAACTTTTTGATCGTCTATGGCTATGATTGAAGTTTACGCAATCATTTTATTAAAGTTTGATAGAGTTGAATTTTGTTTGTGCCATCACGTGTCATTGTGTTATCTGTAAAAGTGATTGCTCAATTTACCAGTTTATTCTTTCTTTTTTAAATAAATTATCAGCACAATTGCAGAAGCCAAATCCTTCTTTATCAGACATCTTTCATAATATCTCAATGTTGCTGTTTTTCACGTGTCGTTGAGCCTGATGACTCAGTTTTAGTTTTTAATAGACCATAGCTCATTATGATTGATGATTGACTTAATCAATTGACACGTGTAGGGGTAGAACCTGTTTCAATCAGATTGTACAAAAATACGATTTCGAAAACATTTTGTAGGTCTGAGGGGGGCCTAAAATACACACACTTGATGATACTTTTGACAAGCAAACTAAACATGGCTGACTAGGCACGTTAGGTCTTTGTAGGAACGTCAAATTACAAATGTTGCCATTATTGCACTGGCTGACGTAATGTCATCTCTTTTTACTTAGGAACATAGAATTAAGTTAAAAAGAGATAATATTATTTTTGAGTGTTTGATGTCGGAATGCATAGTATTTACATAACTGATTATTTGTATATGTCAACGTGTCTTATCCATTGGCCTCCTTTATCATTGTGATAGTGACATTGACAGTGACAGTTTTCACAGATTACAAGTCTGTATATTTCCCACATTTATATTTATATTTTATTTGCGTAATGCTGGTATTACACATCGACCAACACCCCAACTGCAAATCATCGTCCAAATCGCCGCCAACTTTTAGCGCTCTTCCAAAACTCGAACCGCATTTCGGAAGGGATATTAATCAGACGGTATGACTATATTATAGACGCATGAAACTAAAAAATGTCGTTGAAGGCAATATAGATGGTAAATTCACATTCAGTGGCCCGTTTCACGAAGCTACAAGTTTCAAATTACAAGCGGAACTCTCTTTCTAGCAAAAGGAGTTAAAAAGAGACTTCCGTTTGTAATTTGTAACTTGAAGCTTCGTGTCTGATGCGCCAAAAAACTAACAAAGCATGTTAGCAAAACATGTTACAAAACATGTTTAGGTACAACTGCACGTCCATTGCGACTTAAGAGTGAACAATGTTTGTTTGTCATAATATTTCACTTTTCTCTTGACACCTGTAATCCCAGTACAATAAAATTTGTCATCTTTTATAGGATTGTAGGATATTTATTTATATTCAGGGGTAACCTTCGGGGAGGTAAGATGGCCGATTGAAAAATGCCTGGCTTTTACTTTTGATTTGTTTAAGTACTAATTTTCTCTATTCACTTGACATTGGTCAAATCACTGTGTGAACCGCCATTAATTAAAAAAGAAGAAGAATTTATATTCAAAGGTATCAAAATGTGTTCCTATAATTATTTGACAGTTCTTCACTCGAACTCAAAACTTTCAAAAGTAATAACATGACCCCTCCCCCGCACACGAACGCGGGGAATGTTTTCCATCCGTGACGGAAAACATGTTTCTGTGTTTTTAAACAAAAACATTTTGGCCACACCCCTTGTCTGTTCGAAAAACATCGAAAACACGGCGCAGCTTTATAAAATCGCGATTTTAAAGTTCGCTAACTTTAAAAAAAAAACGGCTCAGAAACAGCCGAGAGAAACATTTGAAATATGATCGAGCTGCTGAGGACCTAAGAGCTTCCTTTACTCCTTTGGTCATCTCTTGTGATGGAGCACTTGGGATTGAATATATCAGTTTTTAAAAAAAAAACAGCCTCGAAATTAAATGAAAAATGGCAAAAACCATATTCACAAATAATTTATTGGCTTAAAGTAAAGGTACAAATTTCAGTCATAAGAGCTGTTTCCATGAGAATAAGGGGCACAAGAAGAAAGATCAGAGCTTTCGAGTGCGATGATGGAGCCGGAATCCACTAATTAGTTTCAAAATGAATTTCGTTTTTAATATATGTATTATTATTTTTTTACCTTATATACATGTTCTGTATTTTTTAACTGACTTCCTGTTCTTTGTAGTTAATAAATTTTTGTTTCTCTGATTGCGATATATGAAACATCGCTGTTTTAATTTAATAAGTAAAAAATAGGCTGCATGGATCTATTTCCTTTACCTTTCCCTCTGGGATAAAATCAAGAAGCTTATACTATGTCATAATATAAGCTTCTTGGATAAAATACGTACAAGAAAAAAAAATAAAAAGTAAAAGTTTGATTTACATTTCAATACCGAAGTAGGCTAGTGCCTAATAATAGTATACCTAAACATGATTATTATTTATTTATTTATTAAAGAAACAAATGATTAGTAGGCAATTTTTGATATAGATAAATTGTATAGGTTCAGATTTGTAAAATAAACCGTGATGCTCAAACCGGAATGCTTCCAGATGCTCAAACAGGAGTGGTTAGTCGTGGTTTCAGAAGTTGCAATTAAACATCACAAAAAAGGTTCAGAAAACGGTCTTTGTCAAATACTTTTGAAAAACTTATTCATTATTACCATAGATAAACATTTTATTTTCAAATATTGTAAAACCTGTTTTTAATTTATTATATGGCAAAAAAGTAAATCTCCCAAAGCCAACTTTCCAAAATAAAGCAAATAATCAATTTGTAATCAATTACAAAAATAGGTATTCATAAAATATATCAAAATTCAAAACTATTACTTTTCACGATTATTGGCGATAGGGCCGGGCCGACTAGGTACCGGCAATTAATTATAGGTTCCTATTCTGTAAATATTGTATTTGAATTTGTTTAAAAACTGATTCTATTTAGTATAGTTTTTACAGATCTAGGTAGATACTGTTTTAGTATACCTTCTTGCAATCTACAAAATTGTCTACCGTATGCGACCACAACGGTTTAGGTTGTGTATTTGCTGCGATTAGATCCGAGCAAACTTAATATAAATAAAGTATGCCGGTCTTACCCACATGGACCTTAATTATATTTATTGCCGAAGTCAGAATTTATTCAATTTGACAAAGAACGTGCCAAAAATGCATTCCCAAAATAAAACCTTAAGCATTGGTGGTCTGAGGCCAGTGAGGGCAGGTCTGCGGTCCTTTAGGTCGGTCGGTCGTCGACCCGCCTCGTGTCTCAATGTAGAACTCGGGCTGGAGGCAAATAGTGCCGTATCCTCATGCCTGCTGCGATGCCGAGACGACGTCGCGGTATGTCGGCGCGTGTCTGCACCTCGGTCGACGACTCGCATCATTGTACGACGTATATACCAGTATACCTACCTATTCTTACAAATACCAACAGGCTTAATCAACATGATTACATTACACTCGACATTATAATAACAGAGAACGTAAACAAAATATTAACTTTATCTATAGGTAAACTAAAACTAAGGTATGAAAACTCACGCAGCTCATTTAGCGTGTGCCTTTGTTTATTTAGCATAATTGTCAGCTAAAAGTGTCGAACACTGGTGCCGTTACATTCAGGGTAATTTTTTAATAGGTGCACAAATTTTAATATTTGCTTCGCTATTGTTAATCAATAACACACGTTGTGTTATTTTTACTCTACCTTAACAAATATTAGAGATATTGCCGATTCAATAATTCCACTAACTTAACGATATTCATGGACCCTCTAATGCAGGGGTGCGAGAAGAGGGGAGTGTTGTCAAGTAAGTTAACAAATGAAATTTCAAATTTAGAATACCAGTAGGAGAGGGGCTTGTCTGATAAGCTGTACATGAAATTTCAAATTTCGAATATCATTTTACAGTGTATCGCATACCTACCTACAGCTTGACAACCCATGTCATCATTTCTAGTGTGACTTTGTGTCCACACGAGAAGGTAAAAGAGAAATAATTTGCAACAAAAAAAAAAATGTTAAAATTTGTGCACTGATAAAAAAATTACCCTGTATAGTGTCCAACGGCCTCACTGAAAATCAGCGTCACTGAATGTAACGAAATTCAGAGGCATAAAGCTGAGCGTAGACCGTTTTGGCCATAACACACTCTGTATTTATATAGGTTAAGGAAAAAAAATTGTTACTGTTTTTTTGTTATGTGCCAAATAATATCAAATAATATCATTTAATTTCATTTCGTAATGTTGTATAGATTATAGCACGGAACCCTACGTACGCGAGTCCGACTCGCTTTTGGAAGGTTTTTCTGTTTGAACTTTCCTATATCTCCTGCATAATTCTATGTGCATATTTGGTAATAAGTAATAGAAAATAACTCTTTTCCCTCCCAGTAAAGTTAAGCAATTTTACCTAAAATCATTACCGAATCAGTCATTCTTGTACTATCTTATAGGTGTATTCTGTGTTCTGTGCCATTATTGACACAAATAACGCATCTCAAAGATCACTGATCGAAATGATTATTGTTTAAAATAAATGGCAGATGTGCTCGTTAAACATTATGTTGTCCCGCGTGCTCATAAAAGTAATATTATATAAAGCGTGTAAGATTATCCCCTTTAATTTGCCCGATCTGCATTGACAACGAAACCTGCGAATGTGATTCTATGTAATGAGTGAAGTAAAAATTATATTGTGATAATCAGTCATCGTCGGTGATCGTCTCAGATCATAGAACTATTATCTGAGGCCGGATCTATAATACCTGAAGCGGCTGAAAGCATTAAGGTTGGCCATTATAGTGGTATCGGCCGAGAATATTTTTTATTCCATTCGTAGTCGAGACCCTTGGTCCTTGGATCCTAGACAGTCCAAGCCTCGTCAAAGAAATTTCGAAGTGGCTCATTTACGTCAACCTGTCCCTATGAAAACCTGTCCTAATGAGAATCTGTCTTTTTGATAATCAGACCTTATGAGAACAATGGAATTAAACCAAACGGTATTTGACGTGTTTCCGTATTGTCAACGTTTTCATAACTCTTATGTCATTTACAATAATGGCGACTGTGACATAAACGATTCTAAAACACGTCAAACACGATATCGTTATAACGCAGTTGAATAGAGGCCCAGTTCTACTGCGTTATAGCGATATCGCGTTTGGCGTGTTTTAGAATCGTTTGTCTCAATCGTAGTCGCCATTATTGTAAATGACATAAGTTATCAAAAAGTTGACAATACGGAAACACGTCAAAAACGATATCGTTATTACCGTGTGGAATCTCAGCCCTGCCCTGCTAACTAAAATGTCATTCACTATCAGCAACAGCATCGACAACTGTTCTATTTAATTCGAAAACCCGTCTCTGATACACTTACCTAGGTAAAATTTTGTTTGTATGTAAGCGCCGGGCGGTAGGTACGTCTCAGGAACTGCTAACCGATTTAAAAAATCTTTCACCAGTAGGTAGTAGCTTCATTATCCCTGAATAATACTTTTAGGCTATTTTTAGCGCGTATCGCTAGTTATAATGCCTAGTAGGTACTTAAAGAGGCCCAAGTACACTTTATAATATTCTCAGACGTTTTTTGGGATAAAATCTTCGCCAGGTGAACGATGCCGATGGACTTTGAAATGCTTTTTGGGCCCATTATAGGTGAATAGGTACCTACATTACAAAATGTACATGTACTCGTACCTACATATCCTTGATCGTAGCAGGTAGGTAATTTTTTTTTGCCTGTTCCGTACGTAACTGGCAACGAACGATTAATCGATAAAAATATAATGAGTAAGGTATAAATCGTCTACTTAGAAATAAAAGGTTTTTTATCGCATCCTACAAATTCTTGTGTATTTAATTGACACTCAGTTGTATATAAGACCGTTGTGCTTATTTACGAACTAACTAACAGATACTTGAAAATATATCTCAGTAGGTTATTATTGCTTAGCCTACTAAAATTCACAAGCATATTTTGTATCCAACCCAATCAGAGGAAACAAGAAGCTGGGTGTCGTGAAGCGCTCTACCTACATGCGCGGGTCAGTTGCGGTCGCATTGAGGAAGGTTGAAGCGGACGCACGCGCGGCACGGCCTCACCACCGCGGTTCCGAACGTTCGGTGACCGCGCAGCGCGTGTCGCCGGTGCGCCCCGCATGCCTCGCCCCGCCGATGCCCGCCGCCGCACCGCGGGCCGTCGTCCTCCCGCCCTTGCTCGCGCTCGCTATTATACTTACATGAAATTACATGTACTGCCTATATACAGTACAATACCATACTACATTAACTCCTTCGAAAGATCCCCCAGGCATCGAATAATAACAAAATCAGCACACAGCATGATGACGGTGATCTCATTTTATCTACTAACCTTCACTAGTTATGGTGTGATGTAATTGCGGCGCACATTATTCAATAACCTACCGCAATTTGTTTTGTTTATTTAAGACCCTTATTAATAGTATATAGATTGTTCAACAAGGGACTAAAGTAAGCCATTATGACACAAGATAATTGTCCACCCGAGCAAAGCGAGGTTCGATGAAGTTAGAGTGTCATAATGGCATTTTAGTCTCAAGTTAAACACTCTATTTTTCACTTTGATTGCGAGAAATATTAATTTTAAATTACACTCGGCGTCAAACAAGTTGCACCTTATGAAATTTTCAAAAGAGGTCATACATTTCCTTAGATGAAATATGGTTTTCACTTCTCTCGCTCTAAAATGACTCATAATAGCCATGTAAAGGCGGACTAAAGTGACATTTTAATCCCTAGGGACTAAAGTACTTTTTCTATTTAAGATCCTTATGAAAAGCCTTGGAATGTTGCCATTTTGATGATGTCGTCGGAGTCGCCGTGGAGCCGGCCGGTGGAGGGCAGGGGCTAGCTGGGGTGGGCATACAACCCTTCGTTTTGGAAAAAAAAATCTATGGACTATTATTCAACTCCAAAAACAACCTTGTTGCTGTCACGTTCTGCATTACAGTGACGGATCAAGATAGAGAGTAAAAATGACAGCGCTTTTAAGGTGCCTATTTTAAAACTATTTGGCTATTATTACAAAAAACTTTACTTTATTGTGATAGTTTCCGCTTGCGCATTTTTGTTTTCATATGTATATTCATTAATAAACCTACAGGTCTTTTACATATTTACATTGTTTAGTACAAAGTACTTCTATATCGCATTTAAATGTGACTGTGTTCTAAACAAATTAAAAAAAAAGTTTGACGGAGATTTTTCCGGTAACTTTCGGGAATTTGATGATGATGGCCGATTGAAAGATGTGCGGCTCTTACTTTTGATTTATTCTCTTTACCGATTTACGCGGTGGACCGCCATTGATACACAAGAAGAATAAGAAAAACTTAGACAAGTTTAAAACTTTAAAGTAACAGTTTCCTATAGATTAACATTTACTAAACAAATGTTCAACGGTTGTTTAAGTTTTTGTAATAAAACCATTATAATTTAAGATCAAAGTGAAAAGCACAGTGTTTAACTCTAGTCTAAAAAATAATAATTAGAAATTTAAAAAACCCCCGACTAAATAAATAGTCGTAGTGGCCCTAAGGGCTGATTGTTAGATATTTATGTTATTTCATTTACTTAGCGGTCCCCCGCCGTGTCACTTTAGTTAGTCTCAGTGTTCAGTTAACTATCTACTTATCAAACAATCAGCCCTTAGGGCCACTACTTATTATTTTTAACTTTTTAGCGGTTTTTTTACAGACTATTTATTTAGTCGGGGGTTTTTTAAATTTCTAATTTAATTTTTTATTTCACGCTTTTTAAACTTCTCCATCTGAGTGTCTGTTTGTGGCATCGTAGCTCCCAAACGGATGAACGGATTTGGACGCAAGTTTTTTTAAAATAAAGCTACATTAATCAGGATGGTTCTTAGCAAGATTTCATGAAAATTGTTGCGGCAGTTTAAGAGATATCAGCTCTGAAAGTAGGTGTCGCCGTCACTTTGGGGGCGTTTTACCCTCTAAAAGCTCAATATCTCAAAAACGGCTAAAGTGATTTTGATGAAACATATCTAAGAACCACCGCTAAAAATCTGCCTTCATTTTAAAAAAACTGCATTTAAATCGGTTACACCCATTTAAGCGCTACAGTGCCACAGACAGACACACACACACACACACTTACATGTCTAACTTATAACACCCCTCTTTTTGCGTCAGGGGTTAAAAAAAAAAGGAATTTGAAAATAAACAAATCTATCATAAAGAGAACTAGTTAAGACAAATTCAACGAGCCCAAACTCGATGGGTTTACTAAAAGGCAGTTCAGGGTTACGTCTCCTATCTTCGAGCCCTAACAGCAGACCAGCTCAGTAGTTCCAGAAGACATTAGTGTTTCAAATGTCAGATCCCACATATGCTTGCAAGCAAACTGAGCGTGTAACATTTCTATCACACCTAACAAACGACCTGATGACCTTGAAGACCTGAACCGATTTCCACCAAACATAGATATACTTACCTTTCAAAAAATAAAAACCGCATTAAAATCGGATCATCCGTTTGGGAGCTACGATGCCACAGACAGACACATACACATTTACACACACACACACACACAGACACGTCAAACTTATAACACCCCTCGTTTTTTGCGTCGGGGGTTAAAAAGCCATAATGACACTCAAACTACATCCACCCTCGCTTTGCTCGGGTGGATAAATATCTCGTGTCATAATGGCTTACGTTAGTCCCTCATTGAACAATTTACTATTATATCTGCTTCATGAACAAAATTTCAATAGGTGCGATTTAACATAGACGCGTAAAAAATTACAACTATAGCGTTCTCGTTTTTACTCTTAACCTGTCACTCTAATGCAGAAAGAGACAACAACAAGGTTGTTTTTGGGGTTAGAATATAACAAATAGTCTATAGACAACATTTCCGAAACGAAGACCTCGGCAGTGGAGGTTGTATGTCTAGCCTCAGCCTGCCCTCCACCGGCTCTCCGACGACAAGGGCAACATCATCAAATGGCAACATGTATCTGGCAGTTACAGTTTTTCCAAGGCTCTTTACTCATAGAAATAGAAAATAAAAAGTACTTTAGTCCTTAGGGATTAAATATATTACTTTAGTCCGCCTATACATGGCTATGGCATGACTATTCTAGGCAAAGAACAAGAGGCTATATCACGGATATTCAATAGTTTGTTCTCAGAAGATAAGTGCAAAGTAAACAAGCTTTTAAAAATCTGTAATAATAAGTATTAGTTTAAGCATTAACTACCTACACTGAACCAACTTAATAGTAAGAGTGTTCAAGCTTCGCCAACAAACTGACCTGCAGTTTGGCGAAATTTTTGGAAGAAAATACATTTTTTGTAATATTAAAATACCTACTTTAAAAAAAAAGAGTAATTTTGAGCGTGAGAAGTGAAAAATATAGTTGTACGACTTGTAAGTTATATTATACCTACGTACCTACTACCTACAAACTACATAAACAGCATCACATCGTAATAGAATCCTATATGGAACATAGTTTGGGTCCCTCGTACACAATTAGGAAGCATATAGATTCGCTTCCAAAATGACAACACACACATTATAAAATCTACTTACATTTTAAATTTGTTGTGCAACTTTTTGTACAAACAGGATTAATTAGCCTTTACTCGTATGTAATATAGCTTACTTACAAAAAGCATTCAGTATTTAATGCAAAGCTCTGGAGAAGCCAAAACCCGTTAGTTTTTTAAAGTTTGAACAGCATGAAATGAGGATAAATGAGTCTTGATTCTTGGTTTATATACTTTTTTTCATATTAATTTATACAAGGGACATATTTTCGCTCATGTGTCTAACCCGTATATAGGGTTCCGTGCCCGAAGGGAGCCTATTAATATGGTTACGCTGTTTGTCCGTCTTAACTTTAAAGAGCTGTGTCTTCTGAACCGTAATAGATAGGTTCTTTTTTTTAAAGAAAGTTTAGTAATAAGGGGGCCTACAATAAGTATTTTTTCAACATTTTTATCATTGTGGCATCGTTAAAAGGGCAAAACATACAAGCGCCAAATTTGGTAAGATTATTATAGTACAAACTCTGAAGAAAAACTACAAATACTAAAACATGGTCGAGTGGGAGTTGGGCTGTTGGGGGGAATATTGCTGGACAACGACTCTCTTGGAATTGCTGATGGAACCGGATGGAATTACTTTGGTTCCATGGCAGAGATTTCTCTGTCTCCTATGGGCCACCTGCGTGAGCACTTTTGATGCTTCCCACTTGAGACCGACTTTTTGGGCGGCTGGTTCCGTGTTGGCCTCTTCTCTGCCTTGGAACCGGTGTATGATTTTTTCCAGTCGCGATGGGGACATCAAGACTTTGGGATTCGGAAGCCAAGCAGCTATTTACAGATTTAGGTCATCATCTGCGGGACATAGAGAGGGATCCTCTGTCTGGGTCGTGGTTGGTTCAGCAGGTTTCCATTGCAAATTTGCAATCCAGGGCGGCAATGCGGTGCGGCGTACCGTTTTTGATGGTATAATATTGGTACATACGTTCGCTTTATAATAAGCAGCTGGAGACCGCTTGGGGTTAGTGACCAGTCGTTAGGATTGTAAAACACGAGAGAAAGTTAAAAAATATACAAGATGCATTCATTTTGTTCCGTTAAAAAAGTAAAAAAGTAATCCTTGTGTAATATTTAAAGATATATAGATTAGAATTAGAGTCAGGTAAAACTAAGTCTGCAATTAAGTAACTTGGCAGTTGTTCCGGAGATTGGATATTATGTATATACCCATAAAATTAGCTCTCAAATCTTTGTAATATTGCTTAAGATTAAGTTTAATAATATCTCAGTAAATATGTTCTTTTCAGGGTTCCAAGGTAAAAATAGAACCTATTACTAAGACTCCACTGTCCGTCTGTCTGTCACCAGGCTGTACCTCATGAAGCGTGATAGCTATGTACGATGTATTTTTGTTGCTGCTAAAACAACAAATACTAAAAACAGAATAAAGTAAATATTTTTTGGGGGTCCCATACGACGAACGTGATTTTCTTGACGTTATTTGGTCGATATGAATAACGGCAACAGGTAGACGCTTGAAATATTCACAGAATATATGTTAGGAAGAAAATAGGTACCATGTTCTAAACGAGTTTGACATGGTATGCAAACTATTTTCTATTCCTTTACATTGTAATTTCATGTTTGTTTTTTCGTTGTTTGATGTCACTCTTCAGTAGGTATAATTTTCTTGTGTGTCAATAAATAATTTTACATCTAAATTTATTTCATGTTCCTTTTCACTGCAAACTCTTAAAATAATTTCTTAGTTACAATTTTAAAAATTTAATTAAATTAAAATAAATATTTAAGGGGGCTCCCATACAACAAACGTGTTTTATTGACTTTTTTTTCTCGATATTAATACAGACACCGTGGTTGCAGACAGACACCGGGAAAAAAAGGGTTATAAGGTTAGGTAGTAGTTATCGCTTTAATTTGTAATATTCACATTAGTGGATATTATAAAAATCAAGTTTTTAGGAAAAGATTATTATGAATGCCCATCGTAACAAAAAAAAAGCATTAAGTCGAATTGTGTTTGATAAAAACAAATGCTTGTACAATATCGATCGTTCGATCAGATATTTTTCATTTGATATAAGTATGAGGCGCATATTTACATTAATAAGAGAATATAAATATAAAGTAATATATTATTATAAGTACGAGGGGCGTTCAATAAACTCTCGGTATTGGTATCTTGTAAACCTTTTTATTAAACTTCTTAATACTGGCCGCTAAGTGACATTCATTGACAGTAAAAAAAATAAAAGGTAAAAAGATAAAAGATGTTTATTCAGTAAGTAGGCCGCACAGGCACTTTTACACGTCTAAACTCTACTAGCGCTTCAAAGAGACCCCATCTGAGAAGCGCCAAAAGAAACTCAACAGTCAGTCTTTGTTATGACAATGATATAACTTAACCTAGCGTTATATAAATCAATTAATAAAATTTAAAAATATTAGCGTTAAAAATATTTCCTGCGTAGTTAAGCAGGAAAAAGTGTCGAAATTTCTAATAAACATAAGAGCAAATAAATAAAATAATAATAATATTTATACCTACCCATGACGATACTAAACTAAATGAAATGAAAATTTTAATAAAGTTTCGATACGTTCTCCTACAGAAACCGTGTCCGCTAGACTAGATAGGTACTAAGCTGTTACGTTAGGTATCTTAGGCCAAGCATTTTTGTCTGTTAGATAATCCTCGACCCTATAGTAAGCTTTAGACATTAACGACTTTTACAAGTAATTTTTAAGAGCTATAAAACAATTTTTAATAAAAAAGTCATGGTACTCATGGTTCTTAATATAAATTTTCTCATAAATAAATTGTGACGCTAGAGTCAAAATATTAATTTCTTTAAATAGTACTAAGGAAGCACGGGAGTTATGTTATATATTGAACGAATGGACCTTTTTAGTAGTAGTAGTAGTAGTAGTAGTAGTAGTAGTAGTAGTAGTAACTCCATCGCAAGTTTTTGTCTATAGTTATCCCTAAGAAAAGTGTCTTATCTACTATTTCTAAACACTCGTTATTCAGAATTATGTTTGATTCTACCGGTCTAACATTAGGCAAAGTGAACCTAACACATTTATTTATTTTAGCATTAAGTAGTAAATTGTTACAAGTAAACCAACTAAGTACTTTACCTAGGGTGGCGTTTATCCTACTGTAATCGACGGATTTTCGCTCTACCTTGAAAATTATTGATGTATCATCAGCAAAAAGCACAATATTACACAGTTTATCTACCGTTGGTGGTAAGTCATTAATATAAACCAAAAATAAGAAAGAACCTAATATAGAGCCCTGAGGAACACCTAATTTAACTGCTGCTCCAGCAGACTGTGTTTGGTTTACAACAGCTGTTTGTGTTCTATCACTAAGATATGAAGACATAAGACTTAGAGAATTATTTGACAGACCATAATGTTTTAATTTCATTATAAGAGTCGCATGATCTACGCAATCGAAAGATCACAAAAAAATCCTATTGCATCACAATGTTTATATATATTTAATGAGTACAGATCTGCATCAGTTGTGGATCGTCCTCTGGTGAAGCCGAACTGATTACTGTTAAGCAGTTTATTTCTATTGAAGTGACCTGACATATCTTTTAACATTAACTTCTCAAAAACTTTACTTAAAACAGGTAGAATAGAAATGGGACGAAAATTCGTTAAATCTCTCATCTCGCCCGATTTAAAAAGAGGACTACTTACTATATTTCATAAGATTTGGAAAGACCCCCTCTAAAATGCAATTATTGTAGATTAAAGCTAAGTGAGGTGCAATGATATCTATAACAAGATGGATGACTTTAACTGATGTTCCCCATAAATCCTCGGTCTTTTTTAAACTAAGCGATTTAAATACCTTAACAATAGATACCTACTGACTCTACATGGCTAAAATGAAAGATCATATTACATTTATCTACATTAGCACAAAGTAAAGTTTGAACTTCAATCGCGGATGATTGAAGATATTATTTCGTGGTATTAATGGCTATGGTGGAAAAATAATCTTCGAAAACTAAGGCCACGTCTTTGTTTGACGTGATTTGTTTGTCACCCTTGCTTAAGGTGACTTGATTATCACGAGATTCACGAGTTTTAGTTTTACCGGTTTCTCTATTTATAATTTTCCACACAGTTTTTACTTTATTGTCAGAGCTTTGAGTTTAAAGCTTGAAAAATTTGACTTATCAATTAAGCAAACTTTCTTGAACATCCTCGAATAATCCTTAACATAATCTAAGTCAGCGTTCTTGTTCTCCTCCCTCTCTCTATAAAGTTCATAAAGCCTCTTTCTACTTCTATGAATGCCTACAGTAGCCCATTCACTAAACTTGGTTTTTGACCCAGAAATAGTTTTTCATCTTAAAATTGTTATTAAATTGATGAAGAATTAAGCCAAAAAAGTTTTTATAAATACTATTAGAATCATTATGTGAAAAGGATAACGCACAGAGATTATTCTGTATTTTATTTTTAAATAATTCCGAACGCTTACTAGTTTATAGTAATTATTAGTACAGTTATTAGTCCTTTTGTTTTTCTGCTACTGCTACGAGCGATTTTACAATGTTAATTAAATTGGAGCATAATAGCCGTGATAAAATTCTTGACTAAACAGGGAAAAATCAAAAGTCTAAAAAAGAAGAAATGGATTAAGTTTACCGTGAGTCCGCTCCATCATTTTCTACTGACCAATAGTGGTCATATGAATTTAAGCGTGGGTGGGGGAGCATAGAAGATGACCCTAGACCTGGTCGGCCTGTTGAAGCTAATTCACCAGAAAACATTCAAAATACTGGGTGTTGCCTTAATAGGAGCAATAAATTGAGGGTTCGTTTTTACCCTATAAACGGAGCAACATTTGTTCTACAACTTTTACAAAATATGTAATTTATTATATGGGATTTTTTCGAACAAACTAAATAGCACTTCTTCTTTCTTTGCCCCCGCGGCGACTTGAACAGCTACTACCGCGGGGATATGGCGTTTCCACGTGAAGTGATTTCGCCAGTGTCAAGTAAGTATATATAATTATAAATCAATATAGCAATAAAACACAATCCAATCTTCTCTAGGAAGATTGGGGGCAACGTTTTACGGTGAATTGTAGGTCAGAGGTCAAGATAGTTTTAACCTCTGCACCACTGCGAGTCCACTTGAAACGAGAAGAAAGATGCCAGATACACGAAATAAGTCCAAGTCTTCAATCACTGTGCGACACAAAGGCATAAAAAGTACAAATCACTATCAGAAAAGAACTTTGAACACCTAATTACCCAAAAATTAAAGTCTAAAACAAATCACACGTCCGCCATCTTTTAACGTTGCAAATGGCCTCGTCTAAATAGCACTTTCAATGTACTCCATCCAATAGACATCTACTGTCAGCCTACAAACTTCGTAGTATTCGCAATACATTGCTGGCTTTGACGACACGCTAGCCTAGTTGGGAGTGACCCTGCCTTCGAAGCTAGGGGTCCTGGGTTCAAATCCCGGTAAGGGCAGATATTTGTGTGATGAGCACGAGTATTTGTTCCTGAGTCTTGGATGTTTTCTATGTATTTAAGTATATATTTCTCTATATAAGTAAGTTTAGCGTTGTCTAGTACCCATAGTACAAGTCTAGAGCTTAAATTGGGACTAGGTCAATTTGTGTGACATTGTCCTGTGATTATTTATTATTTATTTATTTATTTAGTAATATATAGATTCAATCCTAAATGACGTAATCAAAAAGGTGTTGAACATGCAAACTCTTTGGTTAGATGCACGGCTTGGAAGTTGAGACAAAATTATATAAAAAAAGGAAAAGTAAAACACACTAAAGTGTCATTCTATGGAACTTGCTAACTATGTAAACAAGCCGCCATACTAAAATTGACATTAGATGTCAATTTCAATATATTGTTTGTTTACATAGTTAGCAAGTTCCATAGAATTACAGTATAGTGCATAATATCCAACTTTCCGCACGATATACCTACAGCTACGAAAAGTACCTCTTTTTGAGCAACTATATTAAAAATTTATAAATGTATGCACTATGACTTTCCACGGCGTTGCTTGCGGCAAACGTGAAATATCCTGTTATTCTTATTCATCACTATCACTAAACAGTATAATAGTAGTTTATGTGGCTGGTGCATAATAAGAGGCATTAAAGCACGAGCCTTCGGCTCGTTTCATAATAAGATCACACGAGTGTTTTAATGCCTAATTATGTATAGCCACATACATAACTTTATCTACATGCATATCATAAGTTTTCTATAATTATGTTCAAATATGGCCTGTATTTTTATTAAGTAATAAAAATCAAACTTTATTTATAATAATTATTATTATTTACTCCACTTTGTATGGTGCAATGAGAAAAATGCACTTTCTCCGCAGATACAGTAGCAGAGCTTTCATTTAAATTTGCAGAACTGCTATAGTTAACAGTCGTTGCGGCATCTCATGTCAGTAGGCGGTGTCTCACACATTTCCACACTCGTATCACTGTCGTCATTACTCATTTTCACCAAATATTAGATAGCAAAATGCTTTAGCAAATTTGTTAAGCGTTGTTTTCTTGTTATTTCACGTTCTAAGAAAAAAAAGTTCGAATAGTTGACTTTTTTAAATTCATAGACAATCTAGACTTGAGTCGATTTCGATTCCCAAATCGATTGTCATATTCGAAATAAAAAAAAATGTATAGAACAAGAATGTTTCAATCGAATTATCGTTTACATATCGATTAACTCGATAAACACAACCAAATAGGATTTATTCGTTTTAAGAAGATGTTCGAAATTTGAATGTAATTATAGTGTGGGTTACCGGCACTTTAAAGTGAACATTAAGATGCAACCAAAGATGCTGGGTTCTTAATATAGGCCATTTGCTTATCGTTTCTGAACATATTGTAGGGAAGTTATGATATGGATGTAG
The DNA here is from genome assembly GCA_949316455.1 of Acleris holmiana. Lineage (NCBI taxonomy): Eukaryota > Metazoa > Arthropoda > Insecta > Lepidoptera > Tortricidae > Acleris > Acleris holmiana. Next base: position 17,681,046 of record OX438763.1, read on the forward strand.
ATAAAATAAAATAAAATGTCTAAAAATAAACAAGAAACCGCCTTCAAAAACCCAAAACAACTGTTAAAATGGTAATAGGTCAGTCAAACTGAATTCGGCGTCCCACATTTTTTTAACCAAAAGCCCACTTCAGTTTGACTGACCTATTAGTCCATAACCAAATCTAAAGAAGTAATTTCTTTCATTTATCATATTCTTGTGTAAATGTGACGTTGCGATTTGATTGTAAACCTGTGAAAATTAATTAAAATCCTAGCTTACTCGAACTTTATTTTGATAAGCCCAGCCCAGCCCTAAAGACTCACGGTGAGTATGGAAACTGGGTGAATTGTGTTAAAACCGTCCCATAAAAAACTTAAAAAAAACTTGAAAAACAAGCCACTTAAGTTTTCCTTTATATTTTTTTCTATAGAACCAATATCGACATGTTTTTTTTTCTCATAAACTAGTACCTAGAGAATGTTTGTGTATATGTTTAATGCCTTCCAAGTATTTTTATCCAAACACGTAGCATACCTACATTTTTAGGGTTACGTAGTCAAACTAGGAACACTTATAGTTTCGCCATGTCCGTCCGTCCGTCTGTCCGCAGCCTAGCTCAGAGAGTATTATTACTAGAAAGTTGTAATTTGGCATGACTATACATATATATAGTCACGCCAACAAAGTGGTAAAATTAAATCTTGAAAAAAATATTTTTAAGTGTACTTCCCCTACACGCAACTTACACTAAAAAACATTTGTTCTCGTTTTTTCTCGTCTACCTATGGTGTGGGATGTCGTTGGATAGGTCTTTCAAAAATATTACGGGATTGTGAAAGTAATTTTTCGATTAAGGGATCCGTTTATCAAATATTAAGCTTTAAAGCGCAAATTTTTGCTAGAGTCAAACAGACTAAACAACAAATACTAAAAATCGGAAAAAAAACTTCGATATAACGCGCATATAACGAATCAAAAAGGAAAACTCACGGCTAACGGCCGAACCCTATATTCAAACCGCGGATAGATAAGGCTTAGGTACTTCGGGTTGAAATTTGACATTTGTCCGTACAAAATGTGTCAAATTTTTATCCGAAGTAAGGCTATCTGTCCGCGGTTAGAATATAGGGTTCGGCCGTAAGTAGACATCTTTGGTTCTTGAAATACCGGCGATTAAAGTGTTTATACCTAAGACGGCACCAAATAACTATAAATAGAAAATGTGATGTTACTTGTTGATTTTTATGTTTGTTGTACTTAACGGCTTCGGAACCCTGCACTGAGCATGGTCCGACATGCTCTTGGCCGGTTCTTTTTTATAGAAGAATATTCTCGAAGCGCATATAGAAATTAATATTATACTACAGGTAATACGTAGTCTTTGTTATTACTCGAAGTTGAATTGATAATGGATACTGGAGATAAACTTCCTAAAAGACGCGCCTATCATAGGATATGTTGCCCTAGACAGATAAAATAGAATGTGCAGGACGAAGTGCGCGGGAGGAGGCAGGCAGGTCGGGAAACCACGCACGCGCACTGCCGACGAGAGTTCACACGCGCTGCGAAACCGCGGTGGGCCTCCACGCGTAAACTCCGCGCCCCCCTCACCCTTGCCTCACCGCGCCGCCATGCTCGTATCGCTCAACCTTCAACGAATGCGCGCCGCTTTTATCGTATTGTGACTTACATCTGATACGTTAGTATGCGCCACAGATTAATAGTTTTAGATTTTTTTCTCCTTTTATAATTATAAAGATTAAGATGCTCTCATTTTCGCCATCTTTCAAGGCTAAGCTACGAAAAAAAATGCATGATGAAACATATCAAAAAACATCTTTAAGTACTTACTAAAACAAGACTACTTAATTCATGTAGGTACTTAAGTTTTATTTTAATTTACTATTAATAATACCTTCACGTATCATGTTGAAAGATATAATGTTAATAACGATTTGCATCTATCTATAAAACTTAAATTGATTGTTTAGATATGTAGAGCAAAATCAACCGATAAACTGTTATTTTTTCTAAATAAACTACACTGTGGCATCCGAACGCACACATCGAAACGCAATACCCACACAACAACAACCACGACCTATCTGCACACTTGATGTTAGAGCAGGAGAACAGTCGATGCGCGATGCGCCGGCCTGGTCGGCTCGCTCTCCTTGCGCTTGATGCTTGGTTCACATTCGGCCGCGGTCCGTCAGCCGAGCGAGCGCCTGTTTGTGTAACGCAGCTTGAGCTTCGTGCGCAACCTACATCAACATTGACGCCATTGAACCAAGAAAGATCACCATCGTCATCATTGGAAATGATAGGTAAGCCCAATACAACTAGTATACTATAATATGTATTATTATTGAATATCATCGTTACACTTATTCTCACTTTTTGGATTAATTAAAACTCAACACTTAAAATTGATAAGTCCAAAGAAAGCTACTTATTAAACATACCTAGTGCGTATTTTCTTTAATCAGAATTCATTCATTTCCTAAAATCCCTCACTAAAATATGTCAATATTTTTCAACTTTTGACACAACCTGACATTTTACACATGTCTTATATTATAATTTATAATAACGCTATATTATCTTAAATTGCCAATTATTGGTTGCCGTTATGAGCAATCTTGATTGGAAATTAAAATATTTTAATAAAATCTAAATGACATAATCGCACGAGTTCCTTAAGTAATAAGTTTGAAACATGTATTTACTTATGTTAAAACAAATGTAAAATATACAATGCTAAAAAAACGAATGAACTAGGCTTGAGTCATTTATTCATATTGCGGTGGGGTAGGGCGCGCGGCAGGAGCGGGGCGAACGGCAGGGTCGGCGGCCTAATACACGTGGAGGCCCTCACCGCGGTTTCGACGCGATAAAACCGCGGTGCGGGCCTCCACGTGCTTTCAGAGGACATTCACTCCGTTAGTGCCCTGCGCCCCTCCGCCCGTTCATTCGCCTTACTGGTTGTAGTATGTGCATCGTGCATCCTCATCGGTGCATTTCATACGTAACAGTGTTGTTTGAGAACGCTTGTCATATTGATATGCGTTTCTACCTATTGAACGTTTAATTGTGATTATTGTGTCGTAATGGATTATCAATCTTCGTCTGAGCTTCAAATGTATCGTTCTACAGGTGAGGAAGAGCGTTTGCACCAATGCGGGGAATGCGGGCTGACGCTTTCCACGCGCAGCGCGCTGACGGCTCACGCGCGGTCGCACCGGGTGACTGCTGATGCACATCGCTGCGACGTCTGCCAGAAAACTTTCGCCGTACCGGCGCGTCTCGTGCGCCACTACCGCACCCACACCGGCGAGCGGCCTTTCGAGTGCGAGTACTGCCATAAGATGTTCAGTGTTAAGGAGAACTTGCAGGTGCACCGTCGTATTCACACAAAGGAGAGGCCATATCGCTGCGGAGTGTGTGGAGCGGCCTTTGAGCACTCGGGCAAACTTCATCGTCACGCTCGTATCCATACGGGTGAGCGGCCGCACGCTTGCCCGCACTGTCACAAGACGTTCATCCAGTCCGGGCAGTTGGTGATCCATCTTCGAACGCACACGGGTGAGAAGCCGTACCGCTGCCCGGCGTCCGGTTGCGGAAAAGGATTTACTTGCTCCAAGCAACTTAAAGTGCACTCGCGTACGCACACAGGGGAGCGCCCGTACACTTGTGACATTTGTCTTCGAGATTTCGGCTACAACCACGTCCTGAAACTTCATCGCTTCCAGCACTATGGGGAAAGATGCTACCGTTGCACAGTCTGTGATGGAACTTTTAACACTAAAAAGCAGATGGAGGCTCACATTTATAAGGAACACGGAGCCGAAACGCCTCGAGCTCCATCATCGCAACCTTCGCCACCGCCTCTTTCTGTAGATGGGAACGTTATGTGCGAAATGGTTGAGGCTGCTCTTCAGCAATTGCCCCCTACACCTCCTAGTTCCCCCCCTTCACCCCAGTGCCCGGTGGAGTTGGTTCCTGCTCCTATAATGTCAGATTCCCCTATCCAACCGACTTCCTCTCCTTTACCACCATCTCCACCGCTCACTGGTTTACAATTCACACTTCCTCATTCCTCACTCCCTCCCCGAAAACGGAAAATAATTCCTCAACCTGAGGAGAGTATCCCCGTGGTACGTCATATGTCTGTTATACAATTTGCGCCAGCAGCAGCTGACGTTTCATAACAGTTTGGTTAATTAATTAGTGAACTTGTGATTGTGGAAGTTAATAATAATGTTAAGATTTTTTTCCTACTCTAAGGCTGTAGATGAATCTGAAATGAACTAATGACATGGTGAAATGAAAACTGACGATGTTATTTCTAAATAAGGGTTAAAACTCTGTCGTTAACTAATCCACGATCTCTAAAGATAACATGCGTTTTCATCTCACTGTAACTAATTTTAATCTACACGTGCTTACTACATTAATGACTACTATATAAAGTTTAAACGCAGGTAAATTAATATTACAAAAAAGTTTAAGGTAAAACCACTGGACTAAAGTGATACAATAAGCATATTTGAGTACAGTGTAAAATACAAATAAATTAATGATATTTTAATAATTAAAATTACACATACATACATACATAACATCACGCCTTCATTCCCAGAGTGGGGTAGATAGAGCAAACCAACAACTATAAAAAGACTTGTTGATAATTCTGTAACCACATTTTGCACAATCAGGCCAAGAAGTTTACTAGTGTATTAGTGACTGGTTGCAAGCCCATCATTTGATTAAAATTACTCCAGTATAAACTAAACTTGCTACATATTGTCAAATGAGTATTAACCAATATATTTGGAATAATATTATTGTAGTGTGCGTGTCTTGCTTTAAGTGCTTAGTTAGGATTAAGACGGGTAATCCGTATTTATTTATATCAATTTTTCAAGTCAAATTAATTAGCTAAACTTATTAGAAGTGCCTTGTATTATATTTTAGATGAATTTGTTTTTAATAATTAACTTAATATAAACCTGCAACTTTTGTTAAAAGGTATGGATGTTCTAATTTAACTAGCAGCTGGTAAAGGTGATAGTATAAATATTTGTTTAAAAGATTATGTTAAAAACGGTTTTAATAAAAAATAATCATTTGCATTTACGCCCGTCGTTAGTTTAGTATGTATTCTATTTATAAGGTTTTGTATTTATCTACTACGTGTTATTACAATATTCAAATAATGATGTTTTTTTTATTACATCCAAATTGATCTTATTATATTAGTCGATGAGCTGAAGTTTTTATTTGTTACTCAGTCACAAATTCATTACCATCAAATTTAAGAAAATACTAACCTAGCGCTAATTCCTTTTTTTTATATTTAACGTTGGTTATATTTATTCGAGGGCGGCGGAGTGATACGATAAGTTTGGTAAATAAAATACTAACTTAGGCTAACGTTGTCACAAATTGCGTTACATTTAATTGTAGTTCAACCTTTTTGAAGGTTGTATGTTTATTTTCAGCCAGTTTGTTCGGCTAGGTAATTTTGACTTCCTACGATTATTTCCTGTTTCCGAATTTGAATAATGGCTGAGTGGAAAAAGATTTCGATCTAATGAAGCTATCATCGGTGAATCATCGAAGAAACCAACGCGTAGTTTAAAGGTTTGTTGCAATCAGTTTACTGAGGGAATTTGAAAAACTATAAAAACGGTGGAATAAATGCATCGAACTAGATCAGGCAGGGTTCGGGGGCGTAGAAAGATGGGAAGGAGGGCACCGAATGCTTTTTAGGGTTCCGTAGCCAAATGGCAAAAAACGGAACCCTTATAGATTCGTCATGTCTGTCTGTCTGTCCGTCCGTATGTCACAGTCACTTTTTTCCGAAACTATAAGAACTACACTGTTGGAACTTGGTAAGTAGATGTATTCTGTGAACCGCATTAAGATTTTCACACAAAAATAGAAAAAAAAAACATAAATTTTGGGGTTTCCCATACTTAGAACTGAAACTCAAAATTTTTTTTTTCATAAATCCCATACGTGTGGGTATCTATGGATAGGTCTTCAAAAATGATATTGAGGTTACTAACATCATTTTTTTCTAAACTGAACAGTTTGCGCGAGAGACACTTCCAAAGTGTTGAAATGTGCCCCCCCCCCCCCCCTATCACTTCTAAAATAAGAGAATGATAGAACTAAAAAAAAAATATGATGTACATTACCATGCAAACTTCCACCGAAAATTGGTTTGAACGACATCTAGTAAGTAGTTTTTTTTAATACGTCATAAAAACATTGATCAAAGCTACAACGAACTTTTATATTATGTTACTTGCTGTTACGGAACCCTTCATGGGCGAGTCCGACTCGCACTTGGCCGCTTTTTTTCTAAACTGAACAGTTTGCGCGAGAGACACTTCCAAAGTGTTGAAATGTGTGTGTCCCCCCCTGTAATTTCTAAAATAAGAGAATGATAGAACTAAAAAAAATATATGATGTAAGTTGAAAAATACTAACGTTTTTTACTTAATGTTGTCTTGCATGGGTAGGTAAGTATTATTTTAATTTATTTGCAATTAAACATCTTAGCCTGGTTGTGGAAAATTTAGTTACAGGATTTCCAACAAGTCTTTTTTAGAGTTGTTGGTATTTCTGTAGCTCTGCCTACCCCACTCTGGGAATAAATGCGTGATGTTATGTAGGTATTGCTATGTGTGTATTGGTATGTATGTATTTGCTCTTGTGATTATTACAAGTTTCGTCACGTTTTCCTGTTTAACTACGCATGATATTTTTATTTTTATATTCATTGTTTTATATAAACCTAGGTTAATAGTCGCGTCTGTAGGGTCAATTTTGCGGCGCTTGATGAGTAAAACATTTTCTTTTGGGCTCATCCTGACGACCCAAAACTTGATTTCAGAAGAGGTCCCATCCAAAAAATGGATGTAATTTTTTCAAGTTAGGGGGGGGGACCATACAAATCCCCATAATGTTATTTGTGACTTTGACAAATGCATAATTTCGCAACCTATTCATTTGCCTACCCGCTTTTTAATCTGTAACTACAAATATTTCAAGATTTTTATAAAGCTAACCTAACCTAACCTATAGGGTTCTACACGATGGTGCTGAAATAAATCCAGAATTATTTAGTTTCGGAAAAACAGGCAGGTTGCAAGATATATTTGTGAAATAAATAATTTGTGAAACGTTGGTTATGAAATGATAGGATCCCGTTATTTGTATATAAGGTTACCATTTAGGAATTTGAAAAGTCCTGATAAAAACCCAGACATTTCGATAAATATCCGGACTTTTTAGTCACAAAATGGAAACATTTCTCACGTAGTTACAGTGGTATAGTAGGCATGATAGCAGACACTGGCATTTAAAACGAGAAGTTAAAAACCTTCACAAAGTCCCAGAGTCCTAGTCCTAGAGTCTAAAAGTCCGATGGACGGATGGTAACCCTATTTGTATGTCTATAAGGTCATGTTTGGTATCATTTTCGTGAAAAACAAACATGGTGAATTCATTTTTGATATTAAATTTAGACATTTTCATACAAAAAAGAAAAAATGCAAAAAAACGCAAATCATTTTTTTATTTTATTTTTTCCTATAACCTTTTCTTATGGTAGGTTATTTAAAAAAAAAAGAATCGCATACCTATTTAAAAAATCCCATTCTTACTACCCACATTTTAGAAAGTAGGTATGCACACGGCATATTCGTTTTAGTAATATAGGTAACTAGCTTTCCGCCCGCGACTTCGTCTGCGGTGAGTCAGAATAAAATTGCCAGATAAAGTATATTCACTGCCCTTCTGATACAATTACGTCTTTTTGTAGTCGCTCGTTTAAAAATAAAACGTGTATTAAGATGATAGTTTCTGTTTATATGCATTGGTGCCATTTACTCATTTTTTTTATTAATGTTAGGTTTTTACGTAATAAATGTATCAATACCACTATTTGCATTTGTTTAAAGTTGTTGTTGTGCAAATGGATGTAAATAAAAGAGAGAAATGGAGAAGAAAGTAGGAAAGACTGGGCATATCGGAATATGCTCAGTGTAGGATTCCGACGTCGTTACCATGAACACAAAAAACTATCTCGAAAAATGAGAATTGAATTGAGAAAGAGTTATTTGTTGTTCTTGACTTGTGGCAGCCTGCGTAGTTCAGGTGTTCAACAACCTCTAAACAACTGCCATTCTATAATGCTCTATTACGACACTATAACTAAAGTATGTGAAGTTTTATTTTATATGTCCTTATAAACAACGTTTACAGCATTTTTGTCATTAGACAATACACACATGTTTTGTTTAGCGGTTACTCTTGAAAGAGCGACATATATATAATTGTACACAATATAGAACTTTCTAGATTATTCCAGAAAGTTATAGAACTTTCTAGATCATTCCAGCCATTTCCAGAACTTTCTAGAACATTCCAGATCGAATACATTTTAGAATTTTCTAGAACATTCTCTTTAAACAGAATCTAGGGATACATTTGAGAACTTTCCAGATAATTCTAGAAATTTTCTAGAACCATCCAGATCATTATAGATCAATGATAGTCTCACATTTTTGAAGTTAACTTTTTTCAACCCCCGTATTTTTCACACCCTTATAGTTATTGACTTGCAACCACCATAGTGCACAATGGGAGCCTTGTACCTATTGCCACATACAAACACTATGCGTCTGCGATATGTAGTTTTGGCTACAAAGTGAAATATAGGGACACACACCTCAATTTTTATATATATAAAGATTAACTTTAAAAAACATTACTTGACACAGAACCAGGATTACGATAAATCCAAAGACAAAATGAAATATCTTTCTGGAAAATTTATGTTATAATAATAGCTAAGGTTAGCAGTACCTCTGCTAAAATAATCGTCAAGTTTATAATTTATCCAGAATAGAGACAACTACCGGGTTATGTATGGTATTTTTTTTGTTTAAAACAAACGTGCTGGATTCATTTCTGATATTTAATTTTACAAATTTTTCGCAAACAAGAATTATTAAAAAACGCTCTTCTTAATTATAATTATTTTTAAAACATGGATCACATATATAAAAGCCTTCTGAATCTGTGTTTTAAAAAGTATTACACATACATTATATTGCCTTGAGTACATTGCAAGAAAAGAACATAATGTCGTACTTGATTTGAAACCATTACATACACGACTTAAGCTTGCTTTCTACGACTATCTTTTCTTGTCTTGAAACAAATATATTTAGAAACGTCGCAATTCGCTCTTCACTTCGAGGCTTTTCAGCTTACAGGAATGTCAACGTTAGTAATGCAGAATGCTTTTTGCAGCAACATTTAGTTCATTGACAGACTAGTCATTCAATTAATATTTTTTTGTGTAAAACTGTGCAAGTAAAATAAAAAAAATACTTCAGTATGTTTGTTTTATGTAAAAATAACGTCATAGATGACCTAGGAGTTTTTAATTTTACAAAATTGTACGACGTTTATTTTAGCAAAGGTACTGCGAACCTTAGGCGTTATTGTAACAGGAATTTTCCAGGAAAGATGTTCCATTTTGAATGACATCATGACTTCCCGTAGGTACAGTAAGATTGTGGTCCAAAGCAGGTCTATGGCTTTATTTTAATTCTGGTTCCGTGTCAAGTAATGATGTTTTTAAAGCTAATTATTAAAACCAATTTGCCATGTGCATACTTTTCAAAACTTATTCTTACTACTCTTTAAAAAAAAAGTGATATTTGGTTTTGTATTTGTTGTAGCTTAGAGCATCTTTGGCTTTTGTGGTTTTTGTTTTTTTTTTTAAATATTCAGTATGCTTTGTTCCATTCCGCGTTGGCGGGTAATAACTTTGTTTTTTGGGTTTTGGATGTATACTTCCAAGTTTGACATGCGTAGGTTAGGCATGGTAGGAGGCATGAGGTCATAACTTTTGATTTGATATTTATTGGCATGTTGCTTTTAAATATTTCGCAAGACCTTATAGTCATACAAATAAAATTAGGGTGATTTGTATGATCCCCAACTTGAATAAAACTACATTTATAAATTTTTTGAATTAAGGTTTCATCTGTTCTTGGATTTTTTTCTCGAATTTCAAAAGAAATTGCTTAGGTTATTGCTAACATTATGTCTATGATATAATTACTGGACGCAAATTTAGAATTCAAGATGATAGCCATGATGATTTTTAAAAGTTGCTTCTTATCTATCATTTTCAGAGTTTCCGAGGATGACTATTTGAAAACCAATACTTATTCAATTTAGAATTCAAGATAGCGGCAATGACATTTTTTTTTTTTTAAAGAGACATGGGCATCATTTTCTTAGTTGTTAGAGACGCGGATTTCGAAAATTATACCTAATTTGGAATTCAAAATGGCATTCTAGCATTATGTATTCCTTAATAGTTGTCAAGGGGATAATTTTTAAACTTTTTGGGGTCGCAGATAAAAAAAAATTGGAAGGTTATAGATAATCTAATCACATTTTTTAGCATACGTCAAATTTTCTTAATCTAACATTTCTCTTTCCGCCTAGGCTCCTTGTCACACCTATCCAAGATACAGTATCAAACGATGACACAATGTAGGTGAAATCGAGATTCTGTTAATACGGCCTTATATTTTTTCAGTGGAGAAATTGTATTTGCAAATTCGGGATTAAATTCTTCCATTCGGAGTTCACTTTAAAAGCCACAACAATTTGTTCGGCCCAAACAGGTAGGTATTTGTCTATTCAATTTGACCGCCCTTTTTTCTCCCCAATCCCTGATAACGCCTTCCCTCCCTGACTCTACGCACTCGGCGAGACATCCCGAGATTAACCGAAAGTGGTGTGCATGTCGCGCTCGCATCGTTTTGGTCTTCTAATTTTAATGAATTGCTTCTGTCCTGTTGATGTGTACTTCGCCAATGTCAAATTATTTATAGACACTCCCACAGACTTATTAGATAAATAAGTCCATAGATATCACAAGCGAAGACAATTTGTTAGGTTGTAACCTGTTATAGTTAGGTATTAGTACCTGGAAGACCAAGACCTGGGATCCAATTCTCGTGACTTAGGGCCGTATTAATAAACTCGTCTCGGTTTAAATGCCCATCTCAAGATATGTCAAAGTAAACGTCAAACCATAGAAACCTGTAATTTTTGACATATCATGAGACGTGCATTTAAACTGAGATCAGTTTATTAATACGCTAAGAGATGACTTTTCATGCGAGGTATGAGATATGTCAAAAAAAAAATGCAGTTGATAGTTAATCGCGAATGAAACACCCTGTAAGTATTGTGTACAAAAATAATATGGAATTTACATCAATTTTCAAATATATAATGTCAAACGGTCATTTACTTACTAGTTTTTCACCTATAAAAAATATAATCTTAAGAGGCCGTAAACGAAATTTTGGTGGTTTTGCTTCTTTTTGAGATTTTACAGTTAAAATATTGCTATTCTATAAGTTTGAATGCACATCATGAAATATCATTTCAGTTCTAATCGAACAAATGAATGAGGTACTTTTTCAGATTTGTCGAGTTTTATAATGCGATATTTAGGTTATTTTAAAACATTATATGTTGCTATTTATTTTTTTATGTTTTAGATGTTTTTTTAAAGTAATGGATTGATTTTGAACTGAACTTTATTACTGTTGTTTTAATTTTATGAACGATAGTTTTAAGTAGTCGTAATCAAAAACAATGTTTTGCCCATTTTCTGTAAAACTTTACCAAGATTATCATTTTTTTACACAAAAAAAATATATGAAGGTGGTAAAAAGTAATTCATAAATTTTTTAGACAAATTTTACAGCAATAAATTGTAATTTTTTCATACCTTTTAGACGTCAAAACGATTCGTGAATATGCGATATTCTAAACCTCTTACAGCAAAATTCACAAAACAGTCGCCGGTTTCAGGTCGATGAATCAGTATCAAATAATAAAAACAAAAAAGTAGCTTATACATTCGTTAAGAGTTGAAATTATCTTTCGTGTTGCGCATTAAAATTTGTAGAAGTAAAGTATTTCAACAGTAAAATCACGTCTGTAAAATCAGGTAAATCGGCGAAATCGGCATAATTTCGTGTACGGCCTCTTAAACACTAATAATGACATAATCATAACTTTATATACCTAAGTACCTACCTACTTAAAAATATTCGACACTACGGTAGTCTACCGTAAACCTACTTATTACAAGGTTACACTATCGTGCGATGTTTACGCGGTGGTGTACTGCCTTTTTGCCGAATTATGTTTCGTCAAATTTCATTTGGCAATCAACTTTTCGCCGAAGTTTTATTTGGCAAATCAATCTTTGGCATAATTTTACTTCGTAATTTTTTTATTTCGCTACATTTTTATATTGCAAAATTTTATTATGTCAAATTTTATGTGGTAAATAATTGTGTAGCAAATGATTTGCTTAGGCAAATAACATATTGTCAAATTTTATATGACAACTTTTTAATTCGCAGAATTATTATAAAGCGTATTATTATAACGCCTTTACACTTTTGGCAGACTCATCATTTGTCAAATCTTTCACTTGGCTTAACAACTCTTGGACGAATAACGTTTAGTTGATGCAACATTTCCCTTTTCATACATTTGCCAAGATAGAAATAAGTAAGAAAAAAATAACAAATTCTTTGGTTGGAAATTATTATATGTGTGCATGAGCGAGCGAGCGAGCGAAGCGAGCGAGCAAGACCTTCCTGGGCAAAACCGACTCGGCAAGGTTAGGTTAGAAGGCTATGGCGGGAGCGAAGCGCAGCGAGCTCCCGCCTTAGCCTTCGAGGTTATTTTTTTTTGACATCCCTTGAAAAATAAAATCATACTGCAAATTGAACCTTGCATTCTAAAAAATTAGGTTAGATTTCATAATGCCATTCAATATGTTGCTAAATCAAAGTATGCCAATCAATACATTTGACGAAAACATAATTGACATCTTAAAAAAATCCCACGTAATAATTTGTCTAACAATAATTATTTATCAAATCATTAGTTGGGAATAGATATCAGTGCGAAACGTTGAGTTGGGAAATAAAAATTTGACCAAATAAAAATATGGGATACATAGTTTGGCGAGTTAAGAATTTGCTAAATAATTTTCGGCGAAACATTAGTAAACCTTACGCGGTATTGTTGATGTAATGTAAACCAGCCAAACTAGAAGTTCACTTGTTGAGTGTGCTAGACACGCATCACTCACAATACTACGTAAAGCGGTTGGGTAACCAAGCAACAGCCGTATGAACAATAATATGTATTAAGAATGCTTGAAAAAAATGATTTATGGATTACTCGAGTAAATACATTACTTAATATTATTATGCTTATCCTTATCAGAGAAAAGAAACTCCAGCCTTGGTTTTGGATACCGTTGTGGCATACGTCTTGCCATTGGCAGATATAAATGGCATTTTTTATTTTTAAGTTTCCGTACCTAAAGTGTAGAACGCGAAACCCTATTACTAAGACTTCGCTGTTTATCTGTCTGTCTGTCCGTCTGCAACCAGGCTATATCTCATGAACCGTGACAGCTAGACAGTTGAAATTTTCACAGATGATGTATTACTGTTGCTGCAACAACAAAATATACTAAAAAAAGAATAAAATTAATAGGGCGGCTCCCAAACAACAAACGTGTTTTTTTACAGTTTTTTTGCTTGATATTAATAACCGTAATAGGCAGACAGTCGAAATATTCACAAAATATTTAGTTGTATATTCACTTTAAGAACAAATAGTTTTATTAAAATAAAATAAATATTTAAGAGGGCTCCCATACAACAAGCGTGATATTAATAACGACAACAGGTATACGCTTTAAATATTTACACAATATTTACCTTAGTTGTATATCAACTTTAAAAATAAAACAAATTAAATGTTTTGTTGGGACTCCCATACAACAAACGTGATTTTTTTTGCCGTTTTATGCTCGATCTAAATATATACACCGTGGTTGTATGTATAATGAATGGTACGAAACCCTTCGTGCGTGAGTCCAACTCGCACGTGGCCGGTTTTTAATAACGACTTACCGCGAGGTTGAATTGAAACGTCAATGTCACAAAATGGTGCTAGAGCTCTAGCTTTAGCACCATTTTCTAGAGGCAAGTCCATAAAGGTGGGTACGAATCTGAGCGGCTCAGCCTGAGGCATGATTGCCCCGCGCGGCGAGCTGCTCGCGACCAAAATTGTAGCACAAAACCATGCGCGGGTGGGTGAGGCAGGGCGCTCGCCGCGAGCTGCCATTTCAAAATGGCGTCGGACACGATGACAGCTGACAGCTGCAGCTGCGTTTATCATACTTCACCGAATTATTGACAAAAAGAAGAAGAAATTGCCTAGGTGGTGGAATGGCTCAGAAACTTTTAATCAAGTTTGTGTGCGCCTAGCCCACAGACAAGTTAGAACTTCGCTCTGCCTGCGGCATGCTCGGATACACCTCCAAATTACGCGAGGCACGCACACTGAGGCGTCTTTGAGCACGGTCAAAAGACAGACTCCCGGCGGCTCGCCGCGCGCCGCTCGCACGCTGCTCGCGCACAGCGCGTGAGCGGGTACGAATTTGAGCAAAATAGGTGAGCCGTGCGTGCCTCAACCCGAGGCTGCTCTAATACGTACCCACCTTAAGAAGTAATATATATACGAGACTATGTTAATTAGTATAATATTAAATCGAAGTAGTATAGTAATATAAATAAGATATTTACTTACTCCATATTTACTAAGCAATGCTTGCAGTTGGGATGATGGCATAACCCTTATAATCTGTGAATTCTGTGATGGCAAAACCCCTAGAACCACAAGAACAACAACGAAATAAGTAGCTTAATTTTAACGTATTAAAAAATCCGTGAAATAAATAAAAAAGACACCACAAATAAATAAAACCTTAACGATAAAGCTTACGATTAAGTTGGTCCCGTTTAGTAACAAAAATAAAATACTCTTAATTAAGTTCACTTTAACGATTGAATAATGCAATTTATTAAGCTAGGGTATTAATATTATTATTATTGTTATAAATTCCTAAAACGAATTTGTAAATAAATTTCAAAGTCAAACTTTGCTACAGATTATACGCGAACTTGCGAAAAATATTTTTTCAAAGTACCACGTTTTAATATAAGGCGTGTGCAAGAAGCTAATATAACACTGGAGATTGCAGGGCCAACAACGTTTTGAAGCGAAGAAAAGTGACCGTGAGTGAGAGTCGCTTATGTTTTTTGTCCCTTTCTTTAGTGTAATCTTGAGTTTTTGTGAAAGAAAGCAAAAACATAAGCAACGTCATTCAAGGTCACTTTGGTTTGCCGTACAATCTCCAGTGTCAGCATAAGATCCTTGAGTGTGTTTTTGGTGTCGTACACAGTTAGGTAAATTCGCAATGAAGAACGCTCACAAGCATATCGAGCGTGTCTCTACTAGAAGAAGATAGACTACAAAAGTGCATTTTTAACCACTCGAAATGCACAAATGGTACCGGGTAGTACTGTAGCCCGTTTCACGAAGTTACTACATAGTTACAAATTACAAGCGGAACTTTTTTTCTAGCAAAATGAGCTAGAAAGAGACTTCCGCTTGTAATTTGTAACTTGTAGCTTTGTGAAACTGGCCTTTGTTCGTACACATATAAAAAAGTTTATGGCTTCGTTACGCTGCGACCACATGGGCGAAGATTCGTATTGACATCACTTTAAAAGAGAGGACGAAAGAGATGCAAAAACGAATCTTGGCCGTATCCCGCATATGTGACCGCAGCATAAGCCATTCGTTTTTTTTTGTGTGTAGCACCACAGAATAAGTAATAGTACAAATTGCAGAAGAATATTGCGGTTTTACTCTAACTTTTGAGTTAGAAAAAGATGGCAAAATGGTGCTTCTTGTTCTACAACTGAAGTTAAAGTAAGACAGCAAAGCAATCAACTTCTGCAAATTTTATTGCCAGCTAAACCTGACTTTAAAGATAAGAATCACTTTTCTTAACCTGTTAAGTTAATCCGTTTTGCTAGCTGTCAGTCAGACAATCTATCCGCCATTTAGACTGTATGGATTTAAGTCTTTTGCCTTTCCCTCTGGGAAAAAACACAAGAAAAAAAAAAACTATCCACCATGTTTGTTTGTTTCTAATCTGTGAGGAAGCCTAGCTAGCTAGCTAGCTGTCAATAGTTCCCGGAACAATTTAGCTTGTTAAAAAATTGAAATAAATCCAAAAACTGTGACCTAATCTCGTAGCCAAAATGGTGGGTGTTACGGTTATTATTAAATGTACATAGTATGAATAATGCAGATGCATTTATTTTTTATTTGGTCATTAATTTGTAACCATTTTATGCCGGTTTTGTAACTTCACCGATTTTTTGTTTTTACTTAAAAGTGTTTTATCATGGACTGTTTTTCTTACAGACTATCGGAAAAAACAATAAGATGCAACAGCATATCAATTACAGAGTTCGGGTTATACTTCAAGATTCTCGAACATTTATTGGGACATTTAAAGCCTTCGATAAGCATATGAACCTGATACTGGGAGACTGCGAAGAGTTTAGAAAGATCAAGTCTAAAAACAGCAAAACACCTGATAGAGAAGAGAAGAGGACTTTGGGATTTGTGTTATTGCGCGGCGAAAATATAGTTTCGCTTACCATTGAGGGACCGCCGCCACCAGAAGAAGGCCTGCCCCGAGTACCTCTACCTGGTGGGATGGGTGGACCAGGTGGCGGTCGTGCGGCCGGGCGCGGTGCCGGGCCAGGTGGGGCACCACCAGGGCTTACCGGTCCCGCCCGTGGCGTCGGCGGTCCCTCGCATCAACACATGGCTCCAGGAGGCCGTGGACAACTGTCTGCGCCCCCTCAGATGCGTGGTGGGCCTATGATGGGTCCTCCTCCCGGCATGATGGGTGCGCCTCCTGGTATGGGCCGAGGAGGTCCAGGTGGCCGAGGCCCACCTGGGATGAGAGGTCGTTATTAACCATGTTAACTAACAATAGTGATTTGTGGTATCCTATGCCTAGATATATCTAGGTATGTCTCAATGCTATGGAGTTTATATTATGTGACGTAAGTTCTTATTATTGGTCTAGTGTCACCATATGTCATGATATTAATGGTGAGATGATGTAGTGAGCGCATTTTGGACACTTGAATGAATGTAACAAGTCACCAAATTTCTAATATAAGTAATAAACTAATTAATTTTAAGCACATTCTAGTTTTCTTTACGCTGTTCTTTTCTTGAGGATTTAAAATCTTGGGAGTGTTCAGTCAAAATTCCAAATACTTTATCTTAACCTTTTTAACATCTATGAGTCCTAAAGTATTTATGTGCTGTCGTGCCTATAACGGCACCGACACTTATAGTTGTCATAGGTACAGTGAGATGTTATTTCATTCGGATTAAGTAAAATTTTGCATAACTTTTAATACATGTTTGATGTGTAAGTTACGCATTTGTATTTGATGCATTGAAAAGGTTGACCTTGTAACGCCCACTATACTACAAACGGGAGGATTTTTGTGAATAGAAATTTGTAGCTAGCAGCGAGGAAATAAAGTTCGAATAAGTTTGCTTTATAATGCCATTTTTTGAATTTAATTTCCCTTGATTATGTACATCCTAATGCACATCAGGCCTTATGAAGTTAAAACAAACTCAATGATTTTTGCATGTGCAGTGATGACAGGTTTAGAAAACACAAAGTGTAAAACAAGTTGGAAACCATGACTGCTTGGGCTGCTGTATGCATGTGTAAACTTTGAACATTTACGGCTATACCTTCGAATGTAGAATTATCTCTGCAAAAGCTGTATTTTGTGACTTTAAATACTGTTAGATTGCATTAATCTTAAATTTTTTATGTTACAAGGTTCGTAACAATGTAATATTTATGAGAAGTCCAAGACAAGTGAAATATATCCGGGCTATGGTACCTCCGAGGCCAAAATAATGTCTCCTTTATCCTGCAACATAACCTCTTGTATGCTTAGGCACAGATCCAGACTCAAAATTTGAATATCTTATTGTATTTTTTTTTTTAAGCTTACGTTTTATGGACTACTTGTATCATAATCAGAAGAGACTAGAACTTGGTGCTTTTTGTCTGCAGCATACAAGGGGTTAAGAGCTGAGTATTAAACTTATGCAAAATAGCAATGCAGGTTAGACCGGTTCCATTGAGTTTTTAATCAAAAGCTAGTCTGAAATGACTCTTAGCTGGGCTTGTTGTAAAGTTGTAGAGTAACGGAAAGTAGTAGAATGAGTTGATAGTTACTTTTGCAATAATATGATGCTTGATAAAATAATGCTGGATATACTATGTATAGTCAACATGTGGTCAGCATCAAATATATCGTATCAGCCAAAGTGGCCGAGTAGTAAGTCACACCTTACAAAATATATTATGGTGTTAGGTACGAATTATTTGGTTACTTTGGCTGTTACAATTTTGATGCTGACTGTACCTAAACATTTTGATTGAATGTCTCGTTAAATCTATGTTATAATAGCCGGGCGACCGAGCTCTGCTCCGGTGTAAGTAGACACTTACAAAAACAATTGGGTATTGTCGTCTAAATAATATGTCAAACACCTAGGAACGCGATTTCTCGGCGAAACCCGAATTTTCACGAAGATGACATCGATGACGACTGATCGGTTTTTGACCCGAAAAATCCCTATTCTGCAATTTCATCAATCAAAATCGATGGAGCCGTTTCCGGGATTCTGATTATGTACAAGAATTGCTTGTTTAAAGAAATAAGATTAGACATATAGAAGGCAATATCCCGGTTGACTTACTCATCAATCTCTCTCATCACCCAGCCCAAACCGCTATAGATAGAAATTAGGAATTTTAATTTACTGGCGGCGTTTAAGGAATTTCTCGGATTTCCACCCCTAAAGGAATAAAAAACGAGGTTGCAAATTTGCAAAATAAGACACGTATTTCAGCGATTACTAAAATTCAACCACTAATAGGATGAAAGGATGTTGCAGTTTGTATGGAAAAAAAAATTTTTCATGGACAAATTTACTTGAAACTGTTGAAACACATTGACGTTTGATCCATGCAGGATGAGTGCCCTACGCAATGATGACGAGTGGACGGTAGACCTTAATTTCGCAATCTTTACATGAATCACTACATAGTATAAAACAAAGTCGCTTTTTCTGTCCCTATATCCCTATGTAGCCCGTGTGGTTGCCGGGTTAGAATAGTGCCACTCCATGTCTTCCCGTGGATGTCGTAAGAGGCGACTCAGAGAATAAGGGCTTGTAGTATTGTAAGGCGATGGGCTTGCTACCTGTCACTAATAGGTACACTAGTAAACTTCTTGGCCTGATTGTGCAAAATGTGGTTACAGAATTATCAACAAGTCTTTTTAGAGTTGTTGGTATTTCTGTAGCTCTGCCTACCCCACTCTGGGAATGAAGGCGTGATGTTATGTATGTATGTATATCCCTATGTATGCTTAAATCTTTAAAACTACGCAACGGATTTTGATGCGGTTTTTTAATAGATAGAGTGATTGAAGAGGAAGGTTTATATGTATAATACTTTAATCCGAAGCGAAGCGAGGGCGGGTCGCTAGTACAATATAAATTAATCTCGGAAGTCGATTTTAACCTAATTATAGTCATCGTATTGACTTGAAGTCATGCATTAATTTGAATTTTGATTACAAGAATAGTTTTTTTTTCTTTTTGTGGGTAAACATCATATAACCTTTTTTCATTCTACTATCTGATCTTCACTATCCAGGGCCCCATGACGTTTGAGTAAATCCACATTTAGCCTGATGTGGGCTCCCCTACTATTAGATGTGTAATTAATTAAACAAATAAGTAGTAAATTTTCTTTATTTAAATTATCAGTAAGTATTTGATATAAAATAGATTATTAACAAAGGCATAAAACAAGCCACCTTAAACAGGGTGTTAGGCAGATCGTGTGCCAAAATATTACGGCGGGTAGGTAGGGTCACAAACTTGCAACACACATGTCATGAGCATGGTCCGAATGCTCTTGCCTGGTTTTTTTGTTTACTATGGGAATGCAAATAAGATGTTAATAGAATAAGCAAACATTAGAGATAATAAAAAATACAAATACCTTTTTACTGCGACATTTAAAAAAAAGGATGTGTAAAGAAAACGGTGAACTTTTGGGAAAATCGAAATAAAAAAAAACCTTGGGCAGGATGTGTTAATAGCCTAAAGTGTGTTGCAAGTGACCCTACGTACCCGCCGTATTCTTTTGGCAAACGATGTGCCTAACACCCTGTATAAGACTTACGAATAAGAATAAGAATGATTTATTTGGACACACATATACATAAAATAACATATGGCAGTTTGTATTAAACAGTGAAAATTTCAAATATAAAAACAGTAATAACAATAACTTACAACTAACTATTTACAATGGTGTCCAAAATGGTCTCTACTCGGTTTGTGTCACAAGATATGTTGATAATGTGACGCTGATTTTAAGTAGGGCCAGACGAGACGAGATGAGTGTGTGTGCGCGCGCGCGCGCGTGTGTGCGTGTGTGCGCGCGCGCGCGGGTGTGTGTGTGCAAGTATATTTTCTGATTGAGCTAAGATTTAGACATACAAAGGAACAGTGGTATTTTACGCTATAATAAATACTTAGTCCAGTTGGGAAGAGGGAGAGCAAGATAGGGCACCGCACGAGTCCTATGCACATTTTTTTTTGGGAAATAAGGAGCATTTTTTTCAATTTTAATTTGGAAGTTACTAGGTATACTATTTGAGTTCCGTATCGGTGGTGGCAGGTCATTCCAGCATTTCGTGGCAGCGAAGCGGAAGCTACCTCTAAGTTCAATCGTGCGCTGCCGAGGACATAAAAGACGTGTCGCTAACCTCACGCCACGCTGTGAAAACTTAAGCGTTTCGAAGAGGTAGGGAGGTTTTTTACGTTTTATGACGCCGAAAAGCAAAGAAGCAAGGTGCAGCTGACGCCGAGCAGCCATGTTCATCAGGCCGTGTTGATTTAAAAAAGGAGTGATGTGAGATCGGCGGGGGACCGGAAAACAGAAACGTGCGCAAGCGTTTTGTACCTATACGCTGTATTAGTTTTCGAGATCGCGCCAGAAGACAACTACCGTATACTGTATCAGCACGGCTAGCACATGACGGCGCGAGAGATAAGTCGCGCGCGAGATAGACTACCCGTCATTGTCTAATTAGAACGGTCAGAAAAGGACAGGTAGACTATGTCGCGGGCGACATAACTCGCGCGCCGTCATGTGCTAGCCGTGCTGTGTAGTTCAGTTTGGAGAGAACGAGGGAGTCTCACAGTTTCACACGCATGTCAATACTCAAACATTCACGGATCCGATACAACACCTTTAGTCTATAAAAGCAGTTTTGCATGGTCTCCAGCAGATCTCCTTCGAAATGCAGCCTACCGTCCATGTCTTATGTTATGGTATCTAACCGAGCCGTAGGCGAGGGTGGATTTCCAAGTCGAGGATAATATAGGTTTTGAGGAAGTTTACACTGCTTTTCGCTTCAATTGCGAGGCAATAAAACAGTAATAGTACATACATACATAACATCACGCCTGCATTTCCAGAGTGGGTGCGCAGAGCTCCAGAAATACCAACATCTCTAAAAGACTTGTCGATAATTCTGTAACCACATTTAAAACAGTAATAATGTAAAAAAATCGTAATGAAAATTGACACTTAATTGTGTGTACTTATATTTATTTAGTGTTATTTTTTTTACGGGCATGTTTACGAGTGATTCCTATCTTATATTATATTTTAGGAAATCATAGTGCAATCTTCCAACCTGCCTCAGGTTGTATATTGGGAACATTATTTATTTTTCTTCTCATCTTCCAACCTATAGGTACTAATATACTTAGGTACAGTTACCTAAAAAAAACAAAGTGTTCAGATCGCTTACAAATGGAGTGTATTCTCTACTAAATTATAATAATAAAATAAAAAAGTAATATGGGTCTATTATATTGTCTGTCATAATTATATTTAAGTAGTTAGGTATATTGTGTTTTAGGTCATAACATAATTATCGTAAGTCTTATTTGAGAAACTTACTTTTCTAGGGCTTTTATAATTCAAACCTAATCTAACCTAGCCTTATCTACAGATATGTAAGAAATTCTGAAAAGTATATGGTTCCAGCGATATAAAAGTTATCAATAATTATAGTTACGAAGAACTGTTCTCAGTTTCATTACACATTACCGGTAAGTACGCGAGAAACGCGCGCTTTAGCGCTAGAACAACATCAGTGTAACGTCCATAAGATACCTGTTAATCACCCATATAAAACGAGACGTGTTTCTAAGATTATAAGCAAACGTAAACTCCTGTTCCGAAGTTTGTAACTACGAGGGCTGCACTGAAAGTTTCGGGAATCTAATACTTAGAAACATATTTTTGACACATATCATACCTTTTTATAATCTCTAAAGCTTCATTATTTTAACACACTGGCCACATGGAAAAAAAAAGCGATGGTTCCGTTTCAATTGTTTTTTGAAATCATCGAGTCGCTGCTGAAAATGGAATTGTCCCGTGAAAATTCAAGAGCTATGATTTATTAAGACTTTAAAAGTGGATTATCACAAAAACCAATGTGGAGACCGGATGATTGTTGCTTTTAGTAATGAAGCACCTTCAAAGACGACAATATACAGGTGGAATGCAGAATTTCAACGTGGCCGTCTATCCCTCACGGACGACGTGCGTGAAGGTCGACCAAATCGGCAGTCACGCAAGAAAACGTCGATGCTGTGCGTCAGCTGATAAAGGAAGACCGACATGTGTCATATCGGGAGATTCAACAGTGTTTGGTCATTGGAATGAGTCAGATACAAATCATTTTACAGGAACAATTTTATTAAGCGTGCGAAAGTTGTTTTCCCGTTGGATCCCTCACTTATTGTCTGAGGAGCAGAAAACGACTCGTGTCAATTGGTGCCTCAGAACTTTGAATTAATTCAACGGAGGAAGCTCAAATGCAGTTTTTAGCATTGTATCCGGTGACGAGTGTTGGATATATGCATATGAGCCTGAAAATAAAAACCAATCTCGAGTATGGGTCTACGAAGATGAGCTCAAGCCGACAAAAGTTATTCGTTCTCGCAGCACGGCCAAAAAGACGGTGGCTACGTTTGTCTCCAAATCGGGTCACGTGGCTTCTATTCCTCTTGAAGAAAAGATTAGTTGCGTGGTCAGCGATTTCAGACGCCGGAAGCAGCAGTGGAGGCTTTTAAAATGGCCATTTTGTCGACCCCTACTTCAGACTTCAATAAGTGCTTTAATGACTGGTTTCATCGCAAGGAAAAGTGCATAAAATATAAAGGAGAATACTTTGAAAAACAATAAAAATACTTTTATTCAATTTAACTGCATATATTTTTTTCTATTCCCGAAACTTTCAGTTTGACCCTCGTACTATGGGAAGCGCACTACTATGTACATGATACCTAAACTCTTAAATGGCCTTCCTGAGGATATAAGATCGAGTGAAGATGTTTCGAAGCTGGTGTACAAGAGGTGGCTGAAGCGAGCGCTTTTGGCCGGGCTCGCTCGCGCGCGCGGCCAGCAGTAGCTGCTCCGATAGGGTCGCTGCTCGGGCGCACTGCGTGCTGGCAATGCACTCCATCGTGTTATTGGCAGCATAGATCTGTTTGTGTGAGTGCTTATGGGATTTGTGTAGGTAAAATAAAAAAAAAAGTGTGTTGAACATGTGTAAGCGTATATGTGTGCACATGTGTGTATACGTGTGTTCGTATGTGTACCTACCTATATATGTATATATGCATGTGTGCATATTGTTTATATACATATATAATATGTATGTAATTCAGTTAGACGTAGAGAGCTTTTTTTCTGCCAACAAACTGCATTGCAGTTTGGCAGATAATTATATTTTACTTAAAAATATTGTATTAAGAAAACAAAAAAAAAACAAGTATTGTAATCTAAACAAAAATTGCACAGGTAAATAATGTATTTATTTAATTCTTACTCTCTTTACTTAATTTGTTTATGTTACAAATAATAAATAAAGATTCAAACTTCGTTAATATCGTTCTACAATTATCGTAAACGCACGTGTTCAAAAACGGAACTACGAGTAACAATTTCGTATGGTAAAACCACAGTTTGCGTAGACAGTGGCGCCTTTGAGAGCTTCATTTATAATTATAATTGCACGTTTACTTCAAGCGCCGATTCTGGGTGGCTTGGCAACCCGCCAGTGTTTGTTGCGATAAGTAGTCTTGGATTGTTGACAGGCCACGCGGGAGCGAGAGTGGTGGAGATAAAGTTACCCTTCTAATAGTATTTATTCTTATGATATAACCTAGTATAAATAAAAAGGTAGTCACGAATACTATAATAATATACTGAACCTTACAAATCGCCGTGCTCGCTTTTTGCCTGCTCGAGTGCGATCTTATAATAATCCGACATGATTGGTATGAATACCAGGTACGTAAGTTACAAATACAATAGGAGGACTCGTAAATAATAGTAGTTTATGCAACTGATGCATAATGAGAGGCCTTAAAATACGAGTGTGGTTTTATAATAGGATCACACGAGTGTTTTGAGGCCTAGTTACTCTATGTACAGTTGCATATACTACTTTATCAACACACATAATATCATAAGTACTCTAAGATGGGTTCAGAGCCCGTATAGACATTACCAACAAACAAATAACAATAATAATGGCGGCAATTCGGTCCTCTGTCAAGACGAATGTTTTCCTTATCATAGACAAACAAATGAAGTCCCTATTATCATGTCACTCGAGATCAAATGTCGTGCAGTTTATATTTAAAAAAATCTGAAACCCGAATGTAAAAAAGAATGAAACAAGTTTAGACCTTTGTTATGTTTTAAATTACATACGAGTATTTACCAAAAAGTGGTATTCGCTATCTGATAAATAATAGAACCTCTCCTAGTGTTCGTATGGTCACGTAGAGTCCAAATTTAGGAAAATTCAACACATTGGCAGCAGTTATCACCTCTGAGTGGAACTCCATCCATTATGATCGTCATCCTGTCTACTAACAAGCTATTAAAAATATTGTTTGTAGTCGAAGGCTAGAAATTATTATAGCAATGTGCAAAGTTTGGCCTTCGACTGCGAACAATATTTTTAATAGCTTGCTAGTAGAGTAACTGATTTATTTATTTTTAAGTGGCCTTAATTCGTTGTACTGAATAAACAGCGGGTCTTTGGGTTCTTGGAATTAGATGATATATATTATATATGTACTAGATATTATAAGAACTGCAGCTAATGGCAGTAGCCGCAAGAAGGATGGCATCTTATGCCATCTACACCACAGCGACAGCCAGCGGAGGTGTCCCCCTTGCCGCCGGGGCCCCAGCGCCTCCCGCGCGTCACCCAACAGATCTCGGTCTTACACGCCGAGCACTTTATCCAATCACATCCCCATTTCTTTGTTATAATTGCACTGCATTCGGGACACTCCAGAGCTTCCCCACGGGATATCAGCGTGTCGAGGAAAGCTCTGGTGCCTTCGTCGGTCTGCGCTGAAGCTTTGTCAGAGGTGTCTGCAGCTCGTTGTTTAGAACGATACTGTTCACACGTATCTCCCTCATGTATAGCCTAAAAAAAAAGCAAGAATCAGAGCCGTAGTTTTTTTATTTTTAACCGACTTCAAAAAAAGAGGGGGTTCTCAATTCGTTGGATTTTTTTTGTATGTTCCCCGATTACACAAAGACCGCTGGACCGATTCAATAATTTTTTTGTTAGGTTTGGTATACTTTCTAGTTGATCCCATTTCCAGCACGTGAAGAACTGATGATGGGATCTTTGAGAAATCGAGGGAACTTAAATATTATAAGGAATAAATATACGTGGACGACATAACAGCATTATTATGATCACTAAAAGTTATGAAATAAAATAAATGTTTAATAAAACTAAAAACCGTCTTAAAAATCAAGAAATAACTCCTTTTAAAATGATAGGTAATAGGTAGGCGAGTCTAACTGAAGTCGGCGTCCCACTATATTTTTAACCAAATGCCGAATTCAGTGTTTTATGTATATTCACCGATTACTCCGTTAATTGTGGACCGATTTTGAAAAAAATTTTTTTGGTTTGATAGATTATACTTCCGAGGTGATCCCATTGTCACCAGATCTGAATCTGATGAGGAGCGCAGTGAGGAATTGAGGGAACTCCTCAAATATTGTAGGGAAACATATAGGGATTTAAGTAGTTTTAGAAACAAGTCTAGCATTTGCATTCATAAAGTATCACTTGGTGAAGTGGAACTGATGATGAGATCACAGATAGCTACCGGAACTCCTCAACGGTACCTATTTCAAGGGTGGCGACAAGATATCTCCATTAAGATAGTTGAGCGACTACAACGAAGAATATTTACTTGTTGAAATATGACTATGACTTTTCCGCGGCGTTGCTTGAGGCGCGCTTGAAATAACTTAGTTTCATATCAACTAAGAAGTGGGCTGGGTCATTCTTCTTTTTTACCGACAATTGCCTGTCCTCATTTTACCATACGTTATCAGTTAGAGTATTAATTATTAATGTTTTAGTGTTTGAATATACGTCCAAACATTTATTCATCTATTAGTACTAAATAATCTTTCACTTTCTCTATCCAGTGTTTTTTTTTAAGTTTGTTTTTCATAGAATCGCGTAACAGAGTGGTAATACAAAATTTAGTCTCCTCTGAAAACGGCCACTCTGTCACAGTATATTCTGAAAAACCACCATTAAGAAAAAAACATTATCGCCACCGAAATAATCATTAATTAGTCCAAGTAAAAATTTACGCAACGTAGTTTAAAATCAAAAATTAAAACCATAATTATCAATAGTTGAAAAACGCAAAATATAGAAAAATGACGATGTATTGTCGGTAAAAAAGTAGAACGACCCGACTACCTACGTAACAGCGTATTATAATCACTAAAAAGTATAAAAAACAATAATTTAATAACAAAAGACTGCCTTCAAAAACGCAAAAAAATACTTCTTTTAAAATTGTAGGCTAGCCCAACTGAAGTCAGCGACCACAATAATTATTTTCAACAAAAAAACTGAATGCAAATGCTATGCCCTATATGTTTGCCTACAATATTGAAAAGTTTTGAATGCATTTTTGAAGGCGGCTTTTTGTTATGACGTGACAACGTCTTATAATTCGATGGAGCCGGCTTCACGCACGAAAAACATGACTCATGCGGCGTTACCTCACTCTGAGGCGTTCTATTTAAGGCTTGAAGTGCAAGCGAGAGCGCGAAACGAGCGACAAAGAGGCACAATCGGCCTCCGCGTTCGGCAGCGTTCGACGTCTGCCTCTCTCCTACTTGAGTGAGCGATGCGTCCGCGAGGACAGCTGCCATTAGACATGTGCGCCGACGGTCAAAAGACCGGCGGCGGCGTCTGGTTAAAAAAAAATCGGCGGCGGCGGCGTCATCGGCGTGAAATCGGCGTGAGGTATAAAGTTTGTATGAAATCAAATCAAAAGGTTTTTTTATATTACGTAGTCCCCGTCGAGGTCTTTGCACTTGTTCCATCTGGATTCCAAAGCCAATACACCACTTTTAAAGAAACTTTCCTCTAGGTCTTCAAAATAGGTGTCCACTTCAGCTTGGACCTCGTGTTGGCTGAAAATTTCTTACCGCCCATGTGTTTTTTTAAGTTTGGAAATAGGTGGAAGTCCGACGGTGCCAAATCGGGCGAATAAGGCGGGTGGGGCAATAATTTAAACCCACAGTTGTGAATTTCTGTCATCGGTTTAAGTGACGTGTGCACACGTGCGTTGTCCTGGTGAAAGATAACTTTTTTTGTCAACAATCCAGGTCTTTTTACTTTCAGTTCCTCTCGTAATCGCCGTAAAAGTTCGCAATAATAGTCGAGTTTATAGTGGGACCTTTCTGGAGATAGTCAACCATGATTACTCCCTTTGCGTCGCAGAAGACTGATGCCATGACTTTATTCGCCGACAAAATGGCCTTTGCCTTTTTGGGAGGCGGAGATCCGGCACGAACCCACTGCTTCGATTGCTGTTTAGTCTCGGGCGTGTAGTGGTGGACCCATGTCTCATTCATAGTAACATATCTGTCCAAAAAGTCTTGAGGGTCAGCTTCATACAGGTCTAGACAGATGCGTAAAATTGTTAGTCGAGTGATTTTTTTGTTCCACTGAAAGGAGCTTTGGAACCCATCTCGCCGACACCTTTCGTAAAACCTAATTCGTTGACTAAAATGTCAGCTATTTCTCTTACTTTTAGCCGTCGGTCTTTCATTATCATGTCGCATATAATTGCCACATTATGTGGATTGGTCGCAGTGGTCGGCCTTCCGGGACGAGGGTCATCTGCGATACTAACTCGTCCCCGTTTAAATTCAGCTGCCCACTTTTTTACCATCGTATATGATGGACAGGATTGCCCCAATGTACACTGCATATCTTCATAAATTTGTTTTGGAGTCAATCCTTTTTTATGAAGATTTTTTACGGCACGCTGCTGCTCCAAATCGTCAATTATGAAAAATCTGTTTACACGTATTTTTAAATCAGACGTAAAATTTATATCAAATATTGTCTTCCTATTAAAATTTCGCGGGATGAAAACTGAGTAATAAAAATTAATTGATAACTATAATTTAAAATCACGTTAGAAAATACTTCATCATTAAAAATAAAAACTTCATATGGGGAATAAACAATCTGTTGAGGAAGATTAGAGAATATTTCACGCCGATTTTACGCCGACGGTTGAACCGGCGGCGGCGGCGTGAGGAAAATTATCGGCGGCGGCGGCGCGGCGGCGCGGCGCACATGTCTAGCTGCCATACAATAATACATTTACATGTTTTCGTCAAGTATGAAGAGCAGTGAAAAGTGAATGTGGGGTCTATTGTTTATAGCAACGATAATTGCGGCGATAAAGGTAATGATTCTTTCGATATTGAATATATGTTCGGTGATATATTGTCGAATATTCGTGCTTTCATCATTAAAATAAATAGCATCGGTCCGCTAGTGCAGCGATTGTAGAAGAAAACTATAACAATAAGTTAACAGAACTATTTCAGAATGAGTAAAAAATCAATGGCTTTACTATTCGATCGAAATATAGCTATGATTTAAAAAAAAAAAAAACATAAATGTTAAATCTTCCACATATCATAACAACGTGTCTGAAATGACAGGTTGGACCAGCCAGTCGTCAAAGGGAACAATTTTCTCCTATATCAAACAAATTGAGGGGGGCTTTTTAAAAGCTAGTTACAATTTTTTTAATGATGTTTCCAAATTTTAAATTTAAGATGGAACGCACACTCATACTTGTAAAAACTGTAAATTGTAAAAAAAAAGAAAGACATAAGTAATTGTATTTATGCGTACAAAATAAAGTAACTTGATCAATTCAATTGTGATTTCCATTTACCTCCTTCTCTATATCCATACAAAATATCTATCAAACAAATAAAATTAATTTTGAAAAATGCAACCGTTCCATCAGTATTTCCTTATGACGTTGTCACGTTCAACTATCGCCAGTAAACCGACTTTACAGACAACCGAGTTTTAAACGTAAGTATATTGAAGACGGTTTTTAGTTTTTTAGAACATTTATTTTATTGAAGGCGGTTTTTAGTATTTAATAAAAAAAAATAAGGGACGGAATTGGTACTTGGTTTTCATAACATCACATTAAGCGTTTTAAAAGTCGAATGAATACTCACAAAACTCGAAAAACATACCATGAGCATGTGCAGAACTAGCATATCCTACGAGGGTCCAAGAATAATAGTAATGGTTTAACTTCGGGTGGTAGGGCGCGGTCAAAAGAGTATGCTAGAGTTATATCCAGAATTCATATATACCTGACATGTTACGCAGTTTGTACGCTTGCATACAGGACAAGGAAACCTCGTGACCCCGGGCTCACACAGCGCCCAGCCAGTGCAGTCGCGAGTCCTGCAGTGGAATGCGTTGCGTGTCCCACTTTCAGCCGCGGCAAGCCCTCGAGCTAGCCACCGCTCATAATCTTCCGGGGCCGCTAATGCACGAATTTCTCGTTCTTGCAATACCCCGGGACAGCCCATGGCAGGGCAGCTGACCACCAGCTCCTCGCAGTGCTTAATGACATCTGTTAAGCATTCCTGACAGAACGTGTGCACACACTCTCGCAGTACTGCCCCTTGCCCGGCGGCATATACTTCCATGCAGACCCCACACTCGAATTCTTCAGCGTTAGGAACCAGTGCCCGTCCCTCCAAAAGAACCAATTCGGAATACACATCAGTTGAATTATTGCTACTTGTTACTTCTATTTTTGAAG
Organism: Acleris holmiana; assembly: GCA_949316455.1. NCBI lineage: Eukaryota > Metazoa > Arthropoda > Insecta > Lepidoptera > Tortricidae > Acleris > Acleris holmiana. Next base: position 17,711,430 of record OX438763.1, read on the forward strand.
TTGAAGCAGCAGTGACTCCTGAGTGTGAAGGAGTGTGTTTACTTGTTTCTGAAAGGGTAGTCATGTGTAACTTAAGTATTTCTGAATAAGGCAGTAGAGTGACAATCTTATTGAAATACCTGTTTACTCACCAGGTTCCACCAAGCAAAGGTAAAATGGAGCATCGAATCCTGGACCCGCTAGAGTGTTGAGAGGCATGCTGTCGTCAGTACATAAAGTCCGGCCCACGATCCACCGTTGTAAGTGGGCAGCTAGGCCGAGAGATGCTACAGCATGTTGTCGTAGATCGCCCATTACCGAAAGCCGAGGTATGCTCATTCGTATTGGCCCACGAGCTGTTTCTTTGTCTTCAATCCATACTTCTATCCTGGTCAATAAAAAAAAAAAAAACATTTGAAATCAATATCCAAAGTGAACCAACTGTATAGTTGTCAATACAATAAAAGAAAAACTTACGAAACCATATCATTTTCTCTATTGATTCCATTACATATTTTAGGTCTCGATGGCGTAGTGATTTTAGAATAGTTATTTTTAACTTCAAGTTTTTGATTTAAGAAGTCACTTGATTGAGACTGGAATGGAATCAATTTCCTTTCAGAAGTAGTTTTACATGCAGACATTATGACGTTTTTAGCAGTTGGATTCTGTAAATTATCAGCATTTCCTATTTCTGGTATTAATTTAACGGATGTAGTTACTGTTGGGTCCATTTTAGTACCATTTGAAACAGATTCATTCTTTTCCGTTGGGGCGTTTGAGGACGATGATGATGAAGCGGCCCCCGCCCCCGCCCCCACTATTTGTGAAGAGAATGATAAAACCGAACATGACAATCGCAACTGAGCTAGCTTAGCAGCAGCTTCTGCTGCTGCCTGTTCGTCCCCTTTTGCTATTGATTGTTCAAGTTGGTTGACCAAATTTCTGCGTCTTGAATGTAGATCAAATGATGCGATTGTTTCAGCAGGTTTATATTGACTGTCGTTTAATACTCGTGGAACTGCTCGTTCCGGTAGCCCGGTTGACATATTTTCATTTGGATTGTGCGATTGGTTGTTTTCTTTATATTTTGCAGAAAGTTGAATTATACTCTGCGGACTGCCAGAAGAAGTGGACTGAGGAGTGCTATCAGTATACGATTGCGATGGCAAAAACCGATTTTTGGTTGCATCTGTATCAGTCTTATTAGTTTTGCCAGCTATCCCTTCATTGTTTGGCAAGTCTTTTGTTTTGTTTGTAATTTGTTTCGACTTTAAAGGTGAACTTAGATGTACCTCAGATGAAGTTTGAGTAGTCGTTGTTACTTTTGGAGTCTTCCACAAAAGTAGTTGAGGTATTGGCTTATCAATCTTATCATTGTGCATTGATTTGATTGAACCATCATTTGCAGCATTATTTAAATTTGCATGAAAATTTAAACTAGTCTCTCGCAGTATTAGAGGCAAAGGTTCCTTATTATAGTTGGGTGATTTATTTAGAGAGCTGCTTCCTGATTGAAACTGATGATGTTCATTTCCAGATTGCAAAAAAAATACATTTACTGGTATATTTTTTTCTTGCGTGGGGTGACAGTTTAACAATGATGATATTTTTAAAGGTATGTTCAAATTGTTATAACTTGTAGTTGCAAGCTCAGAGTATGATTTGTTTCTTCCTACAGAAACATTAGATTCATTCGGTTTTATTTTTTGTTCACCCATATTTAAGTCTTTGTCGCCAGGTTTATTAATAAATATTTTTGATTTTTTGTTGAGATCAGACGCTTTAAAATCTGTCAATTTTATAATATCTCTTGAAGGTAGATGCTGTAAAACGACGGGTTGAGTCACGACAGCACTTTCACTAACCAAAGTAATGCTTGGTTTGGAATTTTCAGGTTTTACATCATTAGTTTTATTCTCAGTCTTGAGATTTATTACGTTTGGGTCAGCAGTTTGTAAGGTTTTCAGTACTTCGTCACAAATCTTGGACCCTATCCTAAGAGTAGGAGCATCAATTGTTGTTGTCTTTTGAGATGATGCTGTGGTTGAAGTATTAATTATACTAGCTGCGTTTTTTCCACCAGGCTTAGTATTTTTGGGTAACGAATCTTTGATTTCTTTTAGCATATTTTTGAGTTTCTGTTTTTCTTCAACCTCTGTTACTCTGCTTGTTGAAGCCATGCGTAAATTTTCCGTTTGTGTGTAGTGACTTGAAGCGCTGCTCCCTGTTTTATTATAATTGCCGCCACACGTAAGTTTTTTTCCTAAATTCAATTTTTGCTCAGTTACACAATATACACAAGTGACAACAGAGTCGTCATATTTGCGAAGGCATCTGGTGCAAAACCACATGTCTCCTCGCGAATATGGTAGGTGCTCTCGGTTTCCTCCGGTGCTTTCTATGTCATCACTCACGATCTTCAATTTGCACGATTCAATTATTTCAAGCAGCTTGTTT